>CAMTDV010000006.1:39468911-40068911 GCA_947069175.1 Scalesia atractyloides
GTATCAGAGCCAACGTTGAGGGAATTCAACACTAGTCTGGAGTGTTTGATCTTAAACACACAGTAACACATTCCTTAGACTCTCGAGTCTAGGCTATGACCTAGGAATTATTCTTTTCCTTATTTTATTATATTGTTTTGTTTTGTGTTTTGACTTATTTTGAAGCAGGAATCATGCCGCCTAAATTTTTGAGAGGAGCAAAGGGAAAGGGAGTGATGAGGAGTGGATCCTCAAAACATGGGCCTTCTAAGGCACCCGTATACAATCCATTGAAGGTTCGGACAATTCGTCATCACCATGGGAGCCATACCCTAATTTACCTCATGAGTATTCACCACCACCAGACTCCCATCATTCGTAACATTCGTACCATAGCCATCAATCCCACCATTCACATTCTCATTCTTCTCTGGGAATTATAATACTGACATACGCCTTCGTTCACTTTCGGTAACTCCTCCCGAAGATTCTCCTGAACCTATGGAGGAATATTCAGAGCCCGAAATGCCAGCAACAAGATCGATGGGCCATCACATCGACGTATCCAGCGGTTCTAACTCATACAATGGAACCCCTCATCATTACACTGATAGCTTCGAGGAAAGGTGGGGACAATACGTTTTCTACAATACTCCCTCAGTTCATGGTACCCCATCCCACCACAACACACCTTCATACCACACGCCACCACAAGAGCCATCAGTGGAGCAGCCACTACCACCTCCACCTCCAAGAAGAAGTGGGGCGCGCATGTCAGTGCGCCTAGGACCAAGGGTAGGGCCACTCTCACCTAATCCTTACCCTATTATTCCTGAGGACCCACGAATGGGTGGACCCTCGCATACTTCACCATTTATGGAGAACCAACCATAACTAACTGTTGAGCCTAAGCCTCAACCACCATTTCCTATAAGTGAGCTGCCGCCACTACCACCATCAGGTTTTGATAACCCCATCCCTTTTTATTCAAACTTACCTGGATATAGCCCATTTGAACCCTCTACTTGGCCGGAGCATAGCTATAGTCATAATTATCTCTTCATGACCCATACCTAGAAATGGCCATGAATGCTCACTATCCTAATCCCTATCCCTATCAACCAAGTGGATATCCTTATTATAATTATCAACATCCGGTTGCACCATCTCCACCCCAACCTCAAACGCAACCACAGCAACCACCGCCAACAATGGAAGTTCTTACTGAAGCAATAGAAAAGGTCAAGGAACTTCAGGAACAAACAGCTAAAGACAATAAGAAGAATAACAAGCTGTTGAAAAGGCTAGTAAAGAAGCTAAGAGGGAAAAAGGATTAAATTCATAACTATCTATGTATTTGTTATTTTAAATTAAGTCCTTGCGTGGACAAGTCCTATTTTAGTCCCTGCGTGGACATTTCAATTATTTCAAGTATAGTCCATGCGAGGACAATTTTCCTTTATTTAAGTCCTATTCATGGACCCTATTGTATCACATTATTATTATTAATTGGAATTTTGGAACTTTAATTATGTATTCCTTTCATCAAGTTGTTCAAGCGATCATCTCGATTTTAATCCAAAATTTATGATCTGCGTAATATTTCCAAAAGATCCTCTTAATGATTTACACCCGCCAAGTGATTAGGTCACATGAATTGGCAAAAACGGTAGTTATATGGTTTTCTACCATGATATTAAGGTTGAGATTTTCCCTTTTATCTAGAGGTGGTGAAATAAGTTCTAAACCTCCCTAGTCTGCCTGATCTGGACTAATTATTTAAATCATTTTATGACCTTATTCTAAAAAGTTAATATATTCAAAATATTAACCTCCTGGTAAGTGTGACTTGAGGAACCACACGAACCGTCTAGGTACGGGACTACGTCCAAACCTATATGATCTATTTTGATTATGATCAATCATTAATGCGATGATTATTTTACTTAACACCCATTAGTGGTGTGACGCTTCTAAGCTATATTTATGTCCGTTAGTGACAATTGCCAGCTGTAGTCTACGACTCCCTGTCTCGAGGTAGTAAAACTACGTTCGAACCTCGAAGTTTCGCGATCCTTTAGTGATCTTAGCATTTTGTGATTTAAGTCGTTTTGACTAAGCCTTTGGCGCTATTCTCATGTCCCTGGTGATAGGCCTTCGTGCCACACTTAAACACCCCCATAAAATTTACAAGTTCGAATGGCTCTATTATACCATACAATGTAAATCGTCAAGCATGTATGACTAATTTAAATTTTTAATATTAATATTATAGTTTCAAGCAAGATGGCGGACTCTAACGAAGTAAATAGTCAGAAAAAGGATGATAGCGTAAATATAGTTATGAATGAAGAAGACTTCCAGGCTCGCATAGACGCAGCAGTGGGGAAAGCAATGGAGAAAGCAATTGAGAAATTTAAAGTATCAAGCTCTACACATTCTAGAACCTTATCGAGGACTAACTTGAAGCCTCATCCCTCTGATAAAAGGGAAAGTTCTGTGCATTCCTCAAATACGAGGATTGAAGCGAAGAAGAAAGAAATTCATGACAAGGACAATGCTCCCAAGGATGGATGCACATACAAGTATTTCACCTCGTGTAAACCGCGAGACTTTAACGACGAAAAAGGGGCCGTAGAGACCTTGAGATGGTTTGATGAGATAGAGACGGTAGTAGACATCAGTGGTTGCGCTGAAAAAGATGTTGTTAAATTCGCTTCTCAGTCTTTCAAAGTCAATGCCCTAATCTGGTGGAAAGCTTTGATGCAATCAGCTGGAAAAGTGCATCTATATAATTTGGGATGGTCCAAATTCGTGGAACTGGTTAAGGATACCTACTGCCCACCTCACGAGGTGGAGAAGATAGAAATGGATTTCTTAGCTCTCACAATGAAAAATCTCGATTGCCGAAAGTATGTCACCGATTTTGATTCTTATTCCCGATTAGTGTCGTATCTGGTCACTCTGAGCCAAAACGCATTGCGCGTTTCATTAATGGACTGGCTCCAGAGATAAAGAGTTTGGTTAAGGCTGTTCAGCCTAACACCTACAAATCAGCGGTTGAGCTGTCTCTTTCCCTCACCCAAGATTATGTGAGGCGAATGTCAGGAAAATCAGAGTATGATGGGAAGAGAAAAAGAGAGGATGACCGGAATCACCAGTCAAACAAGAATCGAAGGTTTGGATTCAACAGGAATCAATAGAGGTCGTATGATAGGCCTAAGTGTAGGAAGTGCAACCGACGAAACTTTGGATCGTGTCGGGAGACTCTCAGTCTAAACCTTGTGGAATTTGTAAGAAGGTGGGGCACAAGGCCCTAGATTGCAAGGATCTGAAGGAAGCCACTTGTTACAATTGTGGCGAAAAGGGGCACATCAAACGTAACTGCCCCAAGTACAAGAAAGATGACATTGCTAAGGATGATGGAGCAAAGAAAGGAAAAGCTCGTGCCTTCCAAATGAAAGCTAAGGAGGTTATGATCGACGGCAATGTGATAACAGGTACGTTCCTTATAAATGATGTTTATGCTAGAGTTCTTTTTGATTCCGAAGCCAATAAATATTTTGTAGATCATAAGTTTAGTGCTTTATTAAACTTGCCTATAAGAACTCTAGACGTAACCTATAACGTAGAACTCGCTGATGGAACGATTGAAACCGCTTCTACGATTCTAGATGGATGTTCCATATCTATCAAGAATCATTCCATTCCTGTTTCACTTCTGCGCATGAAATTGGCAGGATTCGATGTAGTTCTTGGTATGGATTGGTTGTCTAGTAACCAAGCCCATATAGCCTGTAACAAGAAACTCATCGAAAATCAAAACCCCAACTGGAGATACACTCGTTATACAAGGAGATCGTTACTATGGACTATCAAAAAGGGCATTGCTGCTTAAAGCATTGAAGTGTTTAAAGAAAGGTTGTGTCATTTATATGCCACAAGTGACCATTGACGAGCCAAAGACAAAAATTGAAGACGTGCCCGTTATCTCTGAGTTTGCAGATGTTTTCCCTGAAGACTTGCCTAGTCTGCCTGACAGACAAGTGGAGTTTAAAATTGATATCATACCGGGAACCGCCCCTGTTGCAATGCCCCATACCGATTGGCACCTACAGAAATGAAGGAATTGCGAACCCAGCTAGATGAATTACTGGAAAAGGGTTTTATCCAACCAAGCTCTTACCTTGGGGGAGCCCTAATCTTGTTCGTGTAAAAGAAAGACGGTTCGATGCGGATGTGAATTGACTACCGTGAGCTGAATAAGCTAACTATCAAGAACCGTTATCCGCTTCCCAGGATCGATGATTTATTTGATCAACTTCAAGGACAAGATATGGACATTACATGTTCTTAGTGATACCATCAACTCAAAGTCCGAACAGAAGATGTGCTGAAGACAACCTTTAGGACAAGATATGGACATTACATGTTCTTAGTGATGCCATTTGGGCTCACTAATGCACCTACAGCATTCATGGATTTGATGAACAGAGTGTGCAAGCTATATCTTGATAAGTTTGTCATTGTCTTCATAGACGACATACTTATCTATTCTCGCAGTCAGGCTGACCACGAGAAACATTTGAGGTGTATTTTGGAATTGTTAAGACAAGAGAAGCTCTACGCAAAATTTTCAAAGTGTGAGTTTTGGTTGTGTGAAGTTCAATTCTTAGGACACGTTGTCAGTGAACGTGGAATTCAAGTAGACCCTGCTAAGGTCGAGGTCGTAATGAACTGGCAAGCCCCTAAAACCCCATCAGAGATACGTAGCTTTTTGGGATTAGCTGGTTACTACCGAAGGTTTATTGAAAACTTCTCGAGAATTGCTACGCCCCTGACTAATTTGACTAGCAAGGATGTCAAGTTCAATTGGAGTTTGAAACAACAGGAAGCTTTTTAAGTTTTGAAACAGAAGCTGAGTAATGCACCTGTATTGACCTTACCTGAAGGAATAGAAGACTTTGTAGTCTATTGTGATGCTTCACACACTGGCATGGGTTGTGTACTTATGCAACATGGAAAAGTGATCGCCTACGCTTCGAGGCAATTGAAGATACATGAAAGAAATTACACCACACATGACCTGGAGCTAGGTGCTGTGGTGTTTGCGCTTAAGCTATGGAGACATTATTTATACGGAACGAAGTGTATTATATACACTGATCATAAAAGTCTCCAACATTTGTTCAATCAGAAAGACTTAGACATGCGACAACGGCGATGGATGGAAACGCTTAACGATTATGATTGTGAAATTCGTTATCACCCAGGCAAGGCAAATGTGGTTGCTGATGCCTTAAGTTGCAAGGAAAGGGTTAAACCCATTCGGGTTAACGCCATAAGAATGGAAATAAAGAACAACTTGAATGAAAAGATCTTAGATGCGCAGAAACAAGCCTTATTAGAGGCAAATCTTCCAAATGAAGAATTGGGTAAAGTTGTGGAACAACTCACACCGGGAAATGACGGGATCCTTAGATTTTGTGGACGAATTTGGATTCCAGTATTTGGAGAACTCAGGGATTTAATTCTCCAAGAAGCGCATAATTCTAAATACTCTGTTCACCCGGGCAATAATAAAATGTACAAAGATTTGAGGCCCAATTTTTGGTGGGCAGGGCTGAAGAAATCTATAGCTGCATATGTAGCTAAATGTTTGACGTGTTCGCAAGTTAAGGCCGAACACCAGAAACCGTTGGAACTACTGCAGCCACTGGAAATTCCCATGTGGAAATGGGAGTGTGTAACGATGGATTTCATCACCAAGTTACCAAAGACGAATCGTGGGAATGACGCAATATTGGTCATCGTCAATAGATTGACTAAGTCGGCACACTTTCTGCCATTAAGGAAAGTTACAGTTCGGATGAACTGGCACAATTATATGTGGATGAGATTGTATCCTTACACGGCGTGCCGGTATCCATTGTATCCGATAGAGACACCAGGTATACATCTCACTTTTGGAAAAGCCTTCAGCAAGCCTTAGGCACGCGGTTGAACTTTAGTACGGCATACCACCCACAGACAGATGGACAAAGTGAACATACTATACAAACATTGGAAGACATGTTGCGTGCATGTGTAATCGACCTAGGAGGAAGTTGGGATAAACACTTGCCTCTAGTTGAATTCTCCTACAATAATAGCTATAATGCGAGTATTCAAGCTGCCCCGTTTGAAGCTCTTTACAGAAGAAAGTGTAGGATGCCCGTTTGCTGGGCAGAAGTTGGGGAAGCCCAACTAACAGGACCAGAGATTGTCCTGGAGATGACAGATAAGATTTTACAGATTCGTGATCATCTCAAGACTGCCAGGGATAGGCAGAAAAGTTATGCGGATAAGAGGCGTAAACCTCTTCATTTCTAGGTAGGGGACAAAGTTTTATTAAAAGTATCGCCTTGGAAAGGCGTTATGCGCTTTGGAAAGAAGGGCAAGTTGAGCCCTAGGTACATTGGACCGTTTGAGATCATCAAACGTGTCAGGTCAGTGTCTTATAAGTTGAAACTACCAGAGAAACTTAGTGGGATCCATGATGTGTTCCACATATCCAATCTGAAGAAATGCCTAGCCAACAAATCATTGGCAATGCCACACGAAGACATGCAAATTGATAAAAACCTGCGTTTCATTGAGAAACCCGTAGCAATCAAAGATCGACAGGTCAAGAAGCTTCGTAGGAAGCATGTGCCAATTGTGAAGGTTAAATGGGACGCTCGTTGAGGTCCCGAGTATACATGGGAGGTTGAGTCCGTTATGCGACAAAAGTATCCATACTTGTTCGATTAAAATCTCGAGGTCGAGATTTAATTTAAGGGGGTAAGGATGTAACACCTCGTGTCTTTACGTCCAATATTTTTCCGACACGTGTCCCGGTAATCCTTGAAGTCCGTGTACTGTAACAGGAGGGACCAAAGTCGTTGAAATAACAAATGATAACCTCGTTATACGATTGTTGAAAGTTGAGGGACTTAAAAAATGAAGATTTGGAATTTTCCAAGTTCTGGGCACCCCTTACGGACCGCAAGGCCCAAGCCATACGGTCCGTAAGGAAAACAAAATCTATGGGCGCTTGAGGTCCTTACGGACCGCAAGGCAAAACCCATACGGTCCGCAAGGACCTGCCAGTGAGCAGAAACATGGCAGAGCCATGTTCTTCCACCTCTTGTCGCATTTGTTGCTTTCCTTGCATGCTTGACACGTCTAGGGACACATGTTGACGTCCTCAAACACCTGGAAAACCTTTGGATCCTCCCTTGGCTACTTATAAGATGAATTTTTAGTTGCAACCACTATTTTCACCAACTTAATTCATCAAGATCATCCTTGTGGAGCCTCTAGCCATTCTCAAGCATTCCTTCTTGATTCTAGCACCCATTTAGACTTGATGTAAGTGTTCAATTCGTGCTAAGTTGATTCTTTATAGCTTATAGCTAAAATTAAAGTCTTGACGTAAATGCGTCTTGACTTTGATTTAACTCCATGACAGACCAGTCAAACATAAAGTCAAAGAAAGTCAAACTGTCCAGTTTTTATAAAAATCATAACTATTGATCTAGACGTTATAAAATATTTTTTGATGCGCTAACAACCTAAAAATAAGTATTGGAACATACGTCTACGGATTCGGCTCGTCAAGTTTTGGTCTAGGCTCGGTTTGTAGCCAAAAGTCACAACAGTTGACTTTTGTTGATTTTTGGTTCTGACCCGTTTCGAGCCACTTTGGCTACTGAATTTTAACCATTTTGAGGTCATATTTAAGTATAGGATGACTACCTAAAGATTCGTCACTCTATTCATTAGAAATCTGAGTTTACATACACGTTCCGCTAAAATTACATAAATTTTGCAAAAAGGTCCTTTTTGTACAAATCTTGGTTTTAAACACACATACATGTAAAAATAAGCTATAAACTAATTTATAAACATTATTTAATTATGATTGGTGTCAAGAATCTGATTATAATATAAGTTTTCGCAAAGGACATATGTATGGCATTTAAATGGCTAAAATGCCCTTTTGGCATTTTAGAAAGAAAAAACATGGTTTAATCATCAAGATAAGATGTTCATTCAGATTATAACCTGAATGAGGGCTTAAAATTCGTTAATTGCCGATAAATGAGTAAATTACCCTTTTTCATGAAAAATGGTTTTAATCAATCTTTTTATAACCAAACTTAAACCTACTAATGTACTAAGTTAAATGACATATTATTGGAGTATAAAATAGGTTATAACTTCTGTTAACTTAAGCATCTATTTAAACGACATTTTAGCAACTTTTACGCCTTTTCGGCGAATAGCATGGTTTAAAACCTATGAGCTAAGACTCGATACCTACTGATTTATAAACTTATTTTCAACATCTTAACGGGAAGTACAAGTTCCGAACTCAGAATCCCAATTTTGGCTTCAAAGCTATGTGTGAAATTATTAAAATGCCCTTACAGGACATAAGTTATTTTAAAACCATCAAACACACACATATTTGAAATTCTACTATTTTAACATTATAAAATAAGTATTTTTACAGATTTATAAAGGTCTTGACATCATATTCATATTTAACATCTTTAATAAACCTTAAAATGACCAAAATGCCCTTGTAAGGTATAATTTGGTTTTAAATATATCTCGGGACTACCTTTTGCAAAGCTACTAATTTTATAACATACTTTAAACATATATCCATATGGAAGTTGTATATGACTCTCTCAGTTACCCGGTTTCGCCGATGTGCGTTCGGTTAAGCTTACGTAGCTAATTTACATACTTAAACCAAAACGGGTTTAACTTTGTCATTTCTCTATCAAAATCTGGAATGTTGTTGGTTTACCCATATTAGACAAGTTTATATACTTGTCGGGTCCAGCTAACATCCTATTCCGGTCACCGCTTAATCTAGCTTATCGTACTGTATTGTTTTAGCGTAAGACTAACCGGCCCGAGTCTAAGACTTAACTAAGGACCCGTTAAAATTCTAATATTGGTTAATAATTACCATCACTCCAGACTAAACGCCTTCCGGTAAATTGTACCTGTACTTGCTTTGATCTACGGCTGAGTTCTGACTTTCCGAAGACTTAACTTCAGGTAAATATCCTTAACTTATTTTCCCTATACGGCTTGGGATACGGTAAATTATTACCGCTTGGTCGGGTATGGGATCATGTTTTATCCAGTTGTGATAATTAACCAAAATCTTTAATAACCCGGTTTTGATCTGTTTTGTCTGAAACTAAAACATTGGGGGTGGACTTGATTGTGTCTAGGATATCCTTGGCTCACTAAAGCGCAAGTGGCCACGACAATATAACATGGCGTATAGGCATACACTGGGTAATTGCTATCTGCTTTCTATGTGAAAGTTCATAGTGGTGTTGTTGGTGCATATGTTTGTTGCCATCGTCATTACACGAGAAGGAGTCTGGAATAAACGAGAGTTTCTGAAGACCGAACAAGACAAAGTAGATATCCAAGAGGGAGTCTATTAGTGCATAACGTTTGTATATTAGTCTTGTATCGAGTCTTTATAGAATAGAGCTGAATAGGCTTGTGGCATGGAGTATTTATGTAAAAGGTAGTCAAGTTCGCCCATAAGTTGTCTGTGTAGACAAGTTCGGCCGAACTTGCTAGGGCAAGTTCGAGCGAACTTATACTCTCTTCCAGCGGACTTGCACTACTATAAATACCTAGCTTGGCTAATTCACTTGTAATTTTGGCATCTTAGAGGCGAAGCTCTGCCGGATCTGGATCTCGAATGTATATGAACTTTAGATCAATGAAAATTCGATTAACTTGTCATTAGTTTCCGCCTAATTGGATAATAGATAGCAAACTTAGGTTCCCGAGCTGTTCGTGAGCGTTCCTACAAGTGGTATCAGAGCCTGGATACCTAAATTTGCTGGAATCAAGACAAGAATCTCTCTCTTTCATCCCCATTCTATCTTTTTTTCTTAACATTTTCACATATTTGATGATTTCATGGTCAAAAATGGGTGAGTTTTGAATATGTCATGTAAAACACACTAATAATAGACCCCTGAGAGTTTGGACATCAAATTCAATCAAATTGATATCAAAAAGTTGGAAAAACCATGTTTTTGGAACAAGCTATGGCTGAACTCAACATCAAGTTCAACCAAACTTGATTAAAATCTCACTGATTTTCATCAAGTTCGACCGAACTTGATAGGTTTTTCAAGGTTTTTGTGAGAAGTTCGCTTGAACTTGAAGGATATTTCAATAGTTTTGGTTAAGTTCGACCGAACTTGATCAAATCTCATTGAACTTTATTCACAAGTTCGCCCGAACTTGACAAACTCATTGAAATATTACCTAAGTTCGACCTAACTTAAGGGTTTGTTTTGAAACCTTACACAAGTTCGCTCGAAGTGTAATTTTTCTCAAATTTCACATCAAGTTCGACCGAACTTGATAAGTCTTTGATAAGTTCGCCCGAACTTGTCTAAGGTTCCTACAAAAAAAATTGTTTTCGGAACATTATATATCATTAGAATCGTATCGATGAGACGATTTTAAAGATATAATCGGGTAAAATTGTTTTCGAAAAAATTTAAAACGTTTTGAACGTACCGATCGTGCTAAATTTTGTCTGTTGCTAATCAATTTCCAAGTGTTTTTGATCATATTTTCAGATAAGTCTTCAGCTTGTCAAGATGGAAGATTTTCACAATGTGTTCGTTTCTCAAATGACTTCTACATCAAATGCAAATACTCTTGCGGCGAATCAGATGAATATCGACAATGAAATGGGTACTACTCAGAAACCGCCGAAGCTAATGAGTATAGATGAGTTTGAAGGATGGAAGGAAAAGTTTGTGAATTGATACAAGCAAACCAATTCGACAGCTGGGTTGTAGTTGAGGATGGTTACAAATGGCCAAAGAATGAGCGTGATCAAGATCTTCCGTTGAACAAGTTCTCACCGGGTGATAAAGCAAATTATGTCGCCAAAAAGAAAATGATTAGCTTGATTCAACAACCAGTAAAGGAAGATATTCTGATACTGTTGCCAGAGTTTGAAACTTCACAAGAATCATGGCAATCTCTTTGTGATAAATTCAAAGGAAGTGATGAGATGATCAAGAGCAAGAAGGCTTTAATTAAGAAAGAATTTGAAATCTTCACGATGATCAAAGGTGAAACTATGAAGCAAATGATTGATAGATACTGTCACCTTATGGTCCAGATGCGAAGACATGATATCAAAAGATCTAACGAAGAACAAATCAAATAAGTTGGCCGATGCACTTCCAGAAGGAGAATGGACGACATATCTGACGATTCTGAAAAATAGTCCATCTTGGAGACATTTCAAGTTATCATCTTTCATCGACAAATTGGAAGGTCATGAAATGGAATTGATGAAGATTGCTAAATCAAATAATGCAAATGTTGTTCAAGATGTCGGTGTCTATTACAAAGGAGGTATACAAGATACTCCGATTCAAAGCCCGAAAATTCAAACGACTTTTAGTGCAAATGCAAATTCTTCTCCGAATCAAAGCTCTCCATATTCTGGCTATTCTAATGCTAGTTCAAGCTCTTCATTCCAAAATCAGACAAGTCAAGCTAGTTCTGATTCAAATGTTTTCCAGTACAACATAGCAGTCGATTTGAAGAATGTATTTCCAGAAAAAGTGGCTAAACAACACATAGCACTTCTCGCTACTGTCCTTGAATCGTATGAATGTCTTGTTACGGGAAAGATCGGAAATCCAGAAATGACAGCAGAACGATCAGGTAGACGAAGAAGAATTGGAGCTGATGGATACTAAATGGAGCCTTGCGTCCATCATCAGAAGAGTTACTAAATTCGTGGCACTCACTGGAAAAGACATTGGAAATTCAAGCAACAAGCTTGGATTTGACAAATCAAAAGTCACATGCTTCAGGTGTCGACAAAAAGGACACTTCAAACGCGAATGCTGTAATCAAGAAGCAAGTGGAAACCAAAATCCTTTCGGAAGCAACAATGAGTACTATAAGAAAGCTCTTCAATATAAGCCATATCCAAAGAAAACGCAAATTGAAGTAGAAGATAAATCTGCAAAGAAACCTCAACAAGCTCTTGTTTCTAATCATGAAGAAGATGGCTTTGACTGGAACAGATACATCGGAAAGAAAACTGGTGTGGCTATGATGGCAGAGGTGTAAATGAACCAGAGACATCGTAGGTTGATGCTGCTTTGGAGAATGCGTTTCTGGAAGCATACATGCGGAGAACTAAAGAAGAAGAGATAGCTTATGCTGAGATGCAAAAACAATAAGCTTTGAAAGCAGAGGCCGAAAAGGTAAAAGCTGAGGTAAGAATTTGAAAAGGAAGTTGTGAAAGTTGTGGAGGTTGAAAAACCTTGCACAAAGTGCACAAGTCCTTGTGAATCATGCCTTGATAAGGTCAAAGTCATAAGAGAATTAACTGAACATAATGAAACTTTTCGTTATGATTACAGAAATATGAAAGAAGCTTATGACAAGATACAAGGCAAATATAAAAATATCGAAAAAGCTAATCTTGAACTTGCTGCTAATGAAAAAATGTTAAAAGCAACAGTGATTGATAAACAAGAGGCAATTACATGTACATTAATACCATTTCCGAAACACAACGTGAGCTTCATGACATTAAGATAGAAACAGAAAGAGTAAGACAATTACTGAAAAGTTACACTACTAACGCTTATGTCATTGATCACATTTTACCTACGATCAAGTCGAAGGAAAATGTTGATAAATCAAAGCGTAAAGAATACATAAATGTTCCTCCATCATTTCTTGAAAATTATTCCTGCAAGAAAGATGATGAAGTTGAAAAGGCATTTAACATTCTTCTTTTGTCAGAAATGAGAGATGAATTGCCTGAGAACATTGACGTGGACTTTACAAAATCAAACGATGACATTAAATCGGTTGTAAATAATGTGGTTAAAAATGTTTTAGGAAATGATTCTGATGAAAGTTCAAACAGTTCTTGTTCACAGTCCGAAAGTGACGATACATCTTCTGAAAGTGATCTATGTGATGATCCTAATGTTGTATTATACAAGATTAAGGAATCTGATAGATTGTACTTTTAAGAAAGTTTTCCGATTCGCACAATGTAAAAGAAGATCAAATTGATAAACTGTTTAAACTTGTGGAAGTTTCATCAGAGGATCTTGAAAAGAATGAGAAAAGGTTTTACTCTAAACCCAAACGGAATTTTAACAATTACCGTAGAAATGGTGGTGATTTTCCATAGAACATGAGAGCTGGACTGTGTTTAGAAGCTGAAGAAGAACCGATGAAGAACTCAAAGTCGACGTTCCAAGCATACAAAGGTAAAAACATCAACTTTGTGTATGGAAGAATACGGTTCAAGAAGAAGGTAAGATTGGTAAGCAATCAAACAATGAGTTCAAGAAAGAAAAATAACTTCGGGACAAGGCTAAGACCAAGTCTACAAGTGGAGTAAAACCCACTAGTGGACATGATTCTGATACACGGACATGTTTTAAATGCAATACCATTGGTCATATTGCTCGAAAGTGTCTAATCTAAAGCCTTTGTTTTCACGAAGAAAAAATGTTTCAAAAGATGAAAAACAAAAGCAACCAGAGATTGTGAACCCAAAAAATGAATCTATCTCTGAAATAAAACCCGAAAATGAATCAAAGTTTGAAAATTCTGTTTTTGAAAAAGGAGAAAATTCAAAGTTAAAACAAAAACGATGATTCACGGTTTTATGTCAAGAAAGCAAGATACATGTCACAATCTTGGGTTGCGAAAAAGAAGTCCACTAAGAAAGGAAAGTCTGTTGCTGATAAAACTAAATATGTCAAATCAACTGAATCAGTAATCAAACAGACAAAGAAAGAAAAAGTCAAAATGTTTTCAGAATTGACATCAGACGATATGTTTGATGATGATTTTGAATTTGATGATGACTTTGAAAGTGTTTATGATGCTTATCATGTCAAACCCAAAACCAAAAAGGTTTGGGTTTCTTTTTTCAAGTAGTTACTTTCGTGTGTAGGAGTTCCTAGATCCACTTTATCAGAGATGATTCAGGATTAAGGAAGCTTCAGTTTGTTTTAACTTATCCAGAAATGTCATATCTTTGTCATTTTGAGGGGGAGTAGTTAAGAAGAAAAGTTTTTGAAATTACAAGTGGTTGTTAAAAAGAAAAAATTGAAAAGTCAAAATTATGAAAATCCACACCGTTGAACGGAAAAACTGATTTCAAGTTTAAACTACTTTTACAAGTGGTAAATGAGCTTTAATGATTGTTTGTTAAACAATTGCAGATACATGATTGAAAAAAAGGTTCGGACGACGAGGTCACGGGATCCGCATTGGTTTGTTACATTTTTAGAAGAATTTCTTTAAATCTAAAATCCAAAAATATGTTCTTGATTTTAGGGGGAGTAAGAAAATTTTAAAAATTGTTGAAAAATCAAAAACATATGAAAAAGTTGAAAATTCAAAAACATTGAAAAATCCAAAAAGTACAAAAACATGAAAAAGACAAAAAGAATTTGTTGTCAAAAAGGAAATGATAATACATCAGTGGACTATCACAGTATGCTAAAGATTTGTAAAGTTTAAAAGTGATAAACAAGTCTTACTATGGATATGTCGATAGGCTTTACACGTTCAGTAGATTGTTTCCGAGATATAAACTAAATTTTACAACTGCTTAATCTCGTGGTTTAATACATCTTGGATATATGGACTTAGTACTCCGAAATTTCGATTGAAGGGTTGCATGATTCTGAGATACGAGGTCTTTATAGATAGTTGATATCTGGGGTATTATACAAGTTCTTCTGATTTTGCAGAAGCAATAGCCTAGAACTTCTATAATGCTTTTGCTAAAAACTCCAAATAGCATGCAAACTTGAAAAAAATCGAAAGATCTAATCATTTTTAATGCTGAAAAAATTTCTTAAGTGGAACACACCTGAAAGACGAGCCTTCATCTCTTTGTCTGTACAGTAGTACTAACCTGAGCTCTCAAGGCCTCGCATAACCCAAATACATATATCAATTACGCTATACTCACCTGTAAGATGAAATCTAGGGAATCTAGATTCGGGAGTATATTCAAGAGATGGGAACCATGGTTAAGTCAAGTTTCATAATTCTTACCTTAACATATCTTGGAACAATTGAGAAACGTGATGAAGTTTAAGAGGACAAACATATCGACAATCTAGGTAAACGAGTTTAAAACTTAAAAGTCTAAAAAAAGGTCAACGGTACTGGTGATATGTCTCAACAAAACTGATATGATCCTTAGACATGAATTCACAAAAAAATGTCTGTAATATGTTTGTACATAGTTTACTTTACTTGTTAAAAGTTCTGGAAATACCTTACTTACTTTTTAAATTAAAAAAGATTTTCAACAAGCCAATGTTGGAGAATGGATCATCGAAGTCTGGTAAGAAAAAATTCATTAATTTGAAACTTTAAAATTGATAAAAATATCAGTTGTTCACAACGGGTTTAACCAAGGTCATTAACTTGGACTTGGTAAACAAAATTAGTTAATCAAAGTCATTAACTTGGACTTGATCAACTAAGTGGATTTTATTTCAATAAATGTAAGTTGAAAGTTTTAAACGTAAAATGTTTCAAGGTCATTAATTTAAACTTGAGATAACTGAAAAATGTAGATTTGAAGTAAAAGTTTTGCACAGGTGGTATGGAATACACATGGTACAAAATTTCAAAGTTAGAATCTGAAATGTTTATTTGAATTCCCAAGAACTTTGAAACAGGAAGTAAAGTTTTAGGGGGAGCAGGATGAAACGTGATTGAAGATAAAGCTCAAAGCTAGGGGGCACAGCTCACAGCAAGGGGGGGCTTGGAGATTAAAGTTTTATCAAGTTAAATTGAAGAAAAGAGAAAGTTTGAAGATCATAAAGTTTAATGCTTATTCAAGGATAAAGATAAAGACTCATGAACTTATTTGAAGTCTGGTGATTAAAAGGCGTTCAAAGAAGATTATGACACTTGAAGACCGACGAGGATGATTATTGTCAAGGATGTCTATGAAAGTAGATGACTGCGGCAACATCCAAGGGGGAGTCTGTTGGTGCATATGTCTGTTGCCTTTGTATTACACGAGAACGAGTCTGGAATAAACGGAGTTTCTGAAGACCGAACAAGACAAAGTAGATATCCAAGAGGGAATCTATTGGTGCATAACGTTTGTATATTAGTCTTGTATCGAGTCTGTATAGAATAGAGCTGAATAGGCTAGTGGAATGAAGTATTTATGTAAATGGGTGTCAAGTTGTGTATGTTTATTTCCGATCCGCCTGTGGATCTTATTACAAGCCTTGATGTATATTTGTGTTTTGAACTTTTGGACACTTTATGGTTTGTAATAGTTTATATTTTACTCCAAGCCTTCCGCTGTGTTGCTCTGTGTTGTAATTGGTCATGATGATATCAACTGTACTTCACGATACTCCCCAGCGGGCCCACCGGAATACATGTGGAAATCGGGGTGTGACAATCTGTGACCCATCCGACGTTGCCATATGAAATATTAATTTCGTTTCAACATTGGTGGTTTGAACATAGATCCAATGTTGGAATCTGATGTGTTATGAGACATTTCTGATTGATTTTCAACAGATTTGTGTTTTAAAAACTTTGAACGTGATCTTTCAAATCAAATTGAAACTTAATCAAATTTCGATTGACCAAGCTCTGATACCAATTGTTAGGATCTAAGTTTAAACCAATTGTGATTTTTGTTTCAAGTATGGAAATATGAATGATAAAACAAGTTTTAATGCAATGGAATGAATGGAAAACTTTTATCACAATTGATGGTCGTTTGTTTTCATCATCATGCTTTGAACTTTTGTAGTATTTGCATGTGAATTACAAACTCCCCCTTAGCCCAATGATAATCGTTTGAAAGTACATAATTGCAGAGAAGATAGACTGTTGAATGATCTTTTAATAGATAAGAAACATGTTACATTCGATCATCTATTTATACTAACTTCCTAACCTCTGAGCATCTTTGATGACGTCAGGGTTGAAAGTGACATCTAACAAACAAAATAACTAACGTAACCTCTGATGACTAAACACTTTAGTGCAAAGCACTGTTACATTGATTATTAAACTAATAAAGCAAAACTCTGTTGACTATCCACTACTCTTTATCTTCTGGAAGGCCTTAGGCACTTGTCATTTGTAGCAGCAGATAATAGAATAACAGATCTTTGCAAAGGCAGAGTTTAGCCGATCAGTGGTTGTAAACTCTGATAGATGAACCAAAACAGTGATTGTGTATTTGGCTCTGTATCATCTGTTCCTTTGTAAAGGGTTCAATCCCAACACTATCAATGTGACATCAACCTAAGATGCTTAGTGGTTTGAATTGTACTATAAATAGAATAGTGCATGTACTGTTCTATCTATCACTTTCCTCTAACATTATGTATGAACAAAGAGAGTGATCTTAGGCTGGGGGGGCGCTGTAAATTGCATGCGTACGTGATTATAATTACAAAAGCATGTTCATGAAAATAATCTCTCTATTTTTGTGATTTCAAAGTTTACTTCATTCCGCTGCACTATTTCATTGTTATTTATATTTCAATTCTAAACGGTCACAACATATCAAACTCAGATCCTAACATTTAGTATCTTAAGATCCCAGTTCCACAACAATTCCTTTACCAATAGAATGCTTGTATGTGTAGGATTATGACCTAGTTAGTGCTTTCCCATCATCTGAATTCGTCCTCATTCTTAGTTCGTGTCTTAGTTAGCTTTAGTTAATTTTAATTAATTACAATAAAAAAATTAAGTCGAGTTAGTTTAGATAAGTAATCAAGTCTAGTTTACGTAAACAGCAGCGTCTCATGGGTTCGATACTTGGACTTACTTTAGTTGTACAGCATTGACCGGTATACTTGCTGGTTGTGTGGTTTAGTTTTCGAGAGTCTTAGTTTACAAATTTAAAACTTGAGTGTCTAACTTAGAGTAATTTAGCTAGTTTTAATTATACCACTTTGAGCACATCAAAACCCAAAACACACACTCTCTCTCAACACCATTTGTCTCTCTAACTTTAGAAGTTATGTTTTGTATCTTTCCATATTTGAAATCCGCCTATTTATAGTTAGGTCAAGAAAGAACCTTCATATTTAGATCTAATATAACAATGATTCCAATTATTTCTTCGTTGTTCTTTTTTGTTTATCGAATAAAATTTCCTATTCTTACTTGTTACTGGACGACTAACCAATTCCTTAAAAGATAAAAGAAAAGATTCCAATAAAAAGCGCTAATACAACTATGAATAACAAAGATTGATAGATCTAAAATCTACTTAAAATTGCGGCGATATTCTAATCAATTTCATGAATTATTAGAAACTAACTTATCAGATTCACATTTTACCTGATCCTTAGTTTATCGCCGAAAACGCATAATGGCGAGAAATTGATTTTTTTCACTTCAATAATTTTCTATTGAACGGGACATTATTTTACATCGACAAACAACAAGTAAAGGAAGAAAGAAATGATTTAGCACCTCTTTCCAATACTGATCGAAAGTGCATTGTTGTGACTCTCTCTCTCTCTCTTCTCTCACCTGCTGAAAGTGTCAAACAAATCCCTAACACTAGAAGCACCAACACCCACAACAAATTCTGCAACACCCCAGGATGAATATAGGCAATGCACGATTTCTAACCCTATGTTTGTTTAGTATGTGCTATGAATTTGGGCAAATGTCACACCCCGAATAGATGGCGGAAACATCAGAGTGAGAGGAACGAGATTGCTCAAAACATCATAATATATCAAAATGACAATAATTTAATAAACCATATTTCATATCATTTCATACTTAAGATAAATTACACCAACTTGGATCTAATCATGACTAAACATAAAGAAATACATAAGCGAAATATTTTGTGCGTTTCTAGTCCACCCTAATAGTTTTCTCCAGATTTCATCATCAATTTCCTGCAACATGTATCAAAGTATCCCTTAACACAAAATAGGTCGGTGAGTATACAAGTTTGGTCTACATAGCATATATGATAAAAGTCTCAAATCCAAACATATAATTTTTATACTAAGTTTAACAACATACTAGCATGCATAACCTAAGTGTCAAACCACAGTGTCCACTAGCGTAATTTTGTCAACAAGTGAACAAGACCTTTATGATAGAATACTTAACAATGACCCCAAAACGGGCAGTGTGTTACTCCTATATCGCTATACATGTTAAGGTAGGCCCGCGAAGTTAATGACAAGTAGATTGCATGAATGTATTGTAACATCCGTCGAATACAACCCTCAAAACTTGACTTATATTATAAACCGATCCAAAGTGTTCGAATAAAAATGCAAACTTTTTAATGCTTTTTCTTTAGTAGTTGTTTATATATTAAAATAATAAAATTTCGAGATATATATATATATATATAGTGCAAGTGTAAAATACAATATCCCTTAACGTATAATACGTAGAGATAAAATTTAACAGTTTATTAACATGTGTGATTAGGTTTTTTACCCCATGCGTGATTTCTGATTTTGTACATGCGCGATTATGGTTTTCAACATGCGTGATTAGGGTTTTTGAGTTTTATAACGTGCGTAATTTCATCCCGTACATATTGTACGTTAACGAATATTGTATGTTAACCAACCGTCATTGTAACACTCTGACCCGTTTTGAATAATATCTTAACAAATTCGGATAATTAAGTCCCAGATTTTTTTAACATGGAACTTATACGTCTGGGATAACTGACAACCCAGGTGATCGACATAACAAATTATTACACTTAATTTGTATTTCACAATAGTCAAGTTTTTGAGTTCGAAAAATTCAACACACATGATCATGCTTTAACCTTCTCATGATCGTCTCCAAAGAGATAACGGTTTAATAGTGTTCGGTTCCTCGCGTGCTTGATCATGCATCCGGTCCCTTCAAATAGATGTCACCTATAACACAAGAAACATCCCAAGTATTAGAAATTACACTGCGTAAATGTTTTAAACGAACTCCTATAACGAAATAATATACAAATTATTATATTTTTTCACCAGCTTTTCAGGCCGTCAACAGAAAAAGGCTTCGCCTGTCGCGCGACACGACAAGGTGAAGTTTGACCCGGACATTGGACACACTCCCTCGTGTCACGCGACGGAGTTCTAGTAATCCTGTCGCGCGACGCGAAAGACCATTTTTTTACACTTTCATAACTAAACCATGACCCATTACCCGGATTTATAATTCTTAAGTTTTACACTTTCATCAACCGATTTAAGCTTATGTTCGTTTGACCCGTTAAGGGAGCATTATGCAATCTAATTCCTACCTCCTATTTTCATATTAAGGTTTTCATTATATCTTTCACCACAACTTTATTTGTAATGGGTTATTCCTAGGAAAACCTTTATATTCTCGATTTTACCCTCCGGTACGACGTTTACCAAAATACTTGACATACCTCACTTGAGGTAGTCTAATGTCCACCTTTAACTCAACCAACTCTATTTAGACCATAAGCCCTTATCAAGAGTTTGACTCACTACACATACCTGGTGCGGTTTAAAGCAATGACCCATTTTTAATACCTTGCAAATTCTTTTCACGAGTCATGGCAATACATACCCGTATAATAATCTTACCTGTAAGTATGACACTTAACAATAACACACGTTAAATACTACGCTGAAATTGTGATATCATCACCATTTGACCCGTATGACCCGTTCGGTATTTTAACCATTATTGGTTTATTCTTTAGACAACTACACAAGTCCTTATATCGTTTAAATCACTAACATGTAATTTACTTACGATATCATTTATTTGACCCATTATGACTTACGTCATCGGGTCTACCCTTTTTTATAATCATTATTTTAATCAGTAACATGTGATTTACTTCTCTTTTTTCTCGCTCGACCCATTCTGGTCCGCGTCAGCAAATGTTTATACCAAAAACTTATTTTTACTCGCTCGACCCATTTCGGTTCACGTCAACAAGTGTTTATACAAAAAAAACTATATTTATATTCGCTTAACCCATTTCGGTTCGTGTCAGCAAGTGCTTTATGTAAAAAAAAACTTATTTTTACTTGTTTGACCCGTTTTGATTCGCGTCAACAAGTGTTTATACCAAAAAGAATATTTTTACTCGCTCGACCCATTCGGTTCGCGTTAGCAAGTGTTTTATGTCAAAAACTTATTTTTACTTTTTTTGACCCGTTTTAATTCGCGTCAACAAGTGTTTATACCAAAAACTATATTTTTACTCGCTCGACACATTTCGGTTCACGTTAGCAAGTGTTTCATGTCAAAAACTTATTTTTACTTGTTTGACCCGTTTTGGTTCGCGTCAACAAGTGTTTATACCAAAACTTTATTTTTACTCACTCGACCATTTCGGTTCGGTCAGCAAGTATTTTATGTAAAAAACTTATCTTTACTTGTTTGACCCATTTTGGTTCGCGTCAACAATATACCAAAAACTTTATTTTTACTCGCTCCACCATTTCGGTTCGCGTCAGCAAGTGTTTTATGTCAAAAACTTATCTTTACTTGTTTTACCCGTTTTGGTTCGCGTCAACAAGTGTTATACCAAAACTATATTTTTACTCGTGCAACCTTTTTGGTTCGCGTCAGCAAGTGTTTTATGTCAAAAACTTATTTTTACTTGTTTGACCCATTTTAGTTTGCGTCAACAAGTGTTTATAACAAAACTATATTTTTACTTGCTTGACCATTTTGGTTCGCACCAGCAAGTCTTTTATGTCAGAACTTATTTTTACTCATTTGACATTTTTGGTTTACAACTTAGGTCTACATTCTAAATTTTTTTAGTCAATCACCAAAATGTGATCTAACAAAATCTTACCCATTTTGACCCATTTGGCCTTCGCCATAGGTCTCGACTTCAACAAGTCATGTTTATTTCCATATACTTCATATTTATTATTTAGTGATTCTATTATAGGAGGTGCAATTTTTACTTACATTTTGCGTCTGTTCGAGCTTTCATTACACACTTGACTCGTTTGACCCATTACTTCCAATCTTCCACCCAGCTTGACGAGATCAAAACTTAAAACAATACCCACAAGATTTCTTAGATTAGTCATTATATAAAATGACCCCAATATTTCATGGATTCACACATACTCATTTACCAAGACATTAGTTTTAGGTCAAGTTGAACTTTCATAAGTCAAATTGTCCTTATGTATGTGCATGTGCTCTAACTTTGAACATATTTGGCATACAAGTACATAATACTTGTATAAATCATTTGTATGTATCTTAGATGCTTTTAATACACCCAATTTCATGAAATTTCTTTTAAGCAAATACATGGTACACACCACACCATTCAAGTATGGAATAAAAGCTACTAAGGCATACCTATTACCAATTCTTACAATCAAATTATATTTCTATGTTAGACACCTTGCCTCATGTTAATCTATTAATAATGGCATCAGTATCACATTTCTCACAATTCATCCCTTTCTTGCATATAATTTTATCTTCTCTTTTTTTACCTATTCTTGTCATCTAGACATTTCATCAAACACTTGGCGTGCACTACGTTACATATGCCTATTTTATTATATTTTTCATAATAACATGTCCATAAATCTTACTTAGCACATAAAGTAAGAACCGTACATACAATATACTTCCAATCATCAACTCCTTCAATACCGCATAATCAATTTGCTATGTAAGCACAATTTACAAGGATTTTATCCTATAATTAACCTCCTAGTTCACACTATTACTTACATTAGACATGTAACTTGCAAATTCAAGATGTTAAGGACTTGGCTACAATCCACCCATATCAACATACATTTACTAATCTCATAGAAATCAAGGTTTATAAGCAATTTAAGGTGAGACATCACCAAATTTCCGAGATAGAGGAGAACCCCAACATATTGCATAGACAAGAATCACTTACAAGATTGATTGTGAGGGTTGAACTTGGTTCCCAACCTGATCTTTACCTCCAATTTGCGACTTCTAGCCTTCACCACATTCAATTTGGGTTCCAATTTGAAGAACTTCAAGGTTGAAGTGAAAATCATTTATGGGTGTGTGTTGTCTCCGATCTCTCCATGGGGAAGATCCAGACCATTTTGTTTCTATAAAAATATTTTCACTTCAATCCCTCAATTCTCATCCCCTTTCACCTTTTAACCAAACTAGCAAATAAATTAGTTTGACCTTTAAACTAACTTGGCTAATTATCAAGTGAACGTGTTAATTCAACTTACTTAGTTCGGGATGTTATAACCCGACTTGACTTAAGTCCCGATAGCCCGGGCCTTTTATAAAATTTATTTTATAAAAATGTTTAATCTTTTATTTGATCATTAGGTTCCTTTATTTAAATCCTAAAGTTTAGCGGGTTAACTTTTATCACTAATGGTATTTTACCCGCTCATTCCTTGTTAATTTGGTTTAATTACAAAATCCGTTTTTGGGATGTTACAAGTCTACCCCCCTTAATGAGGTTTCGCCCCCGAAATCTTTCTTACCTTGTTCCTTGAGTCAAGCCCAAGAGAATTAGTTTTGTTTTTCATTTGAGCACCACTCGAACTTTAATCGTTCAATAATCTTATTAAGACGAGCGCAATGGCTATGTTATAAACTCTATTGAGACCTTGATCGGTCATGCCGGTTAGACTCATCAATCACTGGTCACTTTATACCCGTTATTCGGGTACACCCATATTTTTTTATCGTAATAGTCTAACGTCATGCTTAGATTTATATCCACACCTCATTTTCAATATTTACCTTCTGAAAACATCGTCTTGCACCTATTAGTGTCAAAACTTGTTTGCTTTAAATAATAACCATTTTCCCATCCTTCGCTAATTCTTTACGTTCATTAAAACGTTGTTATCAATTAAAACCAAGTTTTAGTTCACATTTTCTTTCTTCTTCTTTTTTTACACCGACCGTAGTACATGACTACGATCGTTTTCCATCCGGGCAATACCTTTGTTTTTATGACCCCGCGGGTCATTTATACGTTGGTTTTACTTGCCCCTTTTATCAACCATGGCTCTTTAGTCAATAATGACTTAATCCAAGGATTTCTTTTTAACTATAACCCATTATCCGGGCTCGCTATCCTTGTGTTTCACACTCCTGTTACCCGGTTTGGCCTTACATTTCATTACAACCCTTTGCCAGGGTTTATTATTTTGTAGTTCACGCTCCCGTCACCGGGTTTGCGCTTACATTTCATTACAACCCATTACACGAGCTTATTCTCATTACCGGTTTGCGCTTACATTTATTTGACCCATTATGGTGTTTAAGCACTTAAGCTTAACCATCCACATTCTTTTCATGGGATTATCCCTTTCCATTAACCTTGTGTTTACTACATCGGACGTATATGTGTTTATTATAAGAAGTTTATGGTATCATGTGTTGATTAGTTACTTGGCCTAGGTAAGTAGTCAACACATGGTATGCAGGACCTTATTATAACTAACGCATTACCTCCCATGTAAGTAAATTCTCTGTTCATGTCCGTATCTTCGATTTTATTTGGTAAAACCTCTTTTTATTGTTATTTAACAATTATCAGTTTTACCCATTTTCATCTCAAAACATATAGAATGTTTTTAATATATATATTTTTAGGCAACCATAATTATTCATGTGATCGTTACTTTTCCTCAATAGTTAAACTTTGGATTGTTATAAACTTTGGATCAATGGTTAAACTTTTCCTCCCGGGTTAACATTAAAATGCGCTACTAGCTAACCCACGTACTACCAATGGTTAAACTTTGGATCATTTTAAACTTAAACACTAACTCGAGGCAGAACTTAGCCATCTTCTTTGCTGAATGCGAACCGGCGCAGAATCTGGCAAAAACCCTCAAACCTTGCAACGTTATAACTTCGTTTAGCCTATAATTGATTCATTTCAGTGCGGAAATGAAAAGCCAAAATAAAAATCAATTCTTATTCATTGCAAATGTATTGAATTAATTCAAAGAGTTATCACCATTAAAAGCATAAGACATCTCGAATTGGGTATTGTATTTTTAGACCAAATCTGATTGAAATCTCGTCAATACACAAATCATAATCCCTTTACTCAACGTTGCGAACACACAAACCTGCATTACATCTCCCTAAATCGTGGAATTTTGCAAGAACCAAAAGCTAGGGCTCCAAACTTGAAGTCTTGATATCTCTCTCATACGGAATCCAACTCATGTGATTCAAAACCCTAACTTTAGTTTTTTCGTGTTTTACAAAGTTCCATTGTCCATTACTGACATTAAGAACCTTATGAACCCGAATTGAATTGCTAGATGAACTAGGGTTCTTCGTGACCAAATTTGGGGCTTTTTAATATAGGATGCTATTTGGATGAAATTGAACATATGATTTTGTTTAGGATCATGTTAGAATAATTTATATAAAAGTTTACTACTTTTTCATATCGTTTGGCTTTATTATTAATTTTTTAGGAAATATATTAAAGAAAATGCTTAGAATATAAATTTGCAAAACCTCATGTTTATGGTCTTGTATCTTAAAAATCTGGATATAAGATTTGTAACTTGTAAATGCTCATGATTGCCTATTGATCATACCAACTGAAGTATATGTGATTAGCTAATCTATAAATTGTTGGAAATGAAAGCATATAGAAAGTTGTTTATCTAACTTGACAAAATCACCAAGTTGTAATTTTATATAATTTTGTTGATGCATTTTGTGTTCGTCACTTGTCGAATAGGCTAGATTGAGTGTGTGTTGAATATTGTATAGGTTAGAATCAAACACACGACCAAAATACGGAGTTTACAGTGTAAAAGGGAACAAGTTCGCCCGAACTTGAGCTGTGGAGGTCAGGTTCGCTCGAACTTGACATGTGGCAGACAAGTTCGCTGGGAAATTGTCATATGGTAGACAAGTTCGACCGAACTTGTCCTCCTATGCACATGTCAAGCGAACTTGTGTGTTTCCCTATAAATAGGTGGTGTGTGTTCATTTGTCATTTAAGTTTTTGCCATCCCTACGGGGAGGTGCTGCCGGATTCTCTCCACGGACTCCGGCAGCTGGATTTAAAGATGTATACTTTTTCGGTATGAATGAAGACTTCCACTGCATTCTGTTTCTACTCCATTCTTAATACATTCTACCGAAACTGTTATATACGTTTATGCACTCTAGAACCGCTTGATCACGGATCTTCAATTGGTATCAGAGCTACGGTTATCACCTACGCTCATGAAAATGGACATTTATGGACACTAGGAGGGGTTTTGGACGTAAAACTTGAAATAAACATACAATCCATGGATGAAAAGGCATGGAAAATTTTTGTTGATCGTATTGCTGGGATGAGTGTCCAGAAAAAATTTGGCGATATAAATTTTTTCGAGTTTTCGAAGACCGAACCGGGATGTTCGGGGACACCGTCTAGAGCTTCAGAGTACAGATTTGGTGATACGGTCATAAAATTTTGAAGATAACGGGAGAGTCATTGATACCGGTGCAGAATGTTGATTATTTGGGTGTCGTGACTAGTAATGGGCCTAAACATTAAATCCACATTTGTTAAATACTGAAAATTCCAGATTTCAGGGGGAATTTCAGTGAAAATTTCAGTATGGTCAGAATTTGCAAAAATGAGGGGGAATAAAAAATTTTCAATATTTGAAGATACCGGCATTTTTGAAATTCGTGACTGCTGCAACAATATCCGGGTGGTTACCGATTGCAGATTTCGGGAAATGCAGAGGATCGAGATTCATCGAGTGATCACAGGAAGTTTCAAGTTTTCAGTTCATGATACATAGTGATGCTTAAGGGTTAGAGTCCTGATCTCTGGTGAAGGAACAGTTAGCTGGATTAGCAGTCGTTAGTACCAGTGAGGAACTGAGGACGTTCAAAACGTTCAGTGATGATCTTAGGAATTAATGACTAGCTCCGCAGACGGATGGTTTCAAAATTACCAAGGAAATCTGATGATAACCTTTGGTGACTTTTATTTTTAGTCTTCAAGCAGATGAATCATTCTTCTCTTTGGACTAACTGTCGTTGGATGATGATGTTTGGTGATTAAGTGGCGCTGGTCTACCCGAAATAGCTATATATCTGGCATTGTGACTGAAGAGGAAGAATGTGATTTTGGTCACGGACGTATGTTTCTCATATTCAATGCTTTACCAGATTATCTGTTTCTGATGAAGATTTGCTGATTGAGCAGATTACCGATTTGCTGATCAAATCTTTCTGAAGGGTGCTTAACTGCGATTACGGAAATCGGGATTTCGTATTTTCGAGGGTATTCGTTGATTTGAAGTTTTCTGATGCGGTGATTCGAAGTTTCTATCAATTGTCGGTTGAGTTTTTGATACTTTAGGAGTGTGCGGAATAAACTCTTGATGCTCAACGCTTATTCAAAAACTGAACTCGGATGCGGTTATCGTTGAAATGGAGAAGTTGCTGCATTAATTAGCTTCGAGTTGATGGTTATTCAATAAAATTTTTCGGCCAAGTAAATCAGAGGAGTCGGAAACCATGCAACCAAAGATCTGAACTAGAGATTTCAGCGGTTTTTAAAATTGATAATGCAAACCTGGATCATCAATTAAGGGGGAATCTGTTGACGCGTTTCGACAACATCGGCAGATACCTTGATTGAAGTTGCAGAATATTCAAACACGGCTTAGAGTTTTGAAGATCAAGATAAAGCTTCGACAGTAACGAACAAGGGGGAATCTGTTGATGCATTTTTGTTCGTCACTTGTCGAATAGGCTAGATTGAGTGCGTGTTGAATATTGTATAGGTTAGAATCAAACACACGACCAAAATATGGAGTTTACAATGTAAAAGGGAACAAATTCGCCCGAACTTGACTGTGGAGGTCAAGTTCGCTCCAACTTGACATGTGGCAGACAAGTTCGCTCGAACTTGTCATATGGTAGACAAGTTCTCCCGAACTTGTCCTCCTATGCATATGTCAAGCGAACTTGTATGTTTCCCTATAAATAGGTGGTGTGTGTTCATTTTTCATTTAAGTTTTTGCCATCCTTACGGGGAGGTGCTGCCGGATTCTCTCCAGGAACTCCGGCAGCTGGTTTTAAAGATGTATACTCTTTCGGTAAGAATGAAGACTTCCACTGCATTATGTTTCTACTCCATTCTTAATAACATTCTACCGAAACTGTTATATACGTTTATGCACTAACTTCCGTCTAGAACCGCCTGATCATGGATCTTCAAATTTGATGAAAATAATATATATTGAACATAAAAATCATATATTCCAAATTCCATATTGATAAACTTGTAATGTGGGGAAAATAATATATGTGATCGCAAAGCTATATATTTATAATCATATTCTATAAACTCTAGGATTAGGTGGTGGAACATATTAATTAGTGTAGAATATGGAAAACACTTTATAAATTGTCTAGATGATAACTCAAGAATATGATGGTAATATTTAATTATCCAACACCTAAAACCCTAGATTTACTTTTGTATTACTTTTGATGTTTATTGATTAGTATTTTTATATATAAAATATATTTTAGGTAGTTTCTTTTTGTGGATTTTTTACTCAAATCCATACAGTCAAATCAAGGAAATAAACGGAACGCAATCCGTGAGTAATATCTTCCATTTCCCCTTTTGTTAATCTTTACAAACTTTGGGGTGTATCATGTTATACACGTTTTCAATTTATTCAACATGCTAAGTTCAAGTGTTATTACGTGAATGCCTATATGTATTTTTCTATCATTCTATATGTTATTGATGTCAAGTCTATTGCTAGCTAGTGTGTCTTGTGGATCCACGGCTCACTAGGTTCCCTACGGCCATGGGTTGTAGCCTAGTATCGCCAACAATATTAGACTCGCTCCTAGGGGCTTGAGACTAATGCACGCTATTGTCATGAGTCTATTATTTTATTTTGTTCCCTGTTGTTAAACGGTTATGTGTTCTTGTTTGGTGTTTATGTGATTATTGCCTAAGTTAACGTCATGAGACAATCACCATACTAACCTTGAAAAGCATGTTAAAATTATTTATTTTAAAATTTAAATATGAATTTTCTTTTTGAAATAAAACAAGGAAATTACTCACCAACATGTTTGTTGACTCAAAATATATTTTCCTAACATGATGCATGTAATCAAGGTTGATGATTGAGTGAATAAGTCACGTAGCATGGGCCTTAGAAAATAAATTGGAAAAAACTTATGTTATGTTTAGTTTTAAACATTGTAGAAACATGTTATGTGACAATTTAATTTTGGGTGTGCTTTAAATATTATAATGTTAAACAGTGTCGTGAGCTATGGGCAATTAGTCTGCCCCGTACCAATCCGCTATGGATCAGGGTGTGACTTGTATTCTAGCATGTATAAACGTCAAGTATAACAAGTAGCATGTTTTAATGGATTGAGTGTTTGCATAAGATTGATTGTGTGTGTGTCTTGTGAATTTAATAGATTATACATGTTACACCCAAAAGTGGTTTAAAATGAAAGAGGGTCAAGTATACTCACGGTTTGCAAATGCTTTCAATAAAGTGAGTCTTAAATGATTTGAAGGATGGAACTTCGAGGTTATCCTAAAAGGATAAACAAATGTGTGTGAGTTTATGGATTCGATGATGGAATGGATTTGGGATTTTATAAGTATGAAAATATACAAAGGTACTTCTTTTTGTAGTTGCAGTTTGTGTAATATGTGCAGAGTCTTATTTCGTTCAGGGTCCTTTTTGTAATTTGGTAAATCAAAACAATGTTTTCGAGTTTGGTTATGTCCGAACATGGGTTATGATAACCATGTTCCGGGTTTGTTAATCTGTCGTGTCTCCGGACTTCCCAGGATGTTGGGAGTCCGGGTTTAGCTTATGTGTTTTGTGTCCAGACTTCCCATGATGTTGGGAGTCCAGATTTAGTAGCTTATGTGCCTTGGGCCTTTTGTGTTATCTCCGGACATGTTTGTTAGTCCAGAGATGGTCTTGTATATATACACCTTAAATGGAATAGACAAGACAACGTTTCTTTTGTGGAAATTTGTGCCCTAATCATTGTGTGTGTATTTTTTCTGGCGGCTGCTTTGTGAGTGACATCATTCATCTTCTTTATCAAACATACTCTGTGTATTCTTGATTTCTCCCATCAAACCTTGCTTTCTTTGTTTCATTTGTAGTAGTTAATCATCAGGTGGTTTCCGTACACCTCTTGGTAGCTTTAGCTGAGTGAGATCTTGGGATAGGTGACCTAACAAGTGGTATCAGAGCAGTGTGCTCATACTACTGTGAGTGTTCCTTAGTTTGAAGGTTTTGTGAGAAAAGTTTACATTTTGATTAGGATTAGTGATTTCAAGTGTGTTTCTTTGAGTTACTCTTGATTCCTCATTCATTCTTAGAGTTTGTTGATGCATTCTGAGTAGTTTAGGGTGTTTTTGTACTAATCTTCATTTGGGGTTTTACAGAGCATTCATGGTGTTCTTGTTAGGTATTTGAAGGTTGGTGAAAGATTCCCTGTTTGATTCAAAATATATTTTTTTTTGTGTTTTAAGTTACTGTTTGTGTTTCCGGACTATTGGTGATTCATTGTGTAGTCACATTGGTGAGATATCCGGAAGCGGTTTCTCTCAAATTCAGAGACTTGGAGTTCGGATTACAGTTTTCAACTGTGTTTTCCGAATTTAAACATTTGTCCGAGTTTGTGAGGAGTCCGAAGTTATTTCTTCCAGATTTGAGTCACAAAATTTGTTAAGAGTTTGCTTTCCGAGTTTACTAGAAGTTACACTTGTCTATAATTTGTCCGAGTTTAAACAAAAGTTTCCGATTTTAATCAATTTTCATTCCGAGTTTAATAGAAATCAAATAAATTCTGAGTTTACTGAGTTCTTGTGTCATTCAATCAAGGTTTAGAGAGTGTGTGTCCGTGTTTAGGGATTCCAGATTTAAGGCAAATCTGGAAATTCCTTGAAGGTCAGGTAGTAGGTCCGGGGTTTATACTCTGATTCTGATCACACTTTCTACTCCGTGCCTTTTCCGAGTTTAGGACTTAGATATTTTTTCTGTGCTTTCTCAGTGTCTGTTACATACTGTTTCCATTCTGTGAAACCTCTGTTTCTTTTAAAATTTTCATCCGAAATGGCAAACAATCTTACTGCCATGGTTCAAAATCTCAAACGCCGCGAAGTTGGAAGCAACGATAAACCACCTCTTCTAATAAACGAGTTAGAATTTCCTGAATGGAAGGAACGTTTCGAAAGTACGTGAGAGCGAAAGATATAAAGATTTGGTTGCGTATCGTCAAAGGTTGTGGAGCTACGCCAATTCGAACCTTAACGATTGATACTTATCTAGCTCTAACAGAAGTTCTACGAATGTGAAGAGAGAGCTATGTCCATGATAACTATGGCTCTTACTCAATCGATACTTCATACTTTTCGCAAAAGAAGTACTTCGAAAGAATTGTGGGATAGTATGATTGAGCGTTATGATTGAAATGCTATGTACAAGAAGAGATGTTTAGAACGGTTGAAGACGCAGTTTGTGGTGTTTAAGGCATTGAAGGGTGAGTCTTTTGATGACACTGTGAATCGATTCTATCACTTGTTGAGTGAGCTTGACCATAGTGAATAGAATATCTACACTGAATTTGAGAAAGTCGAGAAATTTCTGAATTGTCTTTCTCGAGAGTGGAATATGTACACTGCGTTAATCAGGGAAAATGTCTTGTTTGATGAACTGACTTTAGAGAATACTATTCAGAAACTCAAGGGATATGCTTGGAACATGGAGGATCAAGCGTCCGACTTTGAAAAGATTCAGGATCCTCAAATGTATAAAGCCTCAAAGCCTACGGATAAGGGAAACACAAGTGGTGCTGGAGGTGCACTATTTTCTGAAAGTGAAGATCCAGCTACTCATCAGGCTTTCATAAGCAACAATGCAAATGCTAGCGTTTCAAGTGGAACTGCAAGTTCGAATCAAGGAATGTATTCCTCGAGGAACTCAAAAGTCTCAAGCAATGAACTTCAACATTCCAAAGTTAGATCCAAACTGCTTGAAGTTGATAGAAGGTAACATGAGTCGCCTAGCATCGTTTATGACGGCCTATGAAAATTTTTGTCTGGGAAAGCTTGTCGAACAATCCAGTCTTGATGAAGACTTTGACCAAATTGATCAAGATGAAATGGAAGAACTTGATCTTTAACTTAATATGGTGTTATTGGTCAGGAGAGCGTAGAAGTTTCTCTTAAAGATGGGAAAGAAGTTTATAGGTGGTCAAACCAAGACACAAATGGGTATTGATATGTCAAAAGTGAAATGCTACAATTGTGGCATCTATGGTCACTATGCCAGAGATTGTCGAAAGCCGAAGATGGAAAGATCTAACAGAGAATGCAGTTCTCATAATGGAAACAATTCTAGGAGTCAGTCGAATGTCAACGGTGGATCTAATTCAACTTCTCATCCAAACTCTTTAGACAACCTTGCCCTTCTTCAAACAATGCATTAGTTGCCCAACCGTTACAAGAAGTAACCAATCCATATGATTGGGGTTGTGCATTAGAAGATTTGTCGGTGGCTATTGTTTCGCAAGCATTCATGGCCGAGATTGTTGAAAATGAAGCCTGCGAGGAAGTTGTCATAGATGAAGTATGTGAAGAAGCTGTTGAGGAAGCTAGCATGGAAGAACTTGCGGTTGTGGCTGAAGTTATGAGTGATGAATTAGTTGTTAGTGAGGCTGTTGAAAAGGAAGAAACAAAAGGGACAGATAGCAAATGTGAAAGCTTTGAGTTCAGAATCTCTACAGCCGAAATGCAGAAGTTTGCTGATGATGAAGCTCAGAAATTGGATGAATGCTCCAAAGCAAAGGAGGATTATGCATTCATGGCTGGTGTTGAGGTAAAATCGAATCCTGTAGATAAACGTTGTGCTAGATGCGTTGAATTCGTTACAAAAATTGATAGATACGCTTTACACAACACAAATTTAATTGCAGATGTTGAAAAATCCAAAGAACTCATTGCGGTTCTGTCTTGTTCGGACAAAGAACACCGAATTAAGATAAAATCTCTAAAAATGATATCTCTGAATTTGAAAGGCGTGTAGCTCAAGCAACACTGAAAAATCAAGAATTAAAATATGAACTTGAAATGAATCAAAATTGTGTTTTGGAAAAGAATAAAATTATTTTAGAAAAGGATAACTTGATATTAGATTTAGAAAGAAAAATTGAAAATTTGTAAGTTCATCTGAGGTGATCAATTATTGTATCAATAGCCAACGTGTCAAGGAAACTGAAGAGGAAATGTTTGGCATCGGGTATGGTAAGGTTCCTCCACCTGCAAACCACAACTATACATCGATGGCAACGATTGATCCAGAGATCGCTAACTTTGTTCCAACGACTCCTCTGACCGCTGATCCACCTAGTGGGATGGATTCTGATATCGAGATTTCCTCGGATTCAGAACAATCGAAGTTTGATGAAGCATCAAAGAAAAGTGAATTTAATCTCGAGAATATTGAAAACTTAATCAGTAACAAAATTTTGGAAATTTTTAATCAAGTTCAGAATGCCAATGAAAAGCCCAAACCTCGTGAGAAGTCTCAAAAGAAATCGAAAAATGTTTCCAAAACTGATTTTGTCAAGGGAGAAGACTTTAATACTGAAGTCAAGAAAATTGAGACCGTATATAATTTTCAGTTTTTTTCACAAATCTTAAAAAATCCAACAAATGCTTCATCATCTTCGAACAGTCATGAGGAACGTCCAAAGAACGCGCCGCAAGTTAGAAAATGTTATAAATGTCGTGAGAAAGGACACCTAGCTGCTGAATGCCCAAATAACAATGGCAAACCTCTTTTTGATCCTGATCAAAGAAAACCATTTGTTGAAAAACCTGAAATTAAGGTGAAAGTTGAAAAGAAAAATAACAAACCTCGAAAGGTCGAGAAAGCAGAAGTGATTAAACAAGAAACAAAATCTGTTGTTAAACCAAATGCTAAGTCACAACAATATCAGGATCAACGTGAGGAACCACTGGATATTTTTCCAAAACATGGATTGGGAAGTTCATCACAAACAGACGATGCTCGTGAGAAAATGCCTCACCGATGCCAAAATCGTATTACTTTCCAATTACAAGAAATTGAGAAACGTTCTGGAGGATCTAACGGCAACTATGTTAGACCTCATGCTCAGAACCGATTTGTGAATGAACGAAGTCCCCCCCTCCCCGATTCACAATCAAAGGGCACATTCGGTTAACCAATCTCGTCAATTCTCAAAAAATTACGAAGTGCCAAGGTTTAATCGAAATTTCGGGACTCCAAGAAGTCAAAATTTCGGTTATCAACACCATGGTGGCGAAACTTTGAAAATTCAGGATATGCGAATCGATCGTCAACTCCATACAATTCCTGTTTCGGTAGGAACCACTCCAACAACTTCGGAACTGGAAATGGAGGACGTGGTGGTGGTGACGGTTATTTCAAAGAATTTTCATATATTGATGAAATGGGACGACCCAAGACCGTTATGGCTTGGGTCCCACATTCTAACTGGTTTTCTTTGGTGAGTGTAGTAACAGCTAAAGAGGGCTATCTATATTTGGTATATCGATAGTGGTTGTTCCAGACACATGACAGGAAATAAAGAGTTGTTGGAAAATCTCAAGTCGATTCGCGGTGGTTACGTGAACTTTGCTGGTGAAAAGGGAGGTTATATCATTGGTGAAGGTTCTGTCTCAAATGGAAAGATGACGCTCCACAAAGTGAACTTTGTCAAAAAAGCTAAAACATAATTTGATGTCGGTTTCTCAAATCTGCGACAACAAGTATTCGATGCTATTCACTGATAAAGCTTGCTTCATTTTGCGTCCTGGATTTACTGTTCCTGAAGATTGGATCGTTATGAGGGCTCCATGGGTGAACAATACATATGTCATGGACATGCGCCCATTGTCAACTCATCTACTCCAGTGACCTATTTACTATCAAAAGCGACTGAAGATCAATCTTATTTATGGCATAGACGAATGGGCCAAGTGCATCTGCGAAAAATGAACCACTTAGTGAAAAACGACTTAGTGTTAGGGGGTGCCTTTGCGCAGCTTTAATATGCACAACAAATGTGAATCACGCGAAAAAGGAAAAATCAAAAGAAAGCCTCATAAACCAAAGACCACTAACTCAATCCAAAACCCACTTGAACTGCTTCACATGGATCTTTTCGGCCCTATCCATGTTGCTAGCATTGGTGGTATGTCTTACTGTCTTGTTGTCATTGACGATTTCTCACGATACACGTGGGTATTTTTCTTGAAAACTAAGGATCAAACACATGGAATTTTAAGAGATCTTTTTAAACAACTTGAGAAAAATTATTCACTACCTATTAAGAAAATCTGAAGTGACAACAGGTCGGAGTTTAAAAATCAACATATGGATGTGTTATGTCGGGGAATGGGAATCGTTCATCAGTTCAGCACTCCTTATGTTCCCCAACAAAATGGAGTTGCAGAACGGAAGAACCGTACCCTAATTGAGGCGGCCCGTACTATGCTTTCTGAATCTAAGTTACCTATTTTCTTTGGGCTGAGGTAGTAAACACCGCATGCTATGTGCTTAACCATGTGCTTACGGTCAAAAGAGAAGATAAAACATGTTATGAACTTCTTCATAACAAGAAACCTAATTTTTCTAGGTTCAACCCCTTGTGATCAATGTGTTATTAGACGCACTAAGGATACTCCTAAAATGGGCGAACTTGGAGAGATTGGTTTCTTTCTGGGTTACGTTAGTGGAGCTCAAATAAAGGTGTCTATAACATTAAAAAAATGGGTAGTAGAGGTCGTGTTTGATATAACTCCTTTGAGTTACGATCCTCCACTGTCTGAATTTGGTCCTAAAAATGCGCATGATTATGAAAAATTGTTTGATTCTTTTGATCTTCCTGATGTTTCAGAAGCAGATTTGGAGGTTGTCTACACGCATCTTGTAGATAAGGATGAAGTGGATGCTAGCTGGAGAGCAAGTATTCCCACAAACGTGACTCCGAATGTCGCATCAGAAGATCCAGTCACTAAGCCTTCGATTGTAAACAATGTTGTCGCTGATCATTTCCCCAATGAAGTTGGTCCAGTCACTCTGAAGCGAGTAGTAGTGCAAGTGCTGAGAGGGAGATTCAATCTAATTTGGGGAGCAATCTCCAAGCTCCGGCTATCCCTGTTCCAAGAACAAATATCTATCATCCTGTTGATAATATTATTGGGAATCCAAATGCCGGAGTGCAAACTCGAAGAAGTCTTTCAGAGATGCAGTGTCTATTTTCAGAAATCAAGCAGGAACCAATTTTCAATCTAAGCCTTTGTTGAGATTGACCCCTACAAAAGAACAGATGATAGAATGCTAAAACAGGTCTGGTCAAAATGATCCAAAATAAACAGTGTTTTGGTTCACAACTTCCCTCAATGACAAGGCACCTAACATCTGATAGCCCTAACATCTACTCAGTGCTAAGCTCTGCTAGTTGTAAAGACTATTGAAGACCAAACCTCTGCTTGAAGTCAAAAGTCTGTTGGAAGTCAAAGGTCTGATCACCCTTTGAAGAATATATGATAAAGCTTCAACAATGGTTAAAGCTTATCAGTGGTTAGCATCCTATTTGGATAACCATCAGTGTTTTGTAATTATATCAGAGGATAGCATTAGTAGTGGTTAGAGGTTGTTAGGTTAGTTAGATGTCATTGTCTTGGTGATGTCAGCAAAGATGCTTCAGAGGTTAGGATTAGTACTATAAATAGACAGTGCATGTATTGTTCTATTTAGCTCACACACATACACTTATCTTGTACGATCTAATCTGTGTGAAGCTCGGGCTGAGGGGGAGTTAGTGATTCATGCATGTAATTACTTGTAATCCTTTTCAATCTTTTGAGTGATGAAAACATTGTGTGATGAAAGCTAATCTCTCATTTGATTGTGTTATAAAGTTTTAAAATCGTATTCCGCTGCAAGCTTTATATGTTTTATCTTATTTTATGTTCAAGTTGGTTAAAACAACACAATCAGGTCAAACTCATATCCTAACAATTGGTATTAGAGCCTGGTCAGTCAAATTCGATCTAACAATCGATTTGAAGTAAAAAGATCAGCTCAATTTTTGTGATACTGTGTTAATCGTAATTGTTGGAAAACAGAGTAAGAGCCAAATCACGTTATATACGTTTTTGAGTATTTATGTTAAAATCTGTGATGATTCTATGATTGATGGTTGCTAAGAATTCATCTAATGTCTTTAAAAGACTAAGGTGAACCTAAATCTTAGGAACAAGATCTATATGATGAACAAAAGTTATGAGAAAATTATTTAAAAGATTATGGGTTAACATTTAGAAAACCGGATCAAAAGTAATGTGAATCTTAGCATAAGCATTTCTGCAAAAATGTCTAAGGTTCTCAAAACATTACTGTAAATGATTCTGTATTGATTATTCTTTCTTTAAAAACCTTCCAGTGAATGTTATTTGCCCATGGAAAGGTTAAAAGGGGAATAGAAGCTAAATCACAAAACTCTGAAAGTGTGTTTATCTCAAAACTTTTAAATGTTAAAAAGAAAAGATTATAAACTTAAAACACATGAGAGTTCACAAACTAGTACTACAAAAGGAAAACCTAAGATTAAATTTTCGTCTCTACTCAAACATCTGTTACCAAACACGCTGAGTGCAACCACTGTTTACAGGTAAATTCAGGTAACTGATGTATGTCAAAGCTGAACATTGTTTTAAAGGACTTAGAACATCAATCAGATCTAATTGATTCATTTATCAAGAATTTTTTACTTATTTTTCAGTAGTAAGGATTTCATGTATATATCAGGGCATGTATTATTCCTTTTCAGTATTTTTGTTCTTTGGAAAGTAATACATGTTGAGCTTACACTTGTTTTAGATAGTTAAAAGCTCAAAACCTGCCAGGAAGTAAAACCTTTCTATTTTTAGAGAGAAGGGAGTTACTTCTCCTTGATAATGGATCAAAAGAAATTTGTAGATGGTCAAGGTTATCTTATATTATGCTTGTTTAGGCTAACTTTGCAGATACTCACATGTCTTATCACTAGAGCATGAGATGTTCAAAACAATTGCCTAAGCTCATCCTCTGCTGGTTCAACAGTAGTTGATCAAAACAGCATCAAAATCATTGCTATCACATGATATTCAAATACTGATGACCTCAGACATCACTTTGTGAGGGATTGCTATGAAAAAGGTTTAATTTCTTTACCACATGTCCATACAAAGGATCAACTGGCAGATGTGTCGACAAAAGCACTTGATGCTCACACTTTTGACAGTTTGATTTCTAGGCTTGGAATGCTAAACATGGACTAAAAACAAACTTTCTTTGTGATCCATGTGTAAATAGCAATAAAATGTTTATAGAAATCAAAATTCATCCTTAAAAATAGTTTAAAATTGAATTTTTCAATAAATACTCAAAGTCTGTTCAAAGCATTGATAGCACAAAAACACTTTTCGTTTAGAAAAATCTATCCACTGTCAAAAAGTATATCCTCTGATAGTTGCAACCACTGTTCTTATCCACTGGTCATATTTTCCAACAGTGGTTAGCCAAACAACTATCTTCCATTTTCAAAACAGAGGTTACACGTGGGCAGATGTTATTCGACAGTTGTTGCATCAGATACCACGTCATCATCACTTTTTCAGAAACCCTATAAAAACCCTGTTCCATCCAGAACAGAGGTTCACCAAAATTGTGTCGATTTCAAGAATCTCAAAACAGTTTGCACTCAAATCATGGCTCCCAAAACAAAATCCAAGGCAAAATCAAAGGCTAAATCTAAACCTGTATCATCGACATTCACGTTAATCATCAAAACTCCTCATAACTACACTGCTATTCTGGAGGAAACCGAGTCAAATACGAGATATAATTCAATGATCCAGTTACTAAAAGAGTCCAAATTCAAGGAGATGCTGACAACAAAAGCCCCAATTTATGAAGGTTCACTCCGACAATTTTGGGCAAATGTTGAGGTTCACTCAACAGAGGGAGTACGTTATGCAATAATCTCAAGAGTGGGCAAACCTTGATGCAAATTACTCCACAATCGATCTCTCAAGTCCTTAAATTGAATGACATGTCATATCCTGTGACATTTCCTCTGGGTGAGATCCAAGCAGAGTTTATTGGAAGAGGGTATGCTGGTAAACTCAAAGGTATGACTATATTCAAACCAAATTTCCCTGCTGAGATGAGATTTTTCTTCCATACTATTTTGACATGTCTCTCAGCAAAAACTACTGGTTTTAATGATATTCCATTAAACATGCAATATTTGGGATATGCTATTTTGACTGATTTATATTTCAGTTTTTCCGAAGACTTGTTCAGTGATATTGTAATTATTATAATATTGCAAAAGAAAAGGCTTTTCTGATACATCCCAGGTTTTTAAGCATATATCTTCAAAATCAATTACCTGGAGATGATTCTAAAATTGGCCCAGTTAGCAAGGCAGGAGCTATGGGTCATGAAACTTTTACACGCATTTCTAATCAAGATAAAGTTATAAAAACCCAAGTAGAGGTGGTTGAGGAAGATTTATCAGAACAACCTTCCTAAACTCAACCACCTGCTACTGAGCCCACTGCTCATGGTGATCACAGCAGTACAACCATTGTTGTGCAACCCCCACCAAAAATCTCTAAAAAGACCAAAAGAAATTCACCAAACCCACCAAAAAGGGCCTTCTGGAAGATGAGATCTCAGAAGTTAACCCTGTGACAACACAAAAGTCACAAGAAACTACTGTTGCTACTTCCTCACAACAGTTGGAAAGATCTCCACCCAAAACTACAACTCCTCATGATTCCTCACAAAAGGAACATGTTGTAAGCACAGGACACCACAACTTGAAACATTACCCTCACTTGAGAGTATGTTGAACTGTCCTTCTCCCAGGGCAAATTCTCTTTCCACATCACTTCCCACATCCCAAATTAAATCAACCCTGAAGTATCTGTTTGAGGTCATTGGAAGTCAGACATAAAACAGCCTCTCACACCAACACATTACTGAGAATACATCCTCTACAATGGTTGTGTCTAATAAAATTTCATTGACTAACCCACAAACAGTTGAGGAGGTTACACCACTTGAATTTCATGAAATTCTTGTTGGTAGTTCAAGTGGAGCAGCTACTACAGATGTTGAATCCACTGACTTACATCTGGACAGTAGTTTCATAAATAAGTCTCCCTTGAAGGCAATTTCTACTAAGGCTACCATAGCAACCACTGCTTGTCTTAAAACCACTGTTGAGTCTGTTAAGGAAACCTCTGCTGTAGAAGAAGTCCCCAGTACCAAGAAAAAGGGGCATCTATGTTTGAAACAAGGGCTGGAACCTCTGTTCATGATAACATAGATACAACTACCACTTCTGGTAAGAGTTCAGATGATCCTATTAAGTTCGGTGATGATCTAAAATATAAGGATTTGACGAAGAGAGTTACTAAAATAGAGACATCAGTGGTAGATATCAAAAATATGTTGCAACAGATGTTAGAAGCTTCAAAGTTTCAAAACACTGCTCAATCATCCGCTCTTCAAACAGCTGATATAATCAAACAAGTATATCCTTTGTTTCAACAACAATGTCAACCTGACCATCAACATCAAATACGTGTAAAAATGCTCAAAGATTTGGTTGATGAAAGATATAGAGAAACTCAGGCAGACCTCAAGGGTATCAAAGAATTCCTTACAAAGAAATCTAGAACTTCCTTTGCACCTATCTTCGAAAGAGATGATGCCAAAAAGGGGGAGAAAACTGAGTCTGTGGATAAAATGACAAAGCAAAAGCCAGAACCTGAAAAAGAATCCTTGGTAACTTCTGCTGAAACATCTGTCAAAGAAAAGAAAAGGGGAGTTGATGAAACCCTAGACATTCAAGCAGATGATGAAGATACAGGAAAAAGGACTTCTAAAAAGGTTTTTGACACTTCAAACAGAAAGAAATCACTACCACAAGAACCTAAAGAGCAAGCCACTGCTGGTCTCAAAACCACTGCGGGTACTATATCCACTGCTGCACCTAAACCAACAACCCCACCTCACAAATCACCTGCTAAAAAGCATAAAACAATAACACCACCTTCATTACCAACCTTCATTGCAACAGATGTTGTGACTACAAAAGGTACAACAGATGTTAGAACATCGGTGGTTGAGACAACAGTTCCTTCATCAGCTGTTAGCCAAGCCACTGCTATCATATCTTCTCAAATTCAAACCCCTGTAACACACATCTCCACAACAACTCATTCACTAAGCTTAGTCTATACAAGAAAAAGAAAATTTAAAGTGACTGATGATATACCCACATCTACACCACTCATTCTAACCAATCCAGAACCTTTCATCCCACCATCATCGCCAACATCAAACCCACTTACTCAATCACCTACTGGCCGTAATCCAACAAGACAAATACCTCTGGCAGTAAATTATCCTTCGGAAGTGCTTGCAGTTACAGATGAAATGTTACAATTTTTCACAGAGAATAATCCATCCAAAAGAACATTTCCATCTCTTTTTGGCTATAGAGCTCCAAGGAACATTGAGGAGTATCAGAAATTAAAAGTCAAACAAGCCAATAACATTGCAAAAGAAGAGAGTAAGAGGAAAGGTAAAACTTACTCGTCAAGTCGAATGCAGCATGCACTTAGTAAAGTTAAGAAACTGGAAGATTTTGCAAAAGACTTGAACAAGAAGAGGTCAACTAAATCACCTGATGCTGATATTCAAAAGAAACTAAGAAGAGATTTCATAGAAATTATCATGAGAGACAAACCATATCAAGCTGAAGAGCATCAATTTGAAGAATGGCCTCTCAAAGCTCTTCAACAAGAAGCAAACAGGTGTGAAAAAATGAAGAATGATCCTCAGATAAGGAAAATTGCACCAGATGGAACAAGTTCAAGAAAACTAAGTCACATGCAGATCTTGCCTTAGATGAATACATCCAAGCCTTCAATCAAAGGAAAGAGCATCAAATGGATAAAATACATGAAAAGAAGGAAGATGAAAACATGAAAGAATCAAAAATGGATGCTACTTCATCAGATTATCAGGATCCACCTACTATCATTGCCACATTCTATCAAGCAGACCAACTTCACCAAACTCATCACAAATAAAACTTCTCCCAAGAAAACCATTGAACTCAAAAATACTAAAGTGGATATCTGATAAACAGACCCATATATTGACTTTGCTCAAGTCCAATGGGAAAGTTGATTATATTTCAAGGAAGGATGCACTAGGCTTGGGTGTAGCTGACCTTCAGGATCTTTTGGAACTTCAACTGTGAAGGGATGAAGATGATGAAAATTCCATGAATTTTGAACTACAGTTCAAGAGACAAATCAGGGAAAAACTGATGAGAGAATAAAGATCATGAATAAAGAAGAGTTTTGGCATCATCTGTTCTAGGGGGAGATTGTTGGGATTGACCCCTACAAAAGAACAGATGATAAAATGCCAAAACAGGTCTGGTCAAAATGATCTAAAATAAACAGTGTTTTGATTCACAACTTCCCTCAATGACAAGGCACCTAACATCTGATAGCCCTAACATCTGCTTAGTGCTAAGCTCTGCTTGTTGTAAAGATTGTTGAAGACCAAACCTCTGCTTGAAGTCAAAAGTCTGCTGAAAGTCAAAGGTCCGATCACCCTTTGAAGAACATATGATAAAGCTTCAACAGTGGTTAAAGCTCATCAGTGGTTAGCATCCTATTTTGATAACCATCAGCGTTTTGTAAATATATCAGAGGATAGCATTAGCAGTGGTTAGAGGTTGTTAGGTTAGTTAGATGTCATTGTCCTGGTGATGTCAGCAAAGATGCTTCAGATGTTAGGATTAGTACTATAAATAGATAGTGCATGTACTGTTCTATTTAGCTCACACACATACACTTATCTTGTACGATCTAATCTGTGTGAAGCTCGGGCTGAGGGGGAGTTAGTAATTCATGCATGTAATTACTTGTAATCCTTTTCAATCTTTTGAGTAATGAAAACATTGTGTGATGAAAGCTAATCTCTCATTTGAATATGTTACAAAGTTTTAAAATCATATTCCGCTGCAATCTTTATATGTTTTATCTTATTTTATGTTCAATTTGGTTAAAACAACACAATTAGGTCAAACTCAGATCCTAACAGCCTTCATGAATGCTTTATTTCTCAAGTTGAGTCAAAGAATTATCAAATGGCTTTGAAAGATAGCTCATGGGTATGAGGCAATGCAGGAAGAGTTAGCTCAGTTCGACAAATTAAAATTGTGGAATTTGATCAATCCTCCAAAGGGTCAACATGCAATCAACACAAAGTGGGTCTTTAAGTGCAAAAAGGACGATAAGGGTGTTGTCGTCATAAATAAAGCACGATTGGTTGTTTAAGGCTTCAATCAGGAAGAAGGGAATGATTACACAGAGGTTTACGCACCCGTAGCTCGACTAGAGGCAATCCGTCTGTTTCTAGCTTTCGCAGCTCATATTCAAGGTCTATCAGTTGGATGTCAAGAGTGCATTCCTGTATGGAAAGCTTTCAGAAACTGTGTATGTATCTCAACCACCTGGGTTCGCTGCTCCCGAGCCCGACAATAAGGTTTATCGGTCGGATAAAGCCTTGTATGGTCTTCATCAAGCTCCTCGTGCCTGGTATGCGACCTTATCAAATCATCTATTGGAGCATGGATTCAAGTGTGGTGCGATCGACTCCACATTGTTCATTTTGAAGAAAGGGGGAGATTTTCTGATTGTACAGATTTACGTTGATGATATAATATTCGGAGTTTAAGAAGGTGATGAAGTCAAAATTTAAAAGAGTGCGATGGGGGAATTACCTTTCTTTCTTGGTGTTCAAGTCAGTCAGGAGAAAGAAGGGACGTATGTGCATCAAACAAAGTATGTCCACGAAGTTCTCAAGAGATTCGGATTGGAAGATAGCTCACCTTTCGACACACCTCTGTCGATGAATCACAAGCTGACGACTGATAAAGAAAAGGATCCAGAAGTGGACCCAACTCTATATCGGGCAATGATCGGCTCTCTTATGTATCTAACTGCCTCACGTCCCGATATTATGTTCTCTGTTTGTTTGTGTGCTAGGTATCAGTCTACGACAAGGGAATCTCATATGGCTGCAGCCAAACGCATTTTCAGATACCTGAAAGGAAGCCTAAGCTTGGATTGTGGTATCCAGCTGAAGGAGGTCTGGATTTGATTACTTACGCTGTGCAGATTTTGGAGGGTGCCCAGTCAACAGGAAATCAACCTCGGGCGGCGCACAACTGCTTGGAAACCGTCTTGTGTCTTGGCAATGCAAAAAACAAGTTGTCGTGTCATTATCCACATGTGAGGCTGAGTATATTGCAGCTTCAAGCTGTTGTGCTAAGGTCTATGGATTCAGCAACAAATGAGAGACTATGGTTTGAATTTTACTCGAACTCCCATTCTGGTCGATAATAACTCTGTCATTTCCATAATAAATAATCTGGTTAATCATTCTCGCACTAACACATAGATGTTAGACATCATTTCATTCGTGATTGTGCTGAAAAGGGTTTAATCGAGGTGTTAGGTAGGGTAGACACGTTGGATAATCTTGCCGACCTTTTTACTAAAACTTTTGACGAGTTAGGTTTGAGGATCTTGTTCGAATGATTTGCATGATCAACCCAGAGTGAAATGCTTTCAAAAACTCGCATAGAAACTCTGTTTTAAATTTATGTACAGTTCTTACTGCTTTTCAAAATTCAAAATTCCAAAAACATTTTACTTAGTTGTAGGATTATTTCTTGAAGAAAACACAAAAACATCAGAAAAATGATAAATGAAGTTGTGTTAAGATATAGGAGAAATGATAGTACATCGATTGTCATATCTGATACAGGACTATGATAAAATATATAATGAACGTTAACTATAACAGCTTCATCACATGTTGCTTCGGTAGGCTTTACGCGTAAATAAGAACCTGCCTTTGGTATATAAACATAATGAACTGCGTAATTTGTGTGACGCATCCCACGAATATATGGTCTTGGTGTAGTAATTTCATTTGACAAATTGCCAAACTTCTGAGATACTAGGTCTTTATGTTTGTTAAATCTCTGGGGTATTATACTTGGTCTTCCGATATTGTATGAGCAATGGCCTAGACCTCATATAATGTTTTGCTAAGCGCTTCGTTTGTGTGCAAAACCTCTTGGTGGATTTCTTTTCTGCCTCAACAATCATCACCGGATGATCTGTTCTAATGTCATCAACGGATGTACAAATTGCAAATCTATGTTACCACCGGGTACATAGAATCAACTGATAAAAAAAATTCTGCAGAAAAAGATACCAAACGATGGTACACCACCTTTAAGTCGAGCCTTCATCTCTTTGTCTCTGTGGTGGCACTAACCTGAGCTCTCAAGGTATCGCATTTAGCCAGATACAGAGATTTTTCAAGATATACTCACCTGTAAGATGCAATATTTGGCAGTTTCGATACGGGAGTATATCCTAGGGTGGGATTACATAGTTACAGTCAGTAATTAATACACTTAACGCATATCTCGAAAGCGATGTTCGAAAGCGTGCTAAAGTTTATGTGGACCACAATACCATTGAACGTCTTGAACTGTTAATATCTTACTAAGTGCTTAAACAGAAATATGTAAGTTCTGTGATTGAATGCCGGCATAAAAAATCGATATGATCTCTTTGCTCCAACTTCACAAAACATAGTTAGTGTAAATATTTCTGGTAGTGTATAGACTTACTTTTCTGTCAAACATGAAAAATATCAAAAAGATTTTACTTTCTTGTTTTCTATGTGCGAGTTATATTTTGAACACTATGTCGGGTTGTGAGCATTCTTTTAATAAGGTGTAATTTCATCAGGTCGGGTAATTTTCGCTAAGTCTTTTCCAAATAAATTCTTGGTCGTGTGAGCTTTTATCCGGAGGTGAACTTAATGTATTTCGTCAAGAGAAATTTTTGGGAGTCTAAGCAAGTCAGATGTGAACTCTTTCAAAAATTTGGGAGTGTTTCCTTTAAAATCTAAAAGTTTAAAAAGAATTAGAGCAGGTTTCGGACTTAGTGTTTCCGGGTTTTCCTTTAAAAAAATAAATAAATAAATAAATTTTGAGTGTTTCCTTTTTTCGGATTTACTGCTCTCCGGGGTTAGGGTTTCTTCAAACTCTCTCCGGAGTTAAAGCGTCTCACAGTAACATGTTCGGTTTCGGGTTTTTTCGATTTAATTGAGATTTCCGGGTTTATCAAGATCTTTGAGGCCGCTGATTAGCATAAGTTCTTTCCGACTTTTGTCACAAAAGGGGCTCGGGGATTTGTGTCCGGGTTTGGTTTGGTATAAAAGGGTTGCAAATGGTCAGATAGTCAATCGCTCATCCTCTGTTTCTCTCACTTATAAACACTCACTTGAAGAAACCTTCAACATCTTGAGAAAAACACTTGTTGCTAATTCCTTTTGTTCAAATCTTGTTTCTAAACTTGAAAGGTATGTACTTTTACTTGTTTCTTGTGTAAAATCACCAATCTTGTACTCATGATAGATTTCTAGGGCTTGAACTTGTTCTTGGACATGTGTTAACTTAGTGTTGTGAATCCACGTCCATGAATATGTTGTTTGAAGCATTGATATGTTGTGAAAGATTGTTTGATTTGGTTTAGAAGTGAAATTTGATCTTAAAGCTTAGTGTGTTCATGTTTTTTGAGTTTTTTGGTTAATAGGCTTTTTGGGTGTTCTTGGAGTTTTCTATGATAATGTGAAAGAAATGGTGCTTGTATGTTGTTTAAGTTGTAATTGTGGAGTGATTTTTCCTCACATTCATGTTTTCACCAAAACCTTTCGCCTATACACTCGGAAATATCATGAGGAAGATATATGGTTTTTGAAATATGCACTTTTTGATCCTGATAATTTATTAGTTTGGAATGTTTGTATGTTGGAGAGTTTTGTCCGTGTATTTCCGTAAGTTCGGCGGTATAACAGACAAAATTCAGTGAAAATATACAACCTTTGTTTATTCCGGATTTACTTTGAGGTTTATCTCCGGATTTAAGTTTCTCCGAGATATAACCTTTCTGGGTTACTTATATGATATACACCAGTGTATGATCATATGGTTTCTCCGGGTTATTGTTCTTCCGGGTTTACTAAACAAAGTTTTGATTCCGAGTTTAGTTATCTCCGGGGTTGTGTCTCCAGGTATTACTTTTTGGGTTTAACTATCTGCTGAATCAAACTGTTGGTTGTGGATTTTCTGTGCTTCCAGGTTTACTGAGACTTAGTGTCTCCGGTGTTAGTTCTCACTAAGTATTATAGTTCTCTGGGTTATTGGGTCTTTATACATCAGAACTGTGTCTTATTGTTTTTGCACTCTAAATTTATCTCTGAGTTTATGATATCTGGGAATTGGCTATGTGCTATTATTTTATCAGTTCTGTGTAAATAAGCTACTGATGTGTGCTATTTATTTGCGATTTATGGTTTTTCCTGATGGATGTGTCTTGTCATTGAATGTGTTTATTTCAGATATGGCAGATGCAGTTGAGGATAATCCAGAGGCTCAACAGGTTGGACAGCCTCAAGTGGCGCAACAAGTCGGAGCAGCAAATGTGCATGTTCGCAATTTCTTCAGATTTCATAATCAGATTGCCATCTTAGACGAGAATATTCATGGAGCTGCAAAATATGCTGATATTATTCGTTTTCTTCAAAATTCCCGAATAAGTTTCGCTATTTCAGAAAACATTCATCAAGTGCAAGCGTATATTCAAGATTTTTGGCGTACGGCGTGTGTGGTGAATAACACTATTGAAGCCACAATTCACGAAAGTCAAATTGTGGTCACTGAAGAAGTTATACGAGCTGCATTACAGTTTAGTGATCTAGACCAAGGAGATACATGTTATGTGAAGGATATTCGTGAAAGAGGAGCTAGAGCATTTGGATATGTGGGGTCTTTTCAGAAGAAGCAAATCTACAAGGGCATGGTCATAGGGCAATGGAGGTATTTCTATCATGTTATCTTGCAGTGTATGGCTCCGCGCAAGTCTGGTATGGATGGAATGGGACATGACCTTCTATCTGCTATGATTGTTTTAACATTTAATCAGCCGTACAATTTCTCTCGCGTGATTCTTGATGCCCTTAAAACGCAGATCGGTCTTCGTCATAATGATAAGAGGTTGATGATTCTGTATCCTTGATTCTTGTCAATTATCTTTCACCATTTGCTGCCAAACTTAGTGTTTGATCCATTATTGCCCGCCTATGCCCAAACTCCAATGCACACTCGTATTTTCAAAGATTGTTTTGAAGCGAGAGAATCTAAGTATGCTGATGCTCTCCCTATTCCTCATCCGTTGCTTGGTGCGATTGTGCAAGAGAATTATAATTTTGATAATGATCAAGTTTGGATAAATATTCGAAATGGGATTGCTAGTGTTTTTGAGGATGCTCCTGTAAATTAAGAGCCCGTGGTTGTTCAACCCCCGGTTGATCTTCAACAACCACCGGTCGATGAACTGCAAATTGATGAACCTGCACATGATGATGAGCCATTTATGGCTGAACCGTTGAGGGAAATGCCCATTGTTACATCTTCCACCTCTAGAACTTTGGTGGAAACCGATCCCTTCTTATTAGAGTTTGATGCGGCTCTTCAGGCTGGACCGTCTTCTAGAGCGGCAGATAATGGAAAACAGATTATCGATGAATCTGGGAGGATATGTTATTTGAGCAGATTTACTTGAAGTTGGTATTTAATGGATTGCAAAATCGTATTTCTCCGTTAGAGCAGGAGAAGCTTGACTTATTTCGCAAAAAAGTTGCCTCTTTCGGTCCCTCTTCCGACTGGGTTTCAAAGTTGGATGCGTGGAACTCTAAGGTACATGATCTTGACTATCTTCAGGTCTCTCCTCATCTTCTGATGATGATGATGAAGACCGACGTCCACCAGATGCTAAGTGTATTCATATTGTTCCTCCTCTGAGAACATACAAGCGTCGAAGAGTTCTTAGAACTTCTGAATCTCCAGCTTCAGGGGTTGAAGAGTGTTCAGGAGTTGTTGTTACCACAGTTACGGGAGGTCTTTCTATTCTGGGATGATCGATCTCTCTACCATCTTTAACTGCAACGATTCCCGCTTCGACATTTGTGGAGTCAATAAGTGTTGCTACTTCTGTGGAATCATCTATGGTGTCTACGTCTTCTGGAGTACTTACGATACCATTGTTTGGATCTATATCTACTTCTCTTAGTGAAGCAATGTGTTTGCTTGATCTGATCTGTCTTTTATGCCTCCTTTACCTCCGGTTTTCTTGGGTATGCCACCTGGTTCGTCTCAAACCTTTGTTTGACCAGATTCTCCAGTGGCTCAAGCTCCTTCTAGCAAAAAGAGGTCAAAGCCTTCCTCCTCAAAGCCTGCTGGTATAAAATCTCGTCCAGTCTGTCCTAAGATTGGCTACGGTCCCGGTCTAAACGTTCCTCGTCCCACGGGTTCAAGACCTTCAGCTCCTCGTCCACCTGCCCCAGGACCGTCAGTCCATCGCTCCTCTGCTCCAGGTACTAGTGGTACTAGTACAGGAGTGTCATTTCCTACCTTTGTGCAAAATCAGTTCAAAGATGTTGCCTCTGTGTTGCGGGAGCATCAGGAACATATCCAAAGTCAGGAAAGGGGGCTTATTTACTTCAAGCAAAAGGATGCTAGGGGGGAGAAGTAAATGTCATTCTTGTTTAGCTTGTGTAAAGAGCAAGGTGTTCAATTGGGGAAGTTAGCTAAACAAGATGCCTCAACCTCAGCATGGCAGATTACTTTGTCTACAGCAACTAATCAGCTCATTCAGATAGTCTCGGATCTTGTGTCTCTCCTTGCTGCTCAGGGGGAGAACACGAACTCTGAATTCCAGATTCAGGCTCAATGCAAGATTGATGAGTTGAAGAAAATTAGAGATGATTTGACCAGGATCCCGATGCAGCAACTCAGGTGGAGCAGTCAAGGAGTACACATGCTCCTACTGCAACTCCGGTTCAGGTTGAGAGGGAGTCCTCGGGGGCTGCAGCTGGAGACAAAGGTCTGGGGAATACAGATTCTGACGTTGTATCTGATTCAGAGCTAGATCCAGCTCTGGAGCTAGCATTGGAAGAAGGTGATGTGTTGAGGAGTTGGTAGAGGACTGGAAAACCGATAATGAGTTGAGGAAGTTTGAGTCTAGCGAAACCAGGAAAGGAAGCAGGATAGAGTACGAATCGTTAAGGGCAAATGTTGATGATTTGAGGAACTTTGTGTTTGGTAGTGCCCGGCCAGATGAGATTCAGAATCCCATCCGAATTCCTGAAGATGTTCGGAAATTAGCTCATAAGTGGTTTAGACCTCTTCCTGATGAAACACAGCAAAAGAGGTACTTGAATACACGTGGTGAATACTCTGGGCAGATACGGAGTTGGGATTTTGATGAACAACATAGTTTAGTCATGATCAAACGCACTGACGGAGTTCAGTACTTCCGTCCCTGGGCAAAGTTTCTTTGATCTCTCTCTGCTAGAGATCTTCATCATCTCGCTTCCTTGGACTTAAACAACCACACTAATGTTGCTAGTATTAGAGGTTTAATTCCACAATTGATTGCTGAAAGTAGAGAGAGAAAGTGGAATATGTTCAAACCTGTTGTGGGGCGAGGAGTCAAGTCGTTGAATAAATTTACCGGAAAGGAAGAATGGAAAGTTGTGTACCCTCCAGCGAGATGTCTTCATAAGATTCCAATGAGAAAGTTTGATCTCGAGAAAATCAAGGAGATTGGCTATTGGTATCTCGATGGAAAAACGGGTGAAACTGTAATAACCCAGACTGACTCATCAGACGAAATTCTAAGGGTGCTTGATCCATTTGGTTAGTGAATCTAAAGGATGAGCATCTGAAGAAGCTTTGTCATCTGGCCTAACAGTATTGCAAGGAAGACCGGGAGCTTGTTGTTCAGTTTATCAAGGTGGTTCAATTCTGCGTGAAGAACCATGTCTGGGCAGGGAGCGAATATTCAAAGCAAGGATGTGAAGTTAAAGTCTGAAGATCTGCATAAATTAAGGGGGAGTTTGTAATTGCAGTTTGTGTAATATGTGTAGAGTCTTATTTTGTTCAGGGTCCTTTTTGTAAGTTGGTTAATCAAAACAATGTTTCCGAGTTTGGTTATGTCCAGACATGGGTTATGTATAACCATGTTCCGGGTTTGTTAATCTGTTGTGTCTCCGGACTTCCAAGGATGTTGGGAGTCCGGGTTTAGCTTATGTGTTTTGTGTCCGGACTTCCCATGATGTTGGGAGTCTGGATTTAGTAGCTTATGTGCCTTGGGCCTTTTTGTGTTATCTGCGGACATGTTTGTTAGTCCGGAGATGGTCTTGTATATACACCTTAAATGGAATAGACAAGACAACGTTTTCTTTTGTGGAAATCTGTGCCCTAATCATTGTGTGTGTATTTTGTCTGGCGGCTGCTTTGTGAGTGACGTCATTCATCTTCTTCATCAAGAATACTCTGTGTATTCTTGATTTCTCCCATCAAACCTTGCTTTCTTTGTTTCATTTGCTAGTAGTTAATCATCAGGTGGTTTCCGCACACTTGTTGGTAGCTTTGCTGAGTGAGATCTTGGGATAGGTGACCTAACACAGTTTTGTCTAGATACTCATTTGTACACTATGTTTAGTGTGTTTTTCATGGGTACTAATTCACCCATTAGAAGTCCAAATTGAGGAATCAAGAACTAAGATTTATCCACATTAACACATAGTATTATACCATTATTTTGGTAAGTACCATGGTTTGGTTTGGTTTTGTTTGGTTTGGTTTTGTTTGGATTATATGAGTAAATTACAAGTTTTGTCCTTTATGTTTACACCAAATTGCAGGCGTTGTCCTTTAGCGCAAAAGTTGAAAGTTTTGTGCTTTATGTTTCAAAAAGAAGGACTATTGTGTAAAATTTAAAAAAGATGTATAAAATGAAAATCTACAGATTCTCTCTCTCTCTCTTTCTCTAAACTAAACCCTCTCTCTCTCTCTCTCTCTTACCTTAGGGAGTTCTACATCAAAACGCTGGAATTGAACAAAAACTGGTTTGTTTGGTAGAACAACTTAGGGGGAAACCATGTTGTTGTGTAAGTTTAGCAATTTAGGGGAAATGAATAAATGCAAACCACAAATCTGAAGTCAAAACATAATCTACAAACCATCTCTGCCTGCCCCTCGAGATGGAGTGTTGCTCATGTGATCTAATCTCCAAACAACTGCCACCGTCTGATGCTCCGATTAACCCACAACAGCTGCGGTCCCAAATCTAGCGAAGTTAAAGGTGTGGCGGGGGAGATTGTGGTTACGGGGGAAGCAGTGATGGATGGCGGGTTGCATGGGGAGGCAGTCAGGTAGGGGTGGTGGTAATAGTTGGTGTTGTAGGTTTGGGGTGGTCGGTCGGTGAGGTGGAGGCGGTGAAGGCTAAGGTGGGGTGGGTGGCGGCGGTGAAGGTTTGTGGGGTGGTGGTGGTTGGTTGAGAGATATTAGAGAGAGATTGGGTTGTGGTGGTAGGTTGAGAGAGATTAGAGAGAGATTGGGTTGTGGTGGTGGGTTCAGATTACAGAGAAAGAGTTCAGATTTTTTTTCTCCAGTTTTGTAGATACAGTCCCTAGGTAATAAGTGTTTACAAAATAACCCCTTGGAAGGTGAAATGACAAATATGTCCTCATGTGCAAGGCACATGACCATATTTAACCAAAAGATCTGACTTAGTTAGGCCTAAAGGACAAACGGTGCAAGATTTTGGAACATAAAGTACAAAACTTGTCAACTTTTACGCTAAAGGACATCGCCTGCAATTTGGTGTAAACATAAATGACAAAACTGGTAATTTACTCGGGTTATATATTATATATATGTATATAGTCATAATTTTAAGTCTAAGTCATAGATTGTCAAGTATGGTCATGCATGGGTTGGATGAATCCATTAACCCTATTGTTCACCAATGCACAAATCATCACATAGATGATTCGGATGGTCATGGAACATTGTACTAGAATGTAAATGGAAGTATCTAAACCATCTAATTCGCCTAAACAACCAAGTGACTTGACTAGACGAGTGCATTCCAAACATGGATAGTATTTGGAGACCTGGTGTAGTCTTGTTCACTTTGTTACATGGAAGTTGTTTTGTGACTTAGAAAGTGAGTTAAAACACCTGTCAATTCTGTAATACTCTTTAATCCAACCTATCCAAACAAGGCGATTTGTGGCAACTTGAAGATGTTCAAGAAATGAAGGAGGATGAGCAATATTTGAAAATTTTGTTAAAAACAGAATTTTGTACCAACTTTGGACCTTAAATATGGTGATGTCCCAACTTATTTTACCATGGTGAACTTGGGGAAACATTCCTATAGGTTATCCAAGTGGTATGAAACAAGAAAACAAGCAGAAAAGATGGAAGAAGTGAGTTGAAAGCTCACTTTTACACTTGAAATTTTCTGACCAAAACTTACAAAGTTCTTGATGATTTGCAGTGTTTTGAGAATGGATTAGAGTGTGGAAAGTGAAGATGAGGTGTGGGAGGCTTATATTTATAGTGGGGATTAGGGTTTGTGTTATAATGAGGTTAGAAGGTGATTGGGGGTGAAAAGAGGTGGAAAATGGTCATATTTCGCGAGCTGTCCAAAATCTGCCCATGTTGAGCCCTTGCGGAGGCATGTCAGATTCCAAATTTTGCATTTTTCACCCTTTTTGTTTGGTGGTTTGTTCATTTATGCAATATCTTTAGCATATTAATTGTTTTTAGGTCATTTTAAGCCATGTATAAGCTTATGTAAGGTATGAATGTGTATGAACAATACTTCGAACATTAAATAAATATAAAGTATGGTTTGGTTTCGTATATAAAACGTGTACTCGTGATTGATCATGTATCATGTATGTATGAATAAACAAGTATGAATAAAATGAAATTTCCATTATGATCAAAATTCTTGGATTACAAGGGTTAGAATTGAAATAGGAATACAAGCTTTTTAAATATAAAAGGTATGAAAATACGAAACGTTACAGCAAAGATGCACGATTTCCAATCAGTTGTTCACTAAGATGATGTGTTGACCTTTATAGCCACTGCACGCACACACACCAGATCTGGAACCTTATTCGATCGTGGTGGTGGGGTGTTTGAAGGTTATTCACAGATCTAATTTGAAACCCTTATCCGATCATGGTGATGGTTGTGATGGTGTTAAGTGGGTTATGTGATTGTCGATAAGATGCATGTGGAATGGATTAGGTTGAATGAATTTAACAAGTGATGATAGGAATTTCGGTATCTATAGGTTAGATAAATTAGAAATCATAGATGATGGTATTAGGATTTATGGGTGTTAATCAGCTGACTTAAGTTAGTCATTGGATTGTGAGATGTGAGTTAGACAGTTTTTGTGTTTTTGTTAACGGATGTAATGCGCAGTTTTGCTGGTCATGGATTCCGGTGTCTGATGAGATTAGGTGAGTTATAATTTTATGATTTTTGTTATGTTGATTGATTATTGTGAAGTTCTCGTGGATTACAGAATTTTGTTTTAGAAGTTTTAGTTAGATTGGACGATTTTAACAAGAGACGGTAGAAATTTAGTTAATGTACTTTTAAATCATTACAAACATTATATCAACATACTGCATACATCTTATCAATAATCGCATAACCTAAAACTTAGGTATGCTAGGTGTCGGCGACTTCATTTTAGAGTGATGCGGTGGGTGGAGGTGGTAAATGTGGTGGTCGGCGATTTCGTTTTGGATTAGTCCCGTGGATGGTGGTGGTTTAGAAGGTGGTCGGGTGGTGGTGGTCAAGTGACGGTGGTGGTCGAGTGGCGGCGGCAACGGGGTGGTGGTGTCAATTAAAATAAAGCCTTTTAATAAAAAAAATCAATACCGCGTATTTATATGATGTGTTTTATTTATTCTCATTATACAATTTTATTAATATCCTGTTATTAGTAGCTTATAAGGACTATATTTTAGTCCTATCTGTTTTTTTTTTTGTAATATATACTTTTTGTGCTTATTTTTATGGATATGGTTTTTGGAGGTAAGATCTTACTAAAAGGTCTTTTTACTGTCCAAAATAAGAATGCTTACATCTTAGTCTCGTTAGATCTTACCGATAGCTTGGATTATAGGTGAGATTCTACTGTAAGTTGTTATTGATGTTTTATACAAGGTTATGTACATAAAATAATTAAATTAATTTGTTGATATGTGTTTTTATTTTTTATTGTTTACCTACCGTATATATACATATTAAATCTACACATTGTAAGTTATATGTATACATTAACAATTAAACTAACATATATCTTCTAATTCCTATTACTAAATTCTTAAAACAAATGGTCGGTGGGACCAAAACACAAATAGCCCCTCTAGTTTTCAACTTGAACAAAACAACTCCTGAGAAAAAGACAAAACAGTCTTTAAAGTTTAGAACTTGAGGAAAACAACCCTTAAACTTTTAAAATTGACATTTACACCTTCTATATTTTCTCACGTGGTTATTTCTATGTACGTGTCAGTATAAATTCATCTTTCGACTTCGACGTAATTTTTTCGAAAACGAGTAGGGTCAAGTATAACACGTTTTCATGCTTATTTTATGTACGTTTTCAGCTGGTCTACTTTTTGACATTTTAATATACGTGTCGGTATAAATTCACGTTTCAACGTAAACGATATAATTCATGTTTCGACATAATTTTTCCGGAAACGTGTTTGGTCAAATATAATGCGATCTCGCTCTATGTTTTGACGTAAATTGTGTTTGAAAACGAGTCGGGTCAAATACTATACGTTTTCATTTGACGGTATAAGACGGTATAAATTTCGAGTTATTGTATATTTTAACGTCGCTAAGTCTTGATGCAAAGGTAAGGGGTGTAGTGGTTATGTGGAATGCTCCTAAACAAACCAACTCGGATCCGATTGTGATTCATTTATAACTGTAATGCGTTAGATCATATACACGTTTTTTATATGATTAACACAATACATAACATGTCGCAAGCTATAAACAACTAAGGCGTTGACGGTGTGACAACCAACTTAAGCTATGACATATAGATTGTAGGGTAAATTACTTTTTGAGTCCCTGTGTTTTAGGGGTTTTAACCACTAGAGTTCAAAATTAAAATGTTAAACGCCATGAGTTCCTATAACCACTTTTCTTAACCATTTGAGTCCAATTTTCTAACACTGTTAGAATCATTTTGTTAAAATTTGTTAAATGACCAAATTATCCCTACCTAATATCTCTTTCTCTTCCTCATCTTTCTCTCTCTATCATATCACACTACCCCACTGCTGCAAATTACACCACTGCTGCAACTCCCTCCACCACCGTACCACTATCCCCACCTCACCGCACCACCACCATCGCACCATCATCACCACCACCATCCCCAGCATAAGCACACTATCCCCATCATGAACTACAAATCAATCTAGGGTAAACACAAACAGATCCATATCCAATCAATCTACGTCACAAATAAACTATTTATCCTTCCACAAATAGAATCTGATTAACAAATTCAACAAAAAATCAAAATCAAACAAACCGAGGCTGAAACTTACAAATAATTCCCAAAATTCAACATATAAAAGCAAAAAACCCTACATAAACATCCAACATTCTTCAGACACAAGGCGCATGAATTACAACTGTAGAGTGGAATTGAGCTGAAATTGAAGAAAAAAACGAACATGTAGGATGCAATTTGGGGTCCAAATCGGAAACTAGGGTTTGAAGAATGGAATAAAGGTGAATAAAATGGTGAAATTGAGATGGTTTTGATGGCGCGGCTGTGGACCTGCAGATTCTATGGTGCGGTGGTAGTAGTGATGTGGCAGTTGTGGTTTACAGTGGTGTGGTGGTTGGTGATGATGGTGGTGGTGTAGTGGTGGACCTCCGGTTGATCTTGTTGCAATGGTGGGGATGATGGTGGTGCGATAGTGGGGAAGGTGGTGATTGTGCGGTGGTGGTAATGGTGGTATGGTGGTAGTGTGGTCTAGGAGTGAGAGAGAGAAGAGAGAGAAAGCATGTGTGCAGGTTATTTTGAAGGTGTTGTATTATATATAATTTAATTAGTTTTATATATAATATTAAAACCATGCATTAAAGACTTGTTCTTTGTATTTTGTGTATTAAAGAGTTGTATCTTATGTGTAAATGATTAAAATGTCCTTATAATTAACAGACTTTATGGATGGTGTTAGAAAATTGGACTGAAATTGTTAAGAAAAGTGCCCATAGAGACTTAGGGCGTTAAACATTTTGATTTTGGACTAGTGGTTAAAACATCTAAAACACAGGAACTCAAAAAGTATTTATCCTAGACTGTAATTCAAAAGGCGATATATAGATTTTTATAATAACTAGTATTTGTATCCGTGCGCGTTGCAACGGCGTACCAGATTCGTTCCGAACTAAATTTACATGGTAACGTAGAGTAACCGGAATTTATACAATCGAATATAAACATATTGTATTTTACGGCGAATAAAATCTACTTAAAATCTTTGTTGACATATGTGGTTGCTGAGAGAAATATACATCGAAAGTTAGACCAAATTAAAAATAAAAAATCGTACTCATCGTGCGATGCAGCGGGTTTAAGAGCATTTCTTCTATTTATCTTTTAAATTATTTTATGATTGGTATAAATAGTTTCGTGCTAGTATTTTAGCATAATTAATATTTGATACATCCGTATTGTTTGATGTTTGTATTGAAAATGGAAAACAAAAACAGATGTTCCAAAATTTACGATGCAATTAAAACAGAAGTCACATATATGTCAAAACCACCTAGCTCAAAAAACCATGTGTTGTATCTTTCAAACCGTGTACAGAGCATTAGTTGAACTAAAAGCACCACCACCATTACCAACATACCACCAAACCACCACCACCCCCAAACAGCCATTGCCAACACAACACAACCTGCTAGCAGCCACCGCCACCTAGTTGTCGCTACCACCGCTAGACCATCATCATCTCCGTTTTAACGGTTACAAAATCACGGAAAATGAATATTAGGCGACGGGAACGGCCATGAACACACTCAAATATTTTTGTACTCTCTTCTCTCTCTATATCACCATCATACCCCACCACCACCTCCATACCACCGTCTCTACTATCTCTTCCAACGAAGGTTTCTCTCTCTACAAATAAGAGATTTAAAAATAAGAAAATGGTTCAAAGGTTGAAGGCTTTGTGCAAAAAGCTTGAAGCAGTTATAATAGATATACTCAAAAAGTGTTAAAACAACAAGGATATAGCAGGGAGGAAGGTCTAGGATCGACTCCGGGGAAGCTCCTTGGCTGGATTCTGCGAACAAAGAACACCGTTAGCCTTAACGCGAGAGGTGGCCTCCCGCGTTTGGACTCCAGCGTGAGAATCAGTGATTTGTTCTTAAGAGTCTTAGCATAATGTAGTAAAGAGTTTTAGAGTGAGAGACTGAAGTGTGAGTACCTTAGGCTGGCTCAAAGTTCTTCCTTTTATAGACAAAGTGATCTGCCCAAGGAAGTCCCCCCGCCAGCTGTCGCCTTCCCCATCGGGTAAGCATCTTCTTTACTGTTGTTTGCTTGTAGGAAAGGCCTTGCCTTTTATGGTAAGTGCACAGGTTTGTGTGTCTCGAGGTCTTTGCTTGTGCTTTTGGTAAAAGGTCAAGTCAGTTTGACCTTTGTTATACTATTCCCGAGGTGCTACAGTAACGGCAGCTCCCTCATGCTGGTTCAGCTCCTGGTCGGGAGCTAGTTGCCTTTCTTGTTCTTAACCTTGCTTTTATTTATGTTTAGTTGGTTATTGTTTATTTGAGCTTCTTGACTTGTCCTCACGTTGTTAGTTAAGGACTTGGTATACATACGTCATCAGCCCCCAGTCATAAGTGTTGGTATCTTCTTATGGTAGCGATACTTATGACTTAGACTATTCCTTTCTAATCTTTTTTAGGCCAGGGAGGTGAGCTCCCTGATGTGGTCTTTTTTACCCCTGGCAATCTGGATCCCTCCTTATTTAATGCCCACTTGGCTTAGCCGCCTGTCAGGAAGCGATTGATTTGACATCGCAGTAGGTGATGAGTGGTTCCCCTGATAGTTTCCGGCGGTTACATCTTGGCCTTATATTTCTCCCCTAAAATCGGGATTAGTGTTTTATTGATCTATAAAGCTACCATTCACTTTACCCTTTTCATTCAAAAACCTTCTAAGTTCTTCACTTTTTCCTTTGATCGGATATTCCTGTTTCTTTTCCGGCGATATATAATTTTCCGATACGTCTTCTTTCTCCTCATGGCTTCTAACAAGAATGACATTGCTCTTCAGTTTTCAAAACTTACTGAGTCTGAAATTAGGCAGTTTGTTCTTGATCATGGTATCGATTCTAGTCTTGAAATTAGGGTTCCTGGCGACATGACCACCGATCAATGCCCGGAGGGGTTTTTGGTACTTTATACTCGTATTCTGGATCAACCGAACCTAAGATACCCTTTTTCCAACTTCTTTCTTAGTGTCCTTAAGTATTTCCAGTTGTCGTTGGGTCAGTTAGCTCCAGTAGGCATTGCTCGTATCATGTTCTTCGAGATACGTCGAGCCCTAAGTTATGAGCCTGATTTGTTGATGCTTCGGTGATTCTTCCGGCTTGCCCGGAATGGAGATTGGTATACTCTCGAGAAGGCTCCTTGTGAGAGTTCTCTTCTAACCACCACTGTTGGTCACACTTATGCCATGAAAAATCAATTCTTCTTTATTTCTCATGATCTACTTCCCTTTCGTATTGTTCCTCGAAAGTTTTCTGAGGATTTGAATGAGAAAGAGTCGGATGTGAAAAGTGTTAACCAAGAGTTGCTCCTCAAACTTCGCCCTTATCGTTTGAGGCTTAAGGCCTACCCGGAGGAGCTTCTGGTTATGTTGGGCATAAGCCAGGATTGGCCTGAATCCCGTCATGAACCCGTATTTTTCTTTAATGACAAGGGTATGTTGTGTTTGTTACTAACTTGATCATTTTATTTTGTTCTAATTATCTTGCTTGTTTTCTTTTTCAGAGATGAATGCTTTAGATTTTCTTGAGATGAACGATGCTACTGGTGTGGAAATTGAGATGAAGGAGCTTGCTGAAGGTGCTCCTTCTATTGTTCTTCGTACCCAGCATGTTCGTACTGGTGGTAATTTCCAGAATTTACCTGTGCAGCCTATTTCTGATGCTCCTTCTACCAAGAAGCTTGCTTCCACAGGTCGTCAGTTGACTAGGGGGATGTCAGCTTCCAAATCTCTCCCCCCAATCTTCTGATCCGATATCTGTTAATAGTGGTGATGAGGATGATGTTAACCTTATTGCTTCAATTACTGGGGTTAAGGTTAAGAAGGAGGCTTCTGAACTTGTTGGTGAGGGAGGTGATGTATCTGTCGAGGGAGGTAATGTGCCTGAGGAGCCAGTTGTTAGTGGTGAGGGAGCTGGTGCCTCTTCTCCTCGTCTTGCTTCCATTGTGCAAAAGTTAAACGAAACAAAGAGTAAACTTCCGGAGAAGCCTGTCAAGGTTTCTAAGCCTTCGTAGAAGGTGAAGATTTCTCTTGTTGGTTCCTCCACTGAGGGAGGTGTTCATAAGGCTTCTTCTGGGACTCATGTTGAGAAAAGTGGTGATGGTGAGGCAGCTAAGTCCTCGGTTAAAGGTAAGTTGGGTGATACTTTGGAGGGAAAGCAATCTGTTGAATCAGGGAAGGGGCCGGTACAGGCTATTTTTGTCCCTAGTTGGAAGATTACTGTTTCAGACACCTTGAAGAGCAGTAGGGTGTGCCATGATCTTATCTGGAATGTTACTCCTCCTGCTGAGAAGGAGCTGCATTCGCAATTGTCTGATGAGGACTCGGCCTACCGTATCATTACCCAAGCTGCCCGTTTGATAACCTCCCTACCTGACGGTCTCGAACGCTGGGCTAACTCGGTTAGTCGGAATGTTGATCTTACTGAAGCTTTGTCGAAGAAGGAAGCTGACCTTAAGGAATCTTCTGCTCTTTAGCCACTCATCAAGCTAAGGTAAATGATCTTGAGGAGCAGCTTGCCTCTTCTTTAGCTAAAAGGAATGAGGAAGCTGGGAAGGTTGAAGTATATGCTGGGCAGCTGGCTGATTTTAGTAATCAGTTAGCTAAAGAGAGAGCTGAGTTTGGTGCTGAAAGGTTATTGTTTAGGAAGGAACGTATTGCTCATGAGGCAAGTGTTGAAGAGCTGAGGCAGCAAGTCAAGAGTTTGACCGAGGATAGGGAATGGTTGATTGGGTCCGGTGTTCGTCAATTTGTGACTTTTCTTCTACACAGCCAGGAGTTCAACAAGCATCTTGCAGGTATTTATTCTAAGGCTATGGCTCATGGACGTTTTACATGCCTTGTTGCTGCTTCTGAGGCAATCGCTCGTGAGGAAGCTGTACAGGGGCTTCCCTCCTTCAAGCCTGACTCTTTAAATGACTTTGTTGCTGCTGTGAGGAAAATGGAGGCTCTTTCCTATCCTTATGTTGAGAGCTTGTCTTAGATGGTGAACTGCCCTATTGCTGAGCTGCAAGCTTTAGAGCCAGAGGGTCTGAACTTGGATCTTTGTAGGCAGCTACTGCCTTCTCCCCCCGCGAAATAGTCATTGCTTGAATCTGGTGGTCAAGACCGGGGAGCTAACCCTGCTAAAGATGGTGAAAAGATCCAAGGTTCTGACCCTGCTACTACCTCCTCCGTTCCTGCTGATGTTCCCCCACTCCCATCTCCCAAGGGAGCTAGTTCCTCCGCTCCTGAAGGTGGGGATGTTGACCTTGATGGCTTGTATGATGACCTTCCTTGAAGCGATGGTATTTTCGATGTTGGCAGTAGTGGCTCAATGTTTTACTTTCTTTAACCTTCCTTCTTAGGAAGTGTTGTACTTTGCCCTTTATGGGTTATCTTCTGATGTAATGTGACTTAGGCTGCCCCCTTAGGGGTTTTAGGCCTTTTGGTATGTTTATTATGTTTTATGACTTTGTTGTATTTTTAATTTTGTTTGTCTCCCTTTGTGCATTCCAATATTTTGTTTTGATTTTGTAGGAGCATGTATAGCTTTATGGTTCCTTGTGGGAATTTTAGCCTTTTGTATTGTTAGTGTAATGGTTGGTGTAGTTGTGTTTTTTCTTCTTGTTCGTGATGTAGTGTACGAATATCTTATATTTTTGCAATGTTTCTTCTAGACGAATTTTGGTTAAGTGCTGCAGTCACCTATCCTTCATTCTTCTATCAAAGAACCGATGCATTTTTTGTGTTCTATCTCTTTTCTAGTCCACATTTTTTATTTTTGTGGTATATTTACATAGGTATCGTTCTTTAATTTTCCTATGAAGCATTTGTTGTAAGGTGCTTACCCTTTTACATGGAGTTATTTCTTAAATGTGTTCGATCCATGGAGTTGTATTGTTTTAGGTACTCACCCTTTATACGAGAAGGTATAACGCTTTGTTCCCCGCTGAGCAATATGGCCTAGGAGCTCATCCCTTTTTCTTGGGTAGATATAGTGTCGGATTCCATGGAGCTTGATTTGGAGGAGCTCACCCTTAGGATAGAACAATAATTCTTGTCAACAAAAGTAGTTGTTTGTGTTTTCATTAAAACTGATTACAACCAAGTACAGGTTCCTTCAACCATTACAATGATCAATTCACACTATGAATTTTTTCAAATGCTTCCCGTTCCAATGTCTTGGGACCTTCTTGCCTTGTGGGGTTTCCAGCTTATAGGAGCCTCCCTCATGTGCTACTTTTATAACATATGGGCCTTCCCACTTTGGGCCCATTTTTCCAGTGTCTTCCAATTTGCTTGCTTCATTGTTCCTCAAAACGGTCTCCTGGCTTGAAGGCTTCTTTTTTGACTCTTTTGTTGTAGTAACCTTCTAGGCTTTTCTTGTATCGTGCTTCTCGAATTAGGGCAGCTTCTCTGGCTTCTTCCAGCAGGTCTAGGTTTAGCAGGATTTCTGTTTCGTTGGGCGCTTCTTGCCTTCTTGAGCTTCTTAGAGTTTGTACCCCAACCTCGCTGGTATCACCGCTTCAGAGCCATACACCAGGCTATAAGGGGTTCTTTGGTGACTTGTTTTTCCAACGTTTGGATAGCCCACAACACATTGGGGAGCTCCTCCACCCAGTGTTTTCATACCTTCCTAGCCTGGTCTTCAGCCCTTCTACGATACTTCTATTCATCCTTTCTACTTGCCCATTAGATTGTGGGTAACAAACGGAGCTAAAGACCTGCTTGATTTGCAATTCTTGGCACCATGTGCTGAATGGTTTTTCTGCAAATTGTTTGCCGTTGTCAGTTACTATCTCCCCCAGTAGCCCAAATCTACATACAATGTTTTCCCATACGAAATTTATCACATTTTTCCTGTGATTTTTGCCAATGGCTTCACCTCCGGCCATTTGGTGAAGTAGTCTACCGCTACTAGGAGGAATTTGACCTAGCCAGCTGCTGTGGGGAATGGGCCTATGATGTCCATACCCCATTTGTAGAATGGCCATGCTGCCAAGATGGGAACTAAGTCATGCTTCGGACTTGTCTTTACTAGGGCGTGTAGCTGACATGATTCGCATTTGTGGATGACTTCGGTTGTGTCTTTGTGCATCGTGGGCCAGTAGTAGCCCATGTTCATTAGCTTCACCACTATTGTCCTTACTCCTGAATGTGCACAGCATATTCTTCATGCACCTTGTTGATCAAGTAGGTGCTTTGATTGGGACCGACACACCTTAGCAGTGGGGACAGGTAGCCTTTCTTGTAAAGCTTCCCTTCCTCCACTACATATTGGTTAGCTTTTTCCTTGATTCTTACAGCTTCTGGCTCTTCCTGGGGAGCTTCCCTTCTTCGATGTATTTTTGTATCGGGGTCATCCATGATTCTTGCTCTTCTTTGACTACATCATTGACCTCCTCTTCCTCCACTGTTTTCTTTTTTATTACTTCTACCAACACCTTCTTCGTTAGGTGTGCAAAGGTCAGGGAAGCCAGCTTGCTCAAGGCATCAGCTTGCTTATTTCTTGTTCGAAACACTTGGGTTAACGAACAGGATTTAAAACTTTCCATCAATGCTTTCACCTTCTCCTTGTACTGTATCATTGATGGTTCCCTTGCTGTGTATTCTCCTTTTACTTAGCTTGCCACTAGCTTTGAATCGATGAAGGCCTTAAGCTCTTTAACACCCAATGCCTTTGCTATTCTGAGGCTGGCTAACAATGCCTCATATGCTGCCTCATTGTTGGTGCAAGGAAAGTCAAGATGTAGTGCCTAAGTATATCCGGTTCCGTGAGGGTCCGTTATGATGAGACCTGCCCCGGAACCTTCTATACTGGATGCTCCATATGTGAATAACGTCCACTTTCCTGCCACTATCGTTTCACATTTTTCCTCCTCCACTTCAATAACCTCCTTTATTCTTGGCATTTCTATTAAAAAATCAGCCATCACTTGCCCCTTGTAGGCCTTCCTTGGTATGTACTCGATATTGTGTTCCCCCAACCCTACTGCCCACTTGTCCATCCTTCCTGAGTCCTCAGGCTTTTCCAGGATGGTTCTCAGCGGTTGATCAGTCAGTACTTGGATGGGGTGAGTTTGGAAATACCTTCTTAGCCTTTTTGTTGTATGGACCAAGGCGAGAACCAGCTTCCTTATTGGAGAGTAGTTAATTTCTGTCAGTTTTAGAGCCTTGCTTACAAAGTATACCGGTATCTGCTTTCCTTCCCTTTCTACCAGAAGCACGGAGCTTATGGCTTCCTGACCTGTGACAATATATTTTAGTGAAACATTAGTGTTTGTTTCCTTTTGGTTATATTGACAGGGAAGGTGTCTTATTGAACCTGAAGACAAGTAGACGGCGATTGTCTCGTCTTTTGATGGTTCTGCCATGGCAGGTAATGAGGCAAGGAGCTCTTTGAGTGCTGAGAAGGCTTGTCCAGCCTCCTCTGTCCATTCGAAGCTTTTCTTATTAGCACAGTTCTTTAACGTTCGGAAGAACGGGGGCGACCTTTCTGCCGACTTAGGGAGGAGCTGTTTGAGGGCTGCGATTTTCCCGTTCAAGCTTTCGACTTCCTTCTTTGTTTTTGGCGATTTCATTGTATGATAGCTTGGACCTTGTCTGGATTGGCCTTGATGTTTTGCTTCCCTACCACATGACCAAGGAACCTCCCCTCCTCGTAGCCAAACGAACATTTGCTTGGGTTCAACTTCATGTTGATTTTGGTTGTGGAATGTTTCCTTGATGTCTTGTAACATGTCTTCTTCACTCCTGCTTTTTATCACTAGGTCATCAACGTATGCTTCCATGTTCCTTCCGATTTGTTCGGAAAAGGCTTTGTCGATGAGCCGTTGGTACGTGGCTCCGGCGTTTTTTAACCCAAAGGGCATTTTGGTATAGCAAAAAATCCCTTGGTTGGTGTGAAACGTCGTCTTCTCTTTGTCTTCTTTTGCCATTTTGATTTGATGATACCCTTTATAAGCGTCAAGGAAGCACTTGAACCTATACCCGGTGAGTGAATCTACTTTCAAATCTATCTCTGGTAGGGGGTAACAATCTTTTGGACATGCCTTGTTCAAGTCCTTAAAATCAACACACATTCTACACGATCCGTTGGGCTTCTTCACCATTACTAGGTTAGCTAACCAGGATTGGTATTTTACCTCCCTTAAGATGTTAGCTTCAACCAGTTTTTTCACCTCCGACAGGCAGCTTGGCTTCGTTCGGGAGCCAGCTTCTTTTCTTTTGAGTCACTGGTTTGTATGTTGGAGCAATGTTCGGTGCATGTTCAGCTACGTGCCTCGGTACTCCTATCATGTCGCTTGGGCTCCAAGCGAATACCCTTACATTTTCTTTCAGGAGCTGCTTTAACCTTTGCTTTGTGGCTTCTGGAAGGTGGTTGTTTATCCTGATCTTCTGTTCAGGGAAGAAGCCGTTTATGCTCACTTCTTCATCAGGACTATCTTTGATCTCGTTATCTTCTCCTGCTTCTACTTCTGTTGATGCGACTAACAATACCTCCTTTGTTGGGACCAGCGATGCTATGCCTTTATCGGTTGGGAATCTTGCCATGCCGTGGACTGGGGAGACCACAGCGTCGAAGGCAGCGAGGCCTGGCCTTCCTATCAGCATGTCATAGTTGGAGGGGAAGTTTATTACTATGAATGTCAGCTCCTCCGTTCTTGCCATGTCACCATCCCTGAGGCACAAGCTCAGGGTTAGCTTTCCCAGGGGCTGGACGTTTTCCCATGTGAAGCTTCTTAGGGTTGTATCTGTACTTTTCAATCGGGATCTTGTGTCGTCACTGAGTCGACCAAAGCATCTCTGGTACATGACGTTTGATGCTGCCTCGGGATCCATGTACACCCTATTGATGACCTTCCCTTCCAATTCTGCCTCTACAATGATTGGAAGATCCATTCTATCTCTCGACTTTGTTGGGGAGAAACATATGATCTCTTGGTTTCAAGGGGTGATTCTTCTCCTTTTTCCTTCTTGATTCTCTTCCCCCCACACCATGTTGACATTTGATCTTTCTTGCTTTCTTTCTTCTCCTTGATTTCTTTTACTAGGTGAGCCAGCTCCCCCGACTTAACCGCCTCCTCGATCCTTTTCTTCAGCTGATAACAATCATTAGTTTGGTGCCCTGTGCCGTTATGAAAGGCACAAAACTTGGTTGAATCTCTCTTGTTGGCTAGCTTTGCTAGGGGTCGAGGTGGCTTGAAGGAGTATTTGACCTCCTCTGTTGACAGGATTTCTTGGGGTGTCTTTGCGAGTAGGGTAAAGACATGTTTATCTTTTTCTCTACTCGAACGGGGGGACCTTCTTTTATCCTCGAATCTTCTTCCCTCGTAGGGTCTGAATGGTCGTCTTTCGGGGAAAGATGGGAAGCGAGGTCTCTTAGATGAGGAAGGTTGGTCTCTCCAGCTACCATGCTCTCTTTTCTTCGAGGCCTGTCTTTCTAAAGCCTCTTCTCCTTTGAGGAATGACTCCGTTCGCTCAAAGGCTTCCTCCATTGTTTGAGGATTGTTCTCGTGAAACCTTCTTAGCAACTTTTTGGGCCTTATGGCATTCATGAAGGCCGAGACCCTCATTTTTTCAGCTGCCCCACTATACATCAAACCTTCTCATTTGAATCTTTCTACAAAGGTTCGAAGGTCTTCATGATCTTTTTGTTGGATCTGATGCATGACCGTGGCATCCCTTGTACACTTCTTTTGTGGGGTAAAGTTTGACAGGAAACTTTTATACAAGTCATCGAAGGAGGTGATGCTCCTGACCGGGAGCCCACAGAACCATAACCTTGCCGGGCCAATGAGAGTCTGCATGAACATGTGGCAGCACTCTGCATTGTTCCATCTTTCTACTGTAGCGGCTCTTGTAAAGACTTGCAAATGATCCTCAGGGTCTTCCATTCCGTCATACGTCTTGACGTTTGAAGGCATTTTTATCTTGGTTTGGAAGATATAGTTGGCTATTTCATCGGAGAAGCATGACAACGAGCTTGGCTTGTAAGGCATGGAAGGAGTGTTATTAGTAGCTCCTGCTCCTCTTATGTCTTGGGCAACCGGCTGAGTTTGTAAGCTCTACCAAGTTTGGTTGCCTAAGAGCTGTTGGCCCAACTGTGCGAGGAGCATAGCCATTTGGGGATTCTGAACATCATATGGCATGTAACCTGGTTGAAGGCTGGTGAACGGCGACAAGCTCGTGGCCACAGCTCTGCTAGCTAGTGGTAAGGACCTGAGTGCTTCTGCAAAGGTCGTTTGCAGAGGTGGCGAGACTACCTGAGCCTGTTGAAGGTGCTGCTCGACCGTATACTCAGGATATCTTGGGGAAGGTTGGTAGGGGAGCCAGAGTGACCGCTCCCTTCTCCAAGTGTTCCTTCCTAGGGAAACGCGTGTTAGGGCTCGGGGAAGCTCGAGTGACACTGGGGGAAGTAGTGATGCACAAAGGAGGAGGCATGGGTGCAAGTGTAACCTCAGGCGCATCATAAGACAAGCGTAACCTTACTCCCTTGGTTTGTTCCTCACGTACGTAGCTATTCAGCAGTTTCCTCAGCTGTATGAAGTTATTTCTTACCTCTTCCGGTGTTATTTCCATGGTATTTACCGGAAATAGAACCTCGCTGGGTGAGGAAGGCCCAACACGTGTAGCAGGAGGTGTTTGGAACAGTTGAGTACCTCATGTAGTCGGTACGACATTTAGTCCGTCCGTTGTAGGTGAGCTGCCCATCCCCGGTGTGACGGGGGAGTCGGGCAGGGAAAAGGAACTGTCAGAGACTTCTTTTTGGGAGTGATCCTTTCCGGCCATATGGAAAATGAGAACTTAGGAACAGGGCTGTACTAGCGCAGCCCTACGGTGGGCGCCACTTGTTAAAACAACAAGGATATGGCAGGGAGGAAGGTCTAGGATCGACTCCGGGGGAAGATCCTTGGCTGGAATATGCGAAGAAAGAACACCGTTAGCCTTAACGCGAGAGGTGGCCTCCTGCGTTTGGACTCCGGCGTGAGAATCAGTGATTGGTTCTTAAGAGTCTTAGCATAATGTAGTAAAGAGTTTTAGAGTGAGAGAGTAAAGTGTGAATACCTTAGGCTGGCTCAAAGTTCTTCCTTTTATAGACCAAGTGATCTGCCCAAGGAAGTCCCCTCGCCAGCTGTCGCCTTCCCCATCGGGTAAGCATCTTCTTTACTATTGTTTGCTTGCAGGAAAGGCCTTGCCTTTTATGGTAAGTGCACAGGTTTGTGTGTCTCGAGGTCTTTGCTTGTGCTTTTGGTAAAAGGTCAAGTCAGTTTGACATTTGTTATACTATTCCCGAGGTGCTACAGTAACGGCAGCTCCCTCATGCTGGTTCAGCTCCTGGTCGGGAGCTAGTTGCCTTACTTGTTCTTAACCTTACTTTTATTTATGTTTAGTTGGTTATTGTTTATTTGAGCTTATTGACTTGTCCTTACGTTGTTAGTTAGGGACTTTGTATACATACGTCATCAAAAAGCTTGAAGCAGTTGTAGTAGATGTACTATGTATCATCCATCTACTCCTTTTTAACGTATTTATGAAAAGAAAAAAAAAACAGAAACAAAGGGCAACAATATAACATTTCACTAAGGGTTAAAATGTGTAATTTTAGTTTGGTCACCGACCATATTCTTTAAGATTATATAAATAATAATAATAATAGTTTTTTTTTAACTGCAAATTTAAATAATAATATTAGTTTATTTGAGAAAGATAATTTAAGAAAACAGAAAGTAATTGCACTAAATAGCTCCAAGTATTTGTCTTTAACCTCCTCCTCTTTATTGACATTATCCTCTCATCCCTATCCACTTTGATATCTATCTATCTATCTAGTTTGACAACCCCAATAATACTACTTACCTAAAAATGAGGAGGAGCACCACCAGCATCAACGAGTTGCCGGACGTGATCCTGTTCAACATAATCGGCGCCATCTCGGACGTCCGGTCCCGCAACTCCGCCTCGTTAGTCTCGAAAAAATGGCTGTGCGTAGACCGATCCACCCGGTCCTCCCTGACTCTCCGCGGCAACGCCCGCGACCTCTTCATGCTCCCCTCCTGCTTCCGCTCCGTCACCCACCTCGACCTCTCTCTCCTCTCCCCCTGGGGCCACCCCCTCCTCTCCTCCCCCCTCTTCGCCCACCTCCTCCGCCACTCCTTCCCCAATCTCCAGTCTCTCATCGTCTACTCCCGCAACCCCACCGCTATTCAGCTTCTAGCCCCTCAGTGGCCCCACCTCACTCACATCAAGCTTGTTCGCTGGCACCAACGCCCGCCCCACCTGCCTCCCGCTGCGGATATTCTTCCCATTTTTGAATATTGTACACAAACTAGCTCGCTGGATCTCTCTTGTTTTTATTGCTGGACGGATGATATTCCTCCGGCTTTGAACGCTTATCCCAAGGTTGCGGAAAACCTTACGTCTTTGAATCTGCTTAATCCCTCCTTTCCGGAAGGCTTTAGAGCTCAGGAAGTGGACCAAATTACCAAAGCCTGTCCTAATTTGAAGAACCTCTTGATTGCTTGTATGTTCGATCCTAGATACATCGGCTTTGTGGGAGATGAAACCCTAGTTTCGATTGTGGTCAATTGCCCCAAGTTGTCGGTGCTTTATCTCGCGGATCCCTCCGCTTTGTTGAATGCTAGGGTGGATCCGGAGTCCGTCGATTTTACGCAGGATGATGCGAGCATTGCGGTTGCCACGTTGATTGAGATGTTTTCGGGGCTGCCCTTGCTGGAAGAGCTTACATTTGATGTTTGTAGTAATATCAGGAACAGTGGTCCTGCTTTGGAGGCTTTGAACTCCAAATGCCCTAGGTTGAAGTCTTTGAAGGTTGGAAATTTTCATGGGATTTCCATGCCGGTTGAGTCCAAGTTAGATGGGTTGGCTTTGTGTCAACGGCTTGAGTCGCTATCGATTAGAAATGTAGCGGATTTGACGGATATGGGGTTGATTGCAATCGCGAGAGGGTGTTGTAACTTGTCGAAATTTGAAGTTCAAGGGTGCAAGAACATTACTGTTAGGGGAATGAGGACTTTTGTTTGTTTACTAAGTCCAACTTTAGTTGAGGTGAAGATCTCATGTTGTAAGAATCTAGGTGCGCGGTCGTCTCTGAAAGCATTGGAGCCCATCCGGGATCGGATTCAGAAACTTCACATTGATTGCGTGTGGGATGACGCCGCTGATGATTTTCTTGATGGGGTTGAAATCGAACACCACTATGACGATGAGTTAGGTAACAAGAGGAAGAAACAAAAGCTTGATTTTGATCTAAACGGGTTTGAAGCTCAAACATGGGAGAAACTGGAGCATCTATCACTCTGGTTTTCAGTTGGTGAGCTTTTGACACCGTTGTTATCATCAGGGCTGGAAGATTGCCCCAGTCTTGAAGAAATCTGCATCAAAGTGGAAGGAGATTGCAGACACTTTTCAAAACCTGCACAACGGGAATTCGGGTTGAGATGTTTGGGACTCTACCCAAAACTATCGAAGATGAAACTTGATTGTGGTGAGATCATTGGGTACGCGCACACTGCGCCATCGGGTCAGATGGATCTGAGTTTATGGGAACGGTTTTATTTGTTTGGAGTTGGGGATTTGAGTCTGGTTGAATTGGATTACTGGCCGCCGCAAGATAGAGATGTGAACCAGAGGAGTCTGTCATTACCTGCAGCCGGGTTGCTGCAAGAATGTCTAATGCTGCGGAAACTCTTCATTCATGGTACGGCTCATGAACACTTTTTGATGTTTCTTTTGAGGATTCCGAATCTGAGAGATGTTCAGCTTAGAGAAGATTACTATCCTGCACCCGAGAACGATATGAGTACTGAAATGAGAGCGGATTCGTGTAGTAGGTTTGAAGACGCTTTGAATAGGCGTCAGATTGAAGACTGAAATCAATGGTAATGATGATGATGATGATGATGATGATATGTGAAGAAATAAGATGTCAAAAGTCTGATTTCTTAAGTTAATGTATGTTTGATTTCACCACCCTAACCAAGTAACCAGTCATGTCTTCTTCGGCTGGTTTGAGTTCAATTTTTAACTTTCATTTAACATTTTGAACAATGTCTTGGTCTCTCGCAAGATTTCTTACATTCCGTCTCCTCTTCTAAACTCCAACGGAGATTAGTCGCAACACTGTGTAAGGGCCTAGGAAAGCAGTTGGCTCGCTTATGACTACATAGGTGTCAACACAACACATTTTACTACAACTCTTTACCATGTCAAATTGCTTTCACATTTGGCCTGCCTGACTTAAAAGTTATTATATATCGTACAATGCTATGGTGCCACTAGTGCCATTCGATTGGTGTTAACAGTCTGGTCTAGCAGGTTTTAACAAAAAAATCTATATCCAATCACTATGTATTATTTTGAGAAATGACAAACAACCAAATCGGTGGGGTTGGATGGAACAGCCAGACTAATGGTTTAGCGATCTGGTTTGGACAGACTGAAAGTTTGAACCATCTTTTAAATGACTTTGTAATAGGTTTTCCAAAATGAAAAATATGCACTTACATAACATATATTGTTAATATAACAAGATATTAAAGATTCAACAGTCGGTTCAATTAGCATGGCCGGTTCCTGATTGGACTGAATCATTAAGCCGCCAAAGCGGAACCAGTCATATATCAAACTGACGGGCTTGCTTCAGGTTGGACGATTGTCTCAACGGTTTACAAGCACCCCTACGTGCCACTAATATTCATGGTCGAATACTCTACTTTGTGGCACTTGCATGACATGGTAGTTTTCTCTGCATTTATTGAAGAGTTGTGTGATTGAGAATTTTACTAGTTTTGATCCAAATATCGAAATTTATACAGTAATCAAGTCCTCAATGAGCCGGCAAAAGTTTTGGAAAGCCTCTACTACATGTTTTATATATATTTTGATCAAGAAAGAGTATAATCGCAGTCCAGCAGACGAGTCAGAATCTCCTCACAACTTGGTCGATCCTGTGGTTCTGCCCAGCAATCTGCAATAATGTCGATAATCTTCAACACATTTTTGTAAAAATAAATCAACACAACCCAACTCATGTTGACCCAGCCCAAAATTTTCACACCCAAGAAGCTACCAATTTTGACCATTCGGGCAGCCTAAGGAAAGTGGCCAAAACATCAAAAATCATCGGAAGTGTATTATTAGTGTATGCAACCTCCTAAGTTCTTTTGTTATGCTGTAGCTATCCATTTATGTATTTTTAGTCTGTTTGTTTTGTGGCCGGGCGTCTCTTTGGAAGAAGGTAAGGTTTGCCTATAGACCCTACCAATAACTTTGCTATTTTGTGGGATTTATTGGTGATTGTTGTAGATCATTTTTAACAAAATAGTTTTCTTATCATATTGGTGGTTTGTGAAAAGATACTAAAATTGAGCGAAAAAGTGTTTGTGGGTAAACCCGACCTGTTTCGATCTGTGATGAATAAAAATTGTTTTACATTACTAAAGCAGCCCCCTTGGTCACCTCTCTACTCTATCACTGACCGCACGTAGATTGAGACAAAATCAAATTTGACAGTTTGACTAATAGTGCCATGTACTCTCAAATGTTACCAGTTTTTAAAAAAGAAAAAATTTCGGGTCATGAAATTCAAGTCAAAACAAAAAGGCATATTGGAAATAAATAATCCCACCTAACTCTATTTGGCCGATAATAATCCCAATTCATTTATTGGAAATTAATAATCCGAACTGGTCAATTTTTTTTGTAAAATAGTCCGCCATTAAAATAGCCTAACGGAGTTAAGTTTTTTTCCGAATTACAAACCGATGTTTTAGGGATTTTGATCAGGACGAGGATACGAGTCGATTGATGTAAAACTTACCTCGAAATTGTGCTTGAAATGTCTTGATTTTTGTTAATTGGAAGTTTAAACACCCGAATTGAAGCATCGTTTTCGTGGGTTGGTGCAGTATTTCGAGGTAAGTTTTACATTAATCGACTCGTATCCTCGTTCTGATCAAAAGCCCTAAAACATTGGTTTGTAATTCGGAAAAAAAACTTAACTCCGTTAAGCTATTTTAACGGCAGACTATTTTACAAAAAAATTGACCAGTTCGGATTATTAATTTCCAATAAATGACTTGGGATTATTATCGGCCAAATAGAGTTAGGTGAGATTATTTATTTCCAATTTGCCAAACAAAAAAGGGAAGAAAGATACCAGCAATTAGCCTCCCGAGAGGACCTTCAGGGATGTCCAGCCGTGAACCTTCGTTGGCGACAGAATATACGACCTAAACAATATACCGCTGAACTAATAAACTTCCTTGAGAACACATAAGACTGGAGTCAAATTTCATAATTTGCTTTACAAAATGATAACACGTTCAATTTTCTTTGAAATTGTGACCCAACAATATAGTAAATTATAGAAGTGTAGATAAAAATTTAATATAATTGGGTTTCTGAGATGAGTTAAAGATTGGGTTTCCCCAATGAGCATCTTAACACCACATAAAACCAAGAATGGGAATACCCGTCACAAACGGGAAGTTTCTAAAACTAATCTCATATCCGGTGTATACTGTGGTTTTTTTGGCCATCTAATGTCAGGTTTCTTAAAATAACATATATCAACAGACTTACCCGCTCTGGTGGCAAACCTTCCCATGGTCGATTGAGAGTGCACAACTCCCACATGATGACTCCGAGGCTAAAAATATCACACTTTTCAGTAAAAGGTTCGTTTCTAATAAGTTCAGGAGCCATCCATTCAGGGGTGCCTGCTGATGAGGTATCTTTCATAGGAGATTCTGTCATCATTCTTGACAGCCCAAAATCACATATCTTTACCGTCCAATGCTTATTCACCAGGCAGTTTGCACTTTTTATATCGCGATGAGCTATCTTCATTCGATGAATGCACATTAACCCTCTATTATCATTTCATCACATGCAAAAAATAATAATAAATCTAGTCCGGTCAAACAGAATCGGGTTGAAACTTGTTATTTTTATTACTTTTTGTCCAATTTTTAGTAAACAAACACTGTGTGGTACATGTGATTAGAAAAGAAACATTATTGCAGTAAAAACCTAAACGATGAATAAAATAATTTAGGAGGTCGTAATCGTAAAAACCCAATTTGAGCTACTTTCAACCCCTTTTAGCTATTTTTTATACAACCTGAGGTAAAGCAGAACCCAGATCGACTCATTCATAAAAAAGTTGGGTTGACATTGCCCTCTCTAAACTAACAAAACATATCTTGGTGCTCAGCATCTTAATGATCGATTAGGTCAACACTCGCAAAAAAAAAACACATTTTACCACTGAAACTACAGAAGTAAACAACTTGAATGCTCTAAGAGGATTATCAAAAGATTAAAATTAATGTTGGGCTGAATTAGATTTTTGCAAAACACATCTAAATAAACATGTGGAGTAACTAATATCATATGAAACATGTTAAAGCTGCATGTCTATCTCTATATTAAACATTATTTGAGCAGCAAGCTGATACTGTAAGAAGACAGTCTGCTACTCTATAAATTCAACAGAAGTCAAATTTCCATTGTCATCTTACAAAACCAACCTGCATATATCACGAAGCATTTTTAGTCTTCTTCGCCAACTGAGTTTCTTCTTTTGTCCGCTTAAATGGATCAAGTAATACAATGAACCCATCTCCATGTATTCAGTAACCATTGATAACCGTGGAGGCCTTGTGCAGGCACCAAGAAACAATATAACTAAAATACAAAGAAATTGTCAATTGGATTAGAAGCATGCCATTGTGAAGCTGTACACACTTAAATAGCTTACTCAGCCAGTTTTCATACTTGAATTTTGTATTTAAAAAAACTCTACGTGCATGTTATTTTACATCTTGAGGGGTGTTTGGATAGTGACTCTGATTTTAGAAAAGCAGAATCAGATAATCAACAATAATAAAAGTTGTAAAATGGTGTTTGGATGTGTTTCTACAGACATACACCAGCTTTATCATAAACAGTGGTAACTTTTTGTGGTTAACTAGTCACAATTTACCATTATTCTGGAGTAATTGAGATTTATAAGCAACCCTTCTATCTAAATCATAATCATAAATAAATAAATATTTATATATGCATAAAAAGAAGTAAAACATACCGTTTGGATGTCGAAGGCGACTGTCAAAAATCAGAAGAAAGATCACAGAATCAATATCGTACAAATAAATAAATAAATAAATATAACTAACAATGTACCTGAGAATGGATATTTCATTGCAGAAATCTTCCATGTTCTCAGCTGTGAGATCTTGTTCAAGAAAAACCTTTATTGCTACCTCTGTTCCATTCCAAATGCCACGAAAAACTTCCCCAAAAAATCCTGCAAATCAATGATAAGGTTACATAGCTATACAGGAGCTGCAAAAGCCCAAGTAAATTATTTGATGATACTAAAAACTAAATCTTGAATGAAGTGATTTTCACAAGCTTTTCGAAAGAGGAAATGCTGTAGACCATATATATATATATGTGTGTGTGTGTGTGTGTGTGTGTGTGTATACCAATTCCAACTCGAGTGCCAACAGTAATTTCAGAAAAATAAATATTCCATTCTTGATATGGGAAAAGAGGCTTATTTTGGAACATAGGGGATTCGAGAATTTTGTTCCATGTTGAGACTGTTTCATCTGAAATATCAGCAGAAGCTTTTGGATTCCGGTATTCATGAGGAGATGTAGGTAATGACATTGCCTTTTGAGAATCCCTCTTTAGAGAATATACAGATGTCCCATCATGCTCATGCTCCTAAACCATCACATTCCATTGTTATCAATTATACAGATTTGAATACTGTACCTACCTACTACAAGAGAAACACATACATCTTTCTTGAGGTCTGGATTCTGCAACCTAGTATCCACCTGCTCTCTCAGCAGTCGATTTTGATTTAATGTTTCATTCATTGCCCTTACAGCCCTGATTATTATATAATAAATATCATGTTTCTTCAACCGTTATTCTAAGAAGGCAATCACAATCGTAAAAGGATATCACAGAGCTTGTGTGTTGCCTATGTTACTTACACAACATTAAGCAATGGTGCCAAACCCATACCACTATGTGTTATAAGATGTAATTTTGTGGGGTAACCTATATTTAAAGATTATTTATAGCGTTCATTTCGTGGAATGTGATGGAATTGGAATTTACGCAGAAATTTAGGTGTGTTTGTTTCATAGAATGTAATTCCAATTCCATTTCGTGAAACGAACGCTACCTTAAATATTATTATATGCACAGCTTGAATGAAATATATCGATCAGTATCTTTCTCCTTATTTTCAGCCTAGTTGTTCATTATGTACTTTAAAGTTTAAACAGTTTTAAATGCAGTGATGTCCCAACAAAATACAGTTTCTGATATTTACAAATTCTAATGTAGCCCCTCATACATGGTCCCAACTTCCTAGGGACTTGCACACTTAATATGGCTAATGGCATGGATCAAATGCAAGTGATGGATTATATAGTTATAAACCAAGTGAATTATAAAAAAGAATATGAAAACATAAGTATAGTAGTACGAGAAAGTGTCTTCTGTAACAACATAAGCTCTTAGTTAAAAGATTGTGCATATTAACCTGACAATGTCATCACCAATTTCTGGAGTAATACTTATGCTCCTTCTTCGATTTCTACGATGTTCAGACATTGATGTGCCTTGTGACCTGTAGCATACACATTTAATACTCTGGGATATAGCTTTTTTACTATGTTTTAACAAAAGGGAGTTAGTTGTTTATTAATGTACAATATTTCTGCTTTAACTTTCAAAAAGTAATGAAATGCACACCTTTACGTTAGAGAATATGCAAGTGCCAAGAACAGTAGAACTTTAAACTAAATGTTTGTAGCTCTTTATTGTATTGCTGGGAAAAATTCCATCTTAAAAGCACCTGCTACATAATTTGGCACTGTCTAAATGTCATCTGATCTTTTGGTTTAATATTTCAAGCCTTTATAGAATTATAAGCTGCACCATATCCTGCCAGCTCCTAACTTCACCTAAATTGACAATATCCTATGCATAAAAGCTTTTATTTGGATTTACATACTGGCGCTGCAATCTCGACCAAATTCCATCCTTTGATTTGCATGTTAGTTAACAACGCAAACCAGTCTCTAATGACGATCAAGCAGCCAGTTTCTTACAGCCACAAAACATTAAAGAAAAAATTAAGGCACAAAGTTTGATTCCTTACCAAATCTTAAACAACCTTAGGTTTGTTATACTAAAGCATGCATCTACGATTACACTTAAGAGATGTCTACAAATTTTGTTAACTACACTATGGGACAATAGTATCCTAAAAGACTATTGGTGTGTTACAGATTCATTTAAGGTAACACTTGGTAGACAAAAACATAACAGCATGTACCAATTATATTAACAGACATAAAAAAACACGTAATATCATACATATGAAATTTATAAAAACCTTGATGGACCAACGTCATCAGGATAGTCTCTAAATGATCTTCTATCACCACTAAAAATAGACCGCCCACGTGCCCGAAGGGAAGGATGCTCTGGACTGGCAATACCCAAAACAAATAAACAAAGTATCATGTTCCCTTATTTTATTTTATTTTTTAAAGAGGCATAACACATCACTATGTAGAGTTCATTGTTTACTTGTATCAAACAATGATAGCAGTATGAAGGCTATCTTGCAGATAAATATAAAATAATTTGACAAGGTAAAGTAATGCTAGCTTTCAACATTAGTTGTCTAAAACCGCATAAAACAATGCCATCAAGCATGAGAGATGAAGAAAACCTTGAACTTGCAGTTCTTGGTTCATTTATCACTTTCCTTCGGCTCCTTCTCCAAAATGTAGCAGCAATATCTGGCTCACTATGGTATAAACTGATGCATAGTAAATATAATAATTTTCTTTTCAGTTACATAATACTAATTATGTAATGCTGGTGAGAAAAAAACTTCTACAGGATGTAGCAAGTGATACCTCCATTTTCCATCAATGGAGGATGCAGAACGCATCATTTTACTCCTCAATGAAGGCCCAGGTGCATTCAAAGATGATTCCAATCTCCGCTGATAATGGAGATTGTCAGCTTTCTCAGAACTGCAAAAGGGAAAAACAACTTGCTGATTTCAGAAGCAGAACAGAAAGACTATATGTGAACTAAAAACGTCTAACCTCTCATTGTCCATCCTCTCTGAAACACCATATAAAGGGCTGTTTGGTTCAAGTGGTGAATCACATGAGTCATTTTCTGCAGAATCACTTTCTCCAGCTCCAGAGATATGGGTCATAAAAATTGCCTTCGTTGATTGGGGTATGAGTTGACCCGGAAATCGCATAAGATCAACGAGTAGTTCTACAGAATTCAGAACAACAACTACAGACATATGCTTATATGAATCTATACACTCCCCAACTCCATCATTAGGTAACCCCTGAAAAAGCAAACAGTTGATTATTATATAAAAAACATAATCTCTGTTGTTACCAGGTAATATAATACTTAAGTCGGGTATAAAGTGCTTACCACTACAAGTCTACTTTCAAAACCTACAGTATCAGCAAGAACTTTAAAAAGTATTGCTCGAGGGCGGCATGAACCATTTTTAATATGCCCCAACAGCTGCACACCTCGACCGCCAGGCACGTGAGAAGCATCCTCGGGTGTAGCTTTCATGGGGCTATCAAATTGTGGCCGCTTATAGAAATCTGACACCTGTACAGGAAAACATATGAATCTTTATCTTGTAGCCAGCCACAAACTTAGCTTTCACGTACATAAGCCATAGATTTATGACAAAATCAAACTTGATAGTAATTTTTCATTATGATTGCATAGCCTTTTCTCAGTAGTGATTATTATACATCATAATACAGAACTTGATATAAAACTACGTATGTAGTTTGAAAGTGGTTATTATGCTCTTGTAGAGTAATTTCAGTAATTTACAGGGTTAACATCATACCAATTGTGCAACATTCTGCAATTGATATTTATCATGCAACTAAGTATATCCTTGGCCCCAGTTATTTATCACATCACTAAACAACAAATATAAGCTTGTTGGTTATTGTTATGTAACAATCCTATCTCATTCAAATTGCAAGAGATAATAAGTAACATTAGTTTTCAGACGAAGCAATTCTACTAATTAACAAAAATCAATAAGAATTTCAAATTAAAGCAATGCTTCCAACTCACCAATCCAGCAATCTTTTTAACAATTGCTGTGGGATTTGAGTTCAGACCTTTCACTAGGGTGGAAATGAGCTGTTTTAGCATGGAAAGCTTCTTATCTTTTTGAAAATCAACAAGAATAATATCAGCTTTCACACCCTCCAGTTCCAAATCATGGAGATCCTCCAACGTGGGAATATCAACAAAAAGATCTTTCAGCCTTTTATCCTGTACAGAAGAATATAGATCATAAAACGCAAAGCAACTTCTTTTCATAAATTTAACACAACATCAATTTAATGAGAGGATATCAAAGCTTGGCCCTTCATTTAAGATCTTCTAATTGATTTTTGTTATACACCCACTACATGAAAGCTTCAAAAATGCTCCAACAACACCCAATTTACCCCAGTTCTATGACTAGAAGGCTCAAACAGTAATTACTGTCAAACTATTTGTTTGTCACGCACAGTAACATTGGTAATATATTCATTCTCTTCCATGAGAAAACACAATGGACACCTTAACATTATAGCCACACGTGAAGTCCCCACAGTCTAGATATCTTCTATTTAAATCCTTCGCACTGAACTGTGAGCATTATATTCATGGTTCAGATTTAAGTTAACGTGCACAAGATGTTTATTACGAAGTAGCCTTCAGTTGCTAGGTTACTAGAGGCCTAGAACATACCATAATAATAATATATTTTACAAAGCACAAAGTCCTTAAACATTAGTATGCAACAATCAGGCAGAAATTGTGTACATGGTAATGTAGCATAAGTAGCCAAGTCTTAGGTGCTTACATGAATAACCGAATAGAAACCATTTGGAATGGGTTCAGAAAGCACTCCAGTACTCCAGAGGGTCTGTGATGCTGATTGAGATTGAGATTGAGATGAAAACCTGTCATATGTACCGCTGCTCATAGATCTTCTATGAGTTGCAGTTTCTTTCTTCGATTCCAACGAAACCGATTTAAATTTATCAACAAACTCCGAAGGCCACCATGTATTATTACCAGAAGACCCTTGCTCTGAGCTCCTTAATTCCATATCTACGAAAGATGAATCACATTACAACTCAACTGTAAAAGACCCTTTTATTGAAATAACGGCAAAGAACAATTTCATTTTGCAGATTCTAGGGCTCATATGACCTGCAAATAACAAGAGCAGTTAACCTTCCGTCAATTATACTAAAGTAAAAGACGTATTAATTAAAAGCTAAAAATAATAAATCACAACACACTAGATCTATCCCAAATTTACAGGAGTCATAGGTGGAACTAACAACTTCAAACAGGAATACCATTAATCCCTAATATATATATTCTAGGGGCTTCTAGCCTACGGGTCCTGTTCGATAGATATAACATCACCGCATTACATTGACAGGGCTAATTACATTCCATAATTGGGCAATTAAAGCATTTTCTATAAACCTAAAGCACATTAAAGATAAAAACATAATCAGATCTTGCGATCCCCAGACCAACAAGTCATATAACAGAACTCACAAATGAAACCCTTGAAAAGCAAATTCGACTTCAAATTCAATTAGCAGGAAGAAATCTGAGAGGTGAAGTTAAAAATAGACATAACAAGTGAAGTAAGCAGCAGTGGATGGATGAGAAATTGAATCTCTATGTGCAACGAAGATGCGGTTTCATTGAATCCGTAGAGAGAATCAAAAGGAATCGGATTCGTCGTGAGAATGATGAGAGAGAAAACGTAGAGATTCAAACAAGGAGGAAATATCAGACCCAGACCCGGAGCGAGGATCTCAGACTATTCACACACTGAAATGCCGTGCAACGTTTTGGTGACTATCAATCCTTTCGTACCAAAGCGTTCGCTTTGCCTAAAGCACAGCGCTTAGGTGGTCTGTTTTTCGTGGAAAATGGTGGTTTTTGTGAGGTATTGGTTTGTTGTTTGGTTGTGTTTTTTGTTGAAAAGTTGTTGATTTTAGTTTTCTTCTTATAAAACATATATAATTTAAAGTTAAAAAAATATATATTATATTAAAGTTAAAATCTTTTTCGACTTGGTGAAATCTTTTTCGACAAGAAGTTTATAATGCACAAGTTTATTGAAAGTCCTCGGGACCCCCTGGATCGATGACGAACAACATTCACTGCCCTCGAACAAGACCTGAAATCAACAAAAACATGAAACATAGAAAGATGTAGAAGATGAATCTCTTTATTAATGAATCAATCAACACAGATTTACAACCGAAAGAGTATACATCATCTACAGGCTGCTTTAGATCACTAAGATCTAAACCTAGCTCTCTCTCACTAACACATAGTTTCTCTCTCTCTATAATGTGCACACATTGATGAAGGATGGTTGGGGTTTGTGAGAGTTGCACAAAGCTTGTTCTAATCTGACCTATACACCACATATATATAGGCTAGGGCCACAGCTCAACAAACTCGGACCACTAAGTCCTAACAAACAAATCCTTGTCCGAATTTGACATACAAATTCGGACTCTACAACAAGACAACTAGTCCGTATATAACAACATAAATACGGACAGAACATCCAAACAAATTCGGATAAGCAAAGACACTAGAAGGTCCGAATTTATATCATATTCGGACCCCTTTACATCATTACAAGTTCGGCATCTGTCATGCTTCAACATCTTCGACTTGGGCCTTTGACTTCTGTTGACTTGAACCTTTGACTTCGTTGACCAGAACTGATAAAGCACATTTACACGACATGAACTGCACTTACAGACTCCCCCTTAACTGTTGCTAATCAGTTCTGTGTGGCATCGATAATCTTCAGTCACTAGATACTTCACTTACATTTGAAATCTTTTTCGACAATAAGTTTATAATGTTTCATATTGATTTATAACGGTCGTTTAACGTGAGTGTACCTGTTATAATTGATTATACCAGTTGTTTATAAGATACGTTTCATTATTTTGTTAAATTTCACTAACATGTTTAATTAAAAAAACCATACAATAAGTTGCGAAAGAGACGTATGAAATAAACGCAAACAATCGAAACAAACGTCGTGTAAATAAAAGATCAACTGCATAAATATGTATATATAATCAAAATAAAAAGTACAACTGAATCTCTAATACAAATTAAAAACTAAAGCTACTGATCCTCTACGGTGGGGACGGTGGCAGTGGATGGTGCGGCAATCCCAAATGAGCAGTGATAGACATAAGCGTCTCAATAATCCACATCCGATGTCGGCCAGCACGTCGGAGGCGCCGATCGAAGTCCCGAGCCACCGCCTACGCAGCTGGAGGCGGGTCTGCATAGACGTGTTGTGGGTATTGCGGCGGGTGCGGAGGTGGCGGTGGCGGGATCTCGTCGTCGTTGACGTGATCAGTCGAAGGCGAATGCGGCGGAGGCTGAGCCTGATCCTAAGCCTGAGGCTGCTGAGCCGCAACCTGAACAGTCGGAGGCACTACTACTCCCTCCTCTAATCTCAATAACAACTGGGATCACCTCCGACAACACCTCTGGCACAAAAATCTGGTACTCGCGCGTCCGAAACCGCAGACCATCGTCAAACGTGTGCGTCAAACGCATGCTCGATACTGACGCTCGGCCTAATGTAGTCGATGGAAAGACCGGGGACAGTTGCGAGTCACTCTCAAGCACGAGCCCTAATGAACGCGTGATAGTGGTAATGTATGACCCGTCGTGGAGCCTACCACGCTGCCTACGATATGCGCTAGCAAAATACTCCGCTAGGCACGTAGGAAGCGCGCACGACTGGCGCCTCAACAGGCAGTACAGAAAAAAAAGGTCACCTAGGTTTACCTTTCCCGGCTGTGATACCGAGGCACGATCGATGACCCAATGAGCGGTGAAGGTATCAATACAGGGGGGTCTCTGATAGCGGATGCCTTTTGCGAGGATTTCCCAAAGGGAACCCTCGCAATAGCCATCCAAAAACTAATAAGGGTCTGCCTGTCTAAGGCTCTAACCCGATGTGTGAAATATTTGTATCAAGCTGGGTCTGTGTGTACAAATCTGAATGAACGGCAAAGTCCCGCAGACTCATCCCAAACTCTTGAGTGGCGAGACGGGAAGTGATCTCGTGCACCGAATGGTCTGGGTCCTCCACATAATCGGTCGGATGCGGCGCGTATGAAAATGACAATAAAAACTCGACCGTAAGCTCACGATACGAGTCCTCTGTCACAATCTGGAACAAACGCGCAAACGGAGTCTCCAACCGGACTTTCTCCCTCGCCCTCGCGGTCCACAGTCTCTAGAAGATCCCGATCAATCCCCACATGCCCCCTATCTCCATTGTGCGCAACTTCGCGCACCTCTCATGCCTATATGACCCCAACGGGAACATCAGATACGCGTGCCCGTCTAGTGGATCAACTACGGGCTCCTGCTGCACCTGTTACTCAAATCCATATCCACGTCGAAATCGATATCCATATCTAAAAAACAATTATTAGAAACAATATTTAAAAGACAAATTTAAAAAAAATTATTAAAAACAATTTAAAAACAATTATTAAAACAATTTATAAACAATATTTAAAATCAATTACTAGACTAAATTTAATAAAAATTATTAAAAATAATATTTAAAAAACAATTTAATAACAAATTTTAAAAACTAGTTAATAACAATTATTTTAAAAAGAATAGGGGCAAAGCGCCTCGCTTTGGGCTAAGCTTGGCGCTTTGCCCCTGTTCTTCAAAGAAACCCACATAAGCCGACTGATCCACCCCCAAATTCGATTCAAAACACAAACACATAATAAATTAAAGGAATGTACATAAACAGGGACTAGGAATCGCACCTTTGGGCAGTTGAATCGTCGAAAATGGTCTTTAAACGTCGTAATCGTCAAGTGTGTGTTTTTCGCACCTTTTGTGTGTGTTTGGTATTTTGGTTTGTGTTTGAACTTAAGTGGCCCTGCTTTGGGCTTAAACGCAGGGCCAAAGCGCGATGCTTTGAGTTTCGAAATTTACATTTTTAACCCAAAGCGTTGCGCTTTACATTTTTAACCCAAAGCGTTGCACTTTGGGTTAAAAATGTAAAAGCTTTGGGTTAAAAATGTGAAATTTGAAACCCAAAGCGCCTGGCTTAGGGCAAAGCAGGGCGTTTTGGCATTATTTTAATTTTTTAATTTGATTTTAATAGGAAAACGCACCTATACATGTCGTAACGTCATGTATGTTGCCATTACATGTCTTTTTGAAACCCATATGTAGTTTTCTACCTTCTCTGCAGAAATTAACGCATGAGCAACCGAAAATGACTGGTTTGTCGATGTCATAGCTAGGACCTGCACAAACGGAAGATTGTACAAGTTTGTTTTGTGTGTGGCGTCAATCGTTAGAAAATGCGGGAATGCACACCACATAGTGAATGAAAGTTTGTGGACAAAGAAGATATCTTTTAACTGCGTTGGTGGTCTCATTTTCGCGTATGCAATAAGTGAAATCTTTATGGACAAGAAGGTTTTCGAGTTGTTGCGTTGAAGATTCGTCGACCCTCTTTCGGGCATTGATTTCTGAACAACATTGTGTAAATCTTTCGGAATAATCTTTGTAGCCGCGTTCTTTTTCGTCAACGTTCGCCAGATGCTACGGTTTGGAATTTCTTGCTCTGCCAGCTGCTCAATCAGTCTTTTATCCTCCGAAGAAAGCATTCTCGTATATGCGTGACCCTCCAAGTTTTCAATAGGAGTGTGGTTATGCCTCAGGTCTGTCACCTCTATCTTCCAAACACTTCCCTTTGATTTCGTAAACCCTATCAACTCAAGCAGGCAACCTATTTTCTTGCTACATGTTTTCCTCACTGTAGCTACACTCTTATACTCCCCACCAAGACTGCATTGAAACTAAACCTTGAAATTACTTCCTCTTTTGTTCGATCTTTTAATCACAATGACGTAACCATTTTCCTTTCCCGTCTTCTGTACCCAATCCACCAACTCATCACGTGAAGAAAACGTAAGGCTTGTATCAAAGAAAATATAATTGGGTAAGAGCCATCCTCGTCGACTAACTAACAGATCTTCTTGCTCACCACCGTCTCCCTGGTCCGGATAGTCTTGCTTGACAAAGCTCTGCTCACCACCGTAACCGTGGTCGAGATAGTCTTGTTGTACATAGCTCTGCTCATCATCGTAACCGTGGTCGGGATAGTTTGGCTGACCATACGGATATTCAGACTGAGGAGTGTATGAGTATTCCGCAAGGATATTCAAGTCCAGTTGCACCCTGTACGAGTCTTCCATAGAGATACTCAAGTTCGGCTGCACCGTATTTTCATGATAACGAATGCCAGAGACAGACTCCTCATCCCTCATGTTGGACGGGGCAGGTTTCTCGTACGAGTCAGAAATAGCGGTTCCCTCATAAGAATTTGGAACAACGAACTTGTCAGAGTATTCACCGAAAAGGTAATTGCTAAACCACGACAACGTATTTTGAAGAAACGCCACTAAAACAACAAAACACGGGTCTTTTTGATAAACACTTTAAGGCCTTTGAAATTTGAATAAAATGTCGAATGCAACGTCTGCCTACTTAAAGAACCCAGAATTTGGGGTCGAAGTGCCGCGCTTTGGCCAAAGCGCGGCGTTTAGGGTTCCTCATGACCGGCTGACAACATTATACCGAATCAAACCTCGTATCAAAGTCAAATAACCTCACATCACCTTTTGTCTGGAAAACTGTTGATGCACTTGGTGTTCGTCACTTGTCGAATAGGCTAGATTGAGCGTGTGTTGAATATTGTATAGGTTAGAATTGAACACACGACCAAAATACGGAGCGAATAGTGAAATTGGGAACAAGTTCGCCCGAACTTGACCTGTGAAGGTCAAGTTTGCCCGAACCTGACATGTGATGGTCAAGTTCGCCCGAACTTGTCCTGTGAAGGACAAGTTCGCCCGAACTTGTCCATGCACACTCCGGGCGAACTTGTTACCCTATATATAGGTGTGTTGTTCATTTGTCATTTAAGTTTTTGCAATCCCTACAGGGTGGTGCTGCCGGATTCTCTCCAGGAACTCCGGCAGCTAGACTTAAAGATGTATACTCTTTCGGTATGAGTGAAGACTTCCGCTGCATTCTGTTTCTACTCCATTCTTAATAACATTCTACCGAAACTGGTTACGTTTACGCACTAACTTCCGTCTAGAACTGCCTGATCACGGACCTTCAATTGGTATCAGAGCTACGGTTATCACCTACGCTCATGAATTTGGACATTTATGGACATTAGGAGGGGTTTTAGACGTAAATCATCAAATAAACATACAATCCACGGACAAAAAGTAAAATTGAACGGATAGGATTGTTAAAAAACCATTTTCGACCAGAACTATGGCGGAATCATCTCGAAGTTCGAAGAAACAAGGATTCTGGATCGAAAAATTATGAAAAAGGGCTGGTTTTTAAAGATCAAGTTCGCCCGAACTTGTATCATTTTGATCAAGTTCGCCCGAACTTGTATCATTTGATCAAGTTCGCCCGAACTTGTAACACATTGATCAAGTTCGCCCGAAGTTCGCCGCGAACCATTGGTTGCGTTGGTGCCAACCAAGTTCGCCCGAACTTGGCACTTGGTGACATTGTGGACAAGTTCACCCGAACTTGTCCAGGAGCCTAAAAAAAAGGCATGGAAAAATTTTGTTGATCGTTTTGACGAGACGAGTGTCTAGAAAAAATTTGGTGATAGAAATTTTTTTGAGATTTTAACGTCTGATTCAGCATGTTCGGAGACACTGTCTAGAGCTTCAGAGTGCAGATTTGGTTATGCGGTCACCAAATTTTGAGGATAACGGGAGAGTCATTGATACCGATGCAGAATGTTGATCATTTTGGGTGTCGTGACTAGTAATGGGCCTAAACGTTAAATCCGCATTTTTTAAAAACTGAAAGTTCCAAATTTGAGGGGGAATTTTAGTGAAAATTTCAGTATGGTCAGAATTTGCAAAAATGAGGGGGATAAATTTTACGATATATGAAGATTCCGGCATTTTTGAAATTCGTGACTGCTGCAACAGTATCCGGGTGGTTACCGATTGCAGATTATCGGGAAATACAGAGGATCGAGATTCATCGGGTGATTACAGGAAGTTCAGATTTTTCAGATCATGACACAGAGTGATGCTTAAGGGTTAGAGTCCTGATCTCCGGTGAAGGAACATTTAGCTGGATTAGCAGTCGTCAGTACCAGTGAGGAACTGAGGACGTTCAAAAGGTTCGGTGATGATCTTAGGAATTAATGACTAGCTCCGCAGACGGATGGTTTCAAAATTACCAAGGAGATCTAAAGTTATTCAAGATATAACTGATGATAGCCTTTGGTGGCCATACTAGAAATCTATTTGTACATGTAATGTCAAGAGTCTTGAGTTTGTAACATACCGGACGGAGGTTTCGCTAGTTTATGTTAGGATTGTATAGGTCAGGTTAGGTTTCGGTATGATACGAAGAAAGCGGTTTTGAACAAGCATGATGTCATCATACAAAATGATGACATCATTGTGCTACATCATCTTTACATCATCACTTTCATGCAAGATTTAACAAAACAAGAATGCACGTAGAATTATCAAATTCATACGGAGATATTTTGTACGGACTTGGAAGCTTATATTTGTACGAAGTAAATCAATTACATTCGTATGAACATACAACTACTATATATATATCATGAAAGGGCTTGCACAAAAAGGAGAGATCCGCACGAAACTCTCTCAAGAACATTCATACGGAATCGACGGTTCCGAGTCTAGATTAGGCGATTGTGTCGTAGAGCGTCGAAACTCTATCCAGTTTACATTAAATCATAATAAACGTTGATTATATACGATTCTCGTGCATGATTACGGTTCGGTTTAACGGATTCCGCACGTTAAACCGGATTAAATGCAGATCTTGTGTTCTTCGGTGAACCGATCCGGACCTACAACAAAACAACCCTAAACGCCGCACTTTGGGGTGTGGAAATAAGGATGGGATGTGTGAATATCATGGTCCTTAATTTTCCTTTGGAGTTTATTTACTTCAATCATAATTATACATACAAAATCATTTGAGATTAGTGCAAGTGTAATAAACCTGGATCTATATGTGATAAGGTACGAGCGTACGCTGTGAAATTACGCACATTGTAAAACTCAAAACCCTAATCACGCATGTTGAAAGCCCTAATTTAGTTTCAATATATATGATCAAGATCAATGGAAAACTCCCACAAGTTGTGAGAATTTAGAGAATGCCCCAAATTTTTTTCACACCCCTAGATTAAAATGTTACAAAGACAACCGTAAAAATATATATTCAAGGTGGTGTTTTCGACCCCTTACAGCAGCTGTAAAAAGCTGATGACATAAGCATTACATCAGTTTTTACAACATTTAAGGCTACCATAAATGTAAGTGCACTTTTGGATGATACATGCTGGTTTCTGCAAATCGAAGATGTTCAGGGATCTTTGTGTATTTGTTGAATAGTAAAAGTTCTTGTAAAGTTTAATTATGTAGTCCGAATTTATATGGTGTACAAGAGTCCGAATATAGATATATTCGGACCTCCTTGTTTCTTTCGAATTTGTAAGAGTTTATTTGATAGTACTTATTGTTATGTCCGAATATGTTTGTTATATTCGGACTTTGCTTGTTAGGACTTATGAGTCCGAACTTATCATTGTATTTATACTCAGTGAATGAATGCAACGGATACGGCTTTTGAGAATTATCTTTCTATACAAGTTTATCTCTACCGTGTGAAACAAGACCCCAAATACCGTATGTTCTCTGTGTGTTGATAATCCATGAATACATGGTGGATTCACAGATTGACACTCATCTCTGTTCTTCTACACCTTCTGTCTCGTGATCTACGCAGCGGTACGCATCGCGCGGTGGATTCCGCACACTGCGTGAGTCGGTTGTTCAAGTTAGTGATCCTGTACGAGTGTTTGAGGTACATAGGTGGGCTTACAACTGGTATCAGAGTAGGCTCTGTATAGATAGTGCTCTTACCACTGTAGGTTTTGTGTTGGAGGTTAGATTTATTGATCGTTTTTGTTTGTTCTAGAGGGTTTTCTATTTTTCTAGGGTTTTCATTTTTTTCTTATGATTTTCATGGATTCTTCATCTATTTCTTGGTTTTTCATGATGGATGGTGAATAGGTTTTAGTATTGAGTGTTTGTCTTTGATTTGGTTGTTGGGATTATGTTCAAAGAGTGTCAGATCTAAAAGTTTATGCAAATTCTCTTGATTTTTGCTGAAAAGGTGAAGAAGATTGTTGAGGTAAGCAATTGTCATATTTATTTTTGGATTTTTACCCAGTCCGATTTTGCACATTTGTCTGTATTTATTACTTCCGTATTTATTGATGACCTAGTGTGAAGTCACGCTTGTGAAATAAATTCTGAAGCTAGTTACTTGGATACGGATCCGGATCTGAATTTAGACACTCCGGAGTTTCAGTTCGAGCTTAAAAGTGTCCGAATTTGAGGATTTATCTTGTTCGAGTTTGTCAAATTTGCTCTGTCCGAATTTGGTTGTCAGGGTTTGTCAGATGTAACACACCAATCGCGTAATACAGCAACACGCGACGGAAATACCCGGGAGTCATGTTACAAATTGCTCAAAACTAGTAGTACTAAATTTTTTCATTATTGTTAACATTGTTTTACAATACAAAGAATACATGAAGTTGTCTTTTGATTAAAGAAGCATAAAGCCCGGATGCGTTCCTATTTGTAGCATGCTTGAATAATCGATACCTGAAACATATGTGAAAAAGAAAGACATCAACAAACAATGTTGGCAAGTACATAGTTTTGTTGGCCAGATTAATGGCAAAAAGTTTAGTGTTGCAATACTTCGACAACTACGAGAGTCGTCTATTTAAAATGGACTCTTTAAAGCCAAGGAATGGCGAAAAAATTTAGTATTCCAATACATTAACTTGATTATGAAACTCGTGACAAAATAGTTTTGTATATGACAACATGATTAATACTAAGTAATTTTTATGCCATTGAAAATTGTACTTCGTTCATTGTAATCGCATTGAATTCGGTCATAAAACTTGTGAGTATGTTATTAGAAATCCAATAAAGGATTAATAACTACAACATTGAAATTTGTCATAACTCGTGTGAGTATTATTAGAAATCATATCAATGATTTATAATAATACTTTGGATATCCTTCTAAGAATCTAACATATAAAAATATGAAAGAGTTCTACAAGGATTTGGATATTGTACTTTGAAACAATCGAACACAAAATCCTAATGTGATTCGGATAACGCTACAAGAGTAATACAATAAGAACACTTATATACAGGAAGTACCGGCAGCGTATCCACCATGTTCTTAAGGTATTACACTCGTTTTGTTATCTAAATCACAACTAATCACAATAACTCAGAATCATCAAGTTGGTCATTAACTTGTACATACGCATTAAAGTACTTAAAGAATTCAATCAAGAACATTATTTTAGTACTTCAAACATCCTATAAGAATCTAACTATGGAGATAGATAGATAGATACTTTAAGGATTTGGTTAAGTTACACCATCTCGTCACAATCGTCTTGTCACATACGTATTAAAGTACACGAAGAATCCAATCTAGGACATCAATTTGGTACTTTAAACATCCTACAAAGATCTAACTATGAAGATAGATAGATACTTTAAGGATTTGGTAGCATATCAAGCTATGCTTTGGTTTAGTATATCAGACTATACTTTGGTTTAGTCACATCGTCCCATTGAATTATAAAGTCCTAAATCCTAGTGGTGATTTGGATAAGGCTACGGAGGGTAATACAATAAGCACACTAATATGTAGGAAGTACCAGCGACGTGTCCACCATGTTCTTATTGTATTACTCTAGTTTCGTTATCTAAATCACCAACAATCTCTACACATAAACAATAACCATCGCCATTGGCGTGTAAAGCACTTCTTAGAAATCTTACTATGAAGATAGAAGATTTAAGACTGTACTTAAAATATCCTACAAGAATCTGACTATGAAGATAGAAATATCCTACAAGGATTTGGTTCATGTCATCAATCGTCGTATTTGCATAATAGGAATAATACATACAAAGTACTTAGTAAACACATACATGCCATACATTTGAGAAAATTTGGTTACACCTATGAATCACCCCAAAACATTTGAAAAACGTAAAAAGAGGGGAGCTATGTACTCACTTGGGATTGCGTATAGGTCTTGTTCAAATGATATAACAAAGCTCAAAGGATCAAGAATTCAAATGTTGAAGTGGTTCCTAGTGTATCAGATACTATGTGTTAGTGTCGAAACTTGAAAACAAGAAATCGGATAGAATGAAGTCTCATAAACCAAAAGATTCTTGGAACTCATATGAAATGGTTTACTAAACTTAACATTCTGATTTGGAATGAAACCTAAGTGCGTTTGACCTGTTATGACCCGTTAAGGTAGTTTCCGCTACTTTAACGTGTCATTTGCGTGAAAACGCGGTCGAATGGTCAAACTAGTCCTGTGATAAGTCTTATATGCCAAAATAAGTTTAATAAAGTTGCAACATCAGTTTATATGTCAAAAAGTTGGTTACATATGCTTGGGATGGAATTATACGCAAAAAAAGGCATTTTGGTCATTATTAAAGGGCATAAAAGCGACTTATCATAATACTAACAAAACACGTGACCATAAGGTATAACCTCAGAGGGTTATTCCTTATATAACTATGGTCACAAACATGTGTTTGGTCGGATCCTAAGATCGACCAAACAGGTCGGATTTGAAAGTCAAAGCGGTGGTCAAGACCGCTCGACTTACGACCCAAAATAAGCATTAAACTAGAAGTGACGAGTTAGACATGTCAAAACATGTCTAACTAAGTTATAAAAATGTTTTGTTATCAAAACTTGGTGTTTTGATACCCGAAAATAGTTTCCTCGTAAAATGCACATAATGCGCATTTTTGACCGAAACTTTGACTCGTCACTTCGACTAGTAAACGTGGTAATCAGTAGGTATGATCACTATGGATCATAACCATCGTGATTATGATCACATTGCAAAGTTCAATCGAACTTTGACTTGACCAATTCAAGGTCAAAATCAAAGTCAAACAGAAAGCCAAACTGTTTGACTTTTGGCTTAAAATGCCAAAAATAATGAAAGAACTAAGGAGAGCACTTACTTGTGTTGAAGAATACTTTCAGAACTCAGAGTTGGAAGCCTCCAAAAGCTGGAAGCAAGCTCCAAGAAGGTATGAGAAAGAAATGAGAAATGAGCAAGTTGGAAGTGAAGAACTCTTGGCTATTTATAGTGATCTTGAGCTCACCAATTCAAGCCAAGTGTCCATGAGTCATTAAGGTACTGATTAGTGGCATCACACTTGTCCAAAGGAGGTGAATTGGTGGCAAAAATGCGAGCTTGGTGGCCAAGAAAGGAGCAGGAAGCTGTCAGCTGCAACTGCTGTGCTGGGCACCCCTTACGGACCGTAAGGGTATATGGATACGGTTCGTAAGCAGGGGTCTGGGGCTGAAGTTAGGGAAAATGGCAGAAAAGGCCCCTGGACTTGTTTCGTCGTATTTTGTCGTTTCTAACACTCGTCAACCTAATTTCTAAGCTCTATAAGGATGATAAAGCCTAGGGAACTTGAAGTATGCTCAGAAATGTCTCGGATGTCGGCTCGTTCAGTTGTACGACTGCGTTTTTTGGTTAATTACGACGAACGCTTTAATTAACGCGTAAACGACCGTAATTGCGTAACGAATGATATTCTCGCATTCCAATCTTTAAAATGCAAGATTTTAATGATAAATTTTTTTGGATGTGCGTACGTGTTCCGTATTAAGAATTACGCGAATCGACGTAGTTTCGTAGATTTTGCAAAATAGTCCCTGTATTACAATAGCGTGTTTTTGCCATACCGAAGCCCTCAAAACTTATTTCTAAGTTATGTAAAGGGTATTTAAGGTATGTTAAGCTTATGTTCTCGTCCCGGTGCGTACATTATGTTAAACAGGTTACGTTTAAGTATCAGTTATCGAATGCCTTCAAAGAAAAAGTTTTTGAAAGCCCAACATTTTGGCACAAGGGTTACATCAGATTTCTTTGATCAGAATTTATGACACTTCCTTGTCTGGTTTTAAGTTGTCAGAGTTGGTTAAATTCTTAAATCCGAATTTGTTTAAAGGTGGTGTTTATCTGAATATGTTCAAGTTTATCCGAATTTGTAGGATTTAAGCAAGTCCGAATTTGTGTTGCCTTGTGTCAGGATATATTTGAATTTGTGTCTCCTTGTGTCAGGGTTTGTTTGTGTCCGAATTTATTAGTTGGTTTAGGTTTCCTCCGAGTTTGTTCATCGGGTCACTAATCCGGGTTTTTAGTAAGTCTCTGATTCTCTTCGGACTTGAGAGATTGTTGGAAAGTTTTAACTGTTCCTGAAACCAAAACCCAAAACCTATTGTTACTAAAATTTGTGAACATGGCAAACAATTTAACTATTGTGGTTCCAAATATAAAACACAGCAATGAAGTCGGAATCAGCGATAAACGTCCGGTGCTATTAAATGAACTAGATTATCCATAATGGAAAGGTCGTTTGAGAGGTACATCAAAGCTAAAGACTTAAAAATGTGGTTTTGCATGACATCAGGTCATGGAGAATGACATGTTCGAACGTTAACAATTGCAACTTACATGGAAGGGAAAGTAAATAAAGGTGTATATATATCGCATAATTATCTATTATATGCATGTATCCTTACCTCCTTTATTGTCGCCAAAATCCAAAATTAAATAAAATCTAGATATGAGACAATGAATGACAGTTTTGTTGGTCAAACAAGGAACTATAACATTTTGATTTTACTGATACATCACTGTTAAACTTGATTGCAAGCAACAAGGCATGGTTCACTTGAAATATTGAGGCTATCTCAATCTTGACCATAAAAGTCTAGGCTTGGTCCTCAAGATCGACCCATCTCATCTCCCTTTGTTCTCGTTTGGTTTGAAACTCCCGACATTTCCGCCTCCCCGACAACCACGCTGAACATCGCCGCGTGCAGACTGGTTCAGTCGACAACGCGTCGCACACCGTCGTTCGCCCCTGCTCACCTGCAACCGCTGCGCGACAATCAGCCACCCGCCGCCACCTGTTCACTCTACAACCCGTCACCATCACCGACAAGCTTGCTAGAAACCGCCTCACCTTGCCAATAAATTGAAAGCCGATCTGGTTGCTAACCACATCTCAACTCTCCCATGTCTCTCTATACTCAGCTTTCCTTCAACTTTCGAGCGGTTACTAAGCATTCCGGTGAGGAGAAAAGGCAACCATAAACCAAAGACAACGCCACCAATCACCGTGTCCACCGTGTACCACCTCCACCAATGACCGGACACACCAAAGAACCCGTAACTAGCGTCATGCGACTTTCCGACAGACACCGTTTTCCTAGACCTTTGCATTTTCGCAACTGAGGTACCTTCAACTAATACCCTAAAATAGATTTATGTGTCTTATATGATAGCTTTCTTATAAATCGGCTGTTAGAGATGCATGCACTCCATCGCTAATTTTTGAATCTGGAACAAAATAAGATATATGCATTCCATGGCTTGGAACAAAATATAAGGAAGAAGATGGCATGATGCAGATGTTTTCCCAAAATAATCTATATGGAACCATAACCTCATATTACAATAAATATTTGAGATTTGTTTAAATATTAATCAGTATGTGTTTTTGGTAAACCAGAATATAACTGGCAATCTTGAGTTTATCAACCTTATAAATAGATATATTGTTTTAGACGATTTTGTACAAGATAATGTTTAAACATCTATTTTAATATTTGAGATGAAAAGCAAAACAGATACATAAAGTCTATTCTAGTGAAAAGGATAAATTATATTATATAAACTAGTATACTTCTAAAACACCCCAAATAAGTTTGGCTTTTGAGGAAACTATGATTACAAAATTTAGAACCTGAATCTCAGAATATTATGTCGTAGACGTGTATCAACAATTATTCTAAGTCACGTAATTCTATAAAAAAAAAAGGAAAGAGAAATATTCAAACTATGGTTCATTTCTTAGTGAATTATCAAGTAAAAGATCTAGTAATTATACTAATCAGTGATATGGGATAACAACGTCAAAATTAGGAGTATGAATCTCAATAAACAAAACTATTTGTAGGTTATTACCAACCCTTAAAGAACACGTCTGACATAGTTGCTAATCATCTGTTCAGGTACGGATCCTTACCTTCTCTCCTTTTGTTATCTGGTTCGATTGTTTATAAACATCGTTGATTATCGTATTCCTTTGGAACTCCTAACGTCTTTGGCATTCCGATTCAATTGACTGTGCGTTCATTTCTTGTTCTTATTATGATTGATATTTGACTTGATAGCATGCAATACATTTATGATTATATTGTATTCATTATCGCATGTTCCAGTATTGAATTTATTATGATGGTGTCTGTTAGTGTATATTGTTATACTAAATTTCTGTTTCTAGCTTGCTGTACTCTGTTACCCTGAGTTCTACGCTTCTCGTGGAGTGTCCCACGGGCGTGTTGTGGCATCAACAACATGTGCTCCTTCCGTGACGGAGAGATTAGTTCACGGCGTCTCTTAAGGGCAAGCGTGGCCCATAGCTACTAGGAGGCGTATGGATCGGTCCTAACTCTGCATCTGTTACTGGAAATGGTTGTGGGTATGCCAATCTACATCATTTCATGTGATTGACTGTGTGTCATCACTTACTGTTTATTGTTCGGCTCATGGGTACATCTATTGTGATACGATCGACTTCTTTGAATTATTAAGCATAGTATTATATCATTGATTTATGATTTCTGTTACCGGCTCTGATATTATATTATTGTTATCATTATTATTATAGCCACATTCGTTATCATTCACTATTGTTGTTTGGTTATTTGAGCCTATTATTCTGTACTGGGCATTTGGCTCATTCCGTATATTTTCCCACAGGTTACTTTAGGCGGGATTGAGAGAGAGTGGAATAACGCTATAGGGATAATCTGAAGATGCCTATTAGCTCTGTATTAGTTAATGAGAAACTTGTATTTTGACCATATAGTTTTAGACTGTCTTGGATATCATAACTTTCAATATTTAATAAATTAAATTATGTCTTCTGTTCTGATTACTGTTATGGTGACACGTCAGCCCAATCCGGGTTGGGGTGTTACAACACTTCTCAAGGGGAATTCATGAATCAAAGTGCATTTGTTTGTTGCAATAGTGGAAGTGTTGCGGGTGGAACTCATACATCCCATGAACTTCATCTTCAAGTGCTAGTGCTAGACCGAGCGCGCAAAGCTTGAATGTGCCTAAAATTGATTCACATTGTCTAAAACTCATAGAAGAAAACATGGGACTTCTAGCATCGTTCATGTCAACATTTGAAAACTTTGCTCTCGGAAAATTAGTTGAACATCGAGTCTCGATGAAGATCTTGATCAGATCGATCAAGACGAGATGGAAGAACTCGATTTACAGTTGAATATGACTTTATTAGTCAGAAGAGCAAAGAAATATCTTCAGCGAACTGGGAAGAGTTTCATTGGTGGTAACACAAAGACCCGCACGGGAATCGATATGACCAAGGTAAAGTGCTACAACTGTGGTATCTATGGTCATTACTCTAGAGAATGCCGCAAACCAAAGAGAGATAGACAAAATAGAGAAGGCAACAATGGTCAAGGAAGCTCCTTAAGATCTAACAACAGTCCAGCCTCATCCAATACAATTCCTACCACTTCTACAACAACCTCATCTGATAATCTTACTCCTACTGCACACAACGCATTGGTTGTTCAGCCATTCATGAGTTCAAGAATTAAATGTGGTGGCAGAAGTTTTAAGCGAGAAGCTGGAAATGGATAAAGTGTTTGAAGCTGAGGAAAGCTTGAGAAAAGAGAATGAGGAAGAGGAAAGTAGAAAGAAAGAAGAAAAAAAGATGATGGTGATCGATTTGAGTTCAAACTCATGAACGAAGAAATGCAACGTTTTGTTAAAGAAGAAATGGCATATCAGGAAACGGGAAATGCAGGAAGCTCAGATCAAGCTTTCATGGCTAATATCGAGGTACAATCTAAACCTGCGGATAAAAGATGTGCTAGATGCGTAGACTTTGTTGCTAAGTGTGACAGATACGCTCTCCATTACAGTAATTTGATTACCGGTTTGGAGAAGTCTAGAGAGTTAATTGTTGCACTTCTAGTGCCGACAAGGAACATAAAAGTAGTGTGATTGCCTTGAAAAAAGACATCTCTGAGTTTGAGAGACGACTGGCTCAGTTAACAGTAAAGAATCAAGATTTAAAATCTGAACTTGAATTTGTCAAAGCATTGTTTTAGAAAAGAACAAAATAATTTTAGATAGATATAACTTGATTCTATATTTTCAATGAAAACTTGAGAAATTCGAGAATTCGTCAGAAGTGATGAATTTTTGTATAAATAGTCAGCGTCTCAAAGACTTAAAAGATGAGATGTATCGAGTTGGTTACAAAATGGTTCTACCACCTTTTAACATCAACAATACATCAACACCATCAGTTGATCCCGAGATTGCAAACTTTATTCCTATTGCTCATCTGATTATTGATCCAATTAGTGAGCAAGAGTCTGAATCCGAAGCTGAATCAGGTTCAGAACAGAAGAGGTCGTGTGATGCTGCAGCAAATGAAGTTAATTTGACCAATCTTGAAGATTTAATTAACTCAAAGATTTTAGAACCTCTAAATCAAGTTCAAAATGTTAAACAAAATTCAAAGCCTAACAAAAAAGGGTAAATAGAATGTTGAGAACATTAAGAAAACGAATTTTGTCAAAGGCGAAACTTTTAACAATGAACTTGAAAAGATCGAGAAGAGTTCAGATTCTGATTTTGTAAAACAAAGTGTCAAAAGCTCAAATGAAGCATCCTCGTCCTCTAGCAGTTAGTGTCTAGATGAGCAACAAGAAAAGCTTGAAAAGGTTGATAAACGATGATCCTATAAATGTCGATTGAAAAGACATTTAGCTGCGAATTGTCCGAATGACAACGTGTTGATCTTGATCTAGATAAACCTTTTGTCACTAAACCACAAAATGAACCTAAAAAGGATGAAAAGAAAAGTGGTAAAACACAAAAGGTAGAAAAACTAAGGTTGAAAAACAAGCATCTAAACCAGTTTATAAACCAAAGGTTAAAAATCAACAAGAAAAGGATCAGGAAACCGACCGTTCGGATGATTGCAGTGGTCGTGGTCCAGATCATGGTTCGGAAAGTTCTTCTGCGAAACGTGAGATTTTTAGAAAACCTCTGCTAGACGACAGACTCATGTAACTTTCCAACCACCAGAACAAGTTGTTCAACCTAGAGGTTCTTATAACCACAACGTAAGACCTCATGCTCAAAACCGATATGTTGAAAATCGAAACATGTCACCGACCAAATACCAAGGTCAAAGACAAAATTCAGGATTCCAACAAAGAAACGTCTTTCATGATAACGAACAACCAAGGTTTGATAGAAGTTTTAGACATCTGAATAGTCAAAACTTTGGATATCAAAATTCTGGTAATCATGTTAATGAAAATTCCGAATACAATAACCGTTCTTCAACTCAGGACAATCCTCGATTTGCAGGTGGACATTGTAACAATTACCAAAGTGGAAATGTTAGAAATAAAAGGGAAGATGGTTATTTAAAGGAGTTTTCTTTTGTTGATGAATTTGGATGACCCAAGACCATCACGGCTTGGGTCCCCTGTTCTAACTAGTTGTCATGTTTGGTAATGTAGGAACAACTGTAGAGGGCTATCTATATTTGGTATATCGATAGTGGCTGTTCTAGGCATAAGATGGGAAACAAGGAATTGTTAACAAATGTAAAATTTATTTGAGGTGGTTATGTTAATTTTGTGGGTGAAAAGGTGATCACATCACAGGTGAAGGTTCTGTGTCGACCGGCAAGATCACCTTGCACAAGGTGAACTATGTTGAATTCTATGAGAAAGCGAAAATTAAACACAAACCTCATAAGCCTAACACATAAACTCTATCTGACAACCACTAGAGCTGCTTCACATGGATCTGTTTGGTCTGATCCATGTAACTAGCATTGGTGGCATGTCTTACTGTTTTGTTGTCACTAGTGATTTTTCACGATATTCATGGGTAATTTTCTTAAAAATCTAAGGATCATACTTTTGGCATTTTGAAAGATTTATTCAAACAATTAGAGAAAAATTACTCACTACCCATCAAATGAATTCGCAGTGATAACAGAACAAAATTTAAAAATCAATTTATGGATGAGTTATGTCGTGATATGGGTATTGTTCATCAGATCAGCGTTCCATACGTTCCTCAACAGAACGGAGTTGCTGAAAGGAAGAATAGGAACCTTTTCGAGGCTGCCCGAACCTTTTCTCAGAATATGATTGCTTATATTCTTCTGGGCTGAAGCTGTAAACACAACATGCTATGTGCTAAATCGTGTGCTTACAGTTAAGGACAAAACTTGTTATGTACTCCTTAAGAAAAAGAAACAAGATTTTCATGGTTTCCAGCCTTTTGGGATAAAGTACGCTATCCGATAGACAAAAGACACTCCGAAGTTTGGAGAGGTCGGAGAAATCGGTTTCTTCCTAGGTTACGATCTAGGCTCTCTGAACAAACGAGTGTACAATGTTGTCACACCCGCTCGTAGGCGGAAGAGCAAGGTGTGATCATGATTAGTTTTCATTGCATACGATGTAAGTAAACAAACTATATGAATAAAATATCCACGATGTCCATCCATTCCATGATATAAAAAGTTTACAAGTCACAAGTTTGTTCTCGAACATCATTACATGTTATATTGTTTTCAAAAGACTTGTACGAGAATATAGTTTTAACAGATTGAGGTTTTGCATTCCATCTTTCGCACGAAGGCGGGAGATGTGAACCAAATCCTCCAAAGGATGACATCGCTTTCTTGACATGCTCGTTCTTGTTTCATGAAGTACAAGGATCCACTAGTTACCTACAATACATGTAAGTTTGAAAAGTCAACATAAAGTTGGTGAATTCATGTGTTTGTTTTTTTGTATCAAATAAGTCTCGAAGACATTTGAAAATCTTGTATTGTAAACCGGTATGTGAAAGCGTCTATGAAATTCGAGGATCATTAATGTTTTGCATGGACATTAATATGTGTGCCACATAAGTAAGCAACCAAACCTAGATGATGATATTCGGACACTTCCGATACGGGACCACAAAAGCACCCCAAAAGGCCAAAATACGAGGAGTGGAGCTCGCCAAAACTCAATAGATCTACACCCTTTGCACTTCGGTCGTTACTCTTGTCCATTTTCTACTTATCCGCACATGATCTAAAGTGATTCATTCCATAGCTAAACATACCCTTTATTGTAACATGTATTCCCCCCCCTGATTGTTTAATAGTAAAATATTGAAAAGTTTAAAAGGAGGGACATGAACTCACAGTTTTACGTTCAACAATATAGTGTGCTAGCAGTCTCGGGTATCCATATGCGTATCGCAACCTACAAGTGTTATAACTTGTTAGACACTTAGGTCTTTACTAGACTGTGTACATGTTGCTCATCTTGAACATCCGTTAGGTTTCTATTTGTCTTGTTTGGATACCCTTGTTTATGTTAATATGTTGGTAGCTTATTTCTTCATTTGTTGTTAATATATATTTCTCAAATATATATTTTCATGTATATTTGTTATATATGAACGGCCCTCGCCCTTCATGAGTCTTCGTGCCAAGCACGATGTAAGTGGGCCTAGCCCAAATGCATCCCTGTGTCTCGCACGGTGTCGTTGATATGAACTATATATATTATGACACACACACACACACATATTGGTCCTTATGTATATATAATCATGCTTGAAGGGATCCTCGATCCTTACGTATATATTCTAATGTTTAGTGAACCTCGTTCATATGTATAAGTATGTTCGGTTCGATTGAATATATTTGTTTCAAAAATATATATGTCTGTCTTTTCTAGATATAATAGTTAAAATATTTATTTTTAACATCGTATTTATGTTGATGTACATGTACGGTATTCTTTGTATGTGTACACTTTAACAAGTGTATTTGTGTACATCACTAGGTACTTGCGTATTTGTACGTATACGTATGCCATGTATATACTTTACTTGTATATTTTATTGTCGGTATTTATGTCGTATTTATACGTATTGGTGTACATGTACATTCCTTGTATTCTTGCAATTTCACCAAGTGTATTTTGTACGTATTCTTATACGTATTAGTATACGTGTATACTTGTGTATTTACACTTAGTAATTATTCATTTTATACTTTTTGGAATTTAGGAGTCCTGGAAATATATATTATCAAAGGTCTAAAATATATTATTTTTAGAGTTCGTCGTAGGATTCGTTAATATATATTTTCGTAGCGAGAATGCCCAAGTGCCGTTGATGATATGTACACGCCCCTTGTCGTGACGATATGGTGATCATTGTCGGTGACTACGTATTAATTTATTAGCGGACTTATATTACATTTGTACCGGTTTTTGTGACATTTGTGCCGTTTCAATCATTGTACAATTCCGAACGATTTAGTATTCAATGAAACCTTGTGTTTTATTTCCGAAATTTGTTTAATTATCTATGACATTTGCTCATTTTCAATCCTTGTACAATTTCGAACTCTCAAAAACCTCTTTTGAAAATAATACGTAAACTGTAACTCAAATGTAATCAGTTTAATGCGACGTACACTCTGGAACAAGGACATAAGATACACATACCCTAAATACCCTTTACATAACTTATATATAAGTTTCGAAGGGTTAGGTATGACAAAAACACGCTTATACAAACCCATGGACTATTTTCGACAAACTGCGAAAGTCTATTAGTGCGTATTCAAGATACGAACCATGTGTACAAATCCAAATATTTTTGTACTCAATAAAATCTTGTATTTTATTGATAAGAATGCAAAAATGTCAGTCCTTGTGAAATTTCGTTCATTTTCTTGTTCGATAAAGAGTTGTGCGTTATTTGCGAAACGCGTAACCATACAACCGAACGAACCGACATCCATGACATTTCCGGACAAAATTTAAGTTATATAACCTATATATTAGGTTAAAGGGGTTAAAAATGCCAAACAAGTGAAAATACAAGTCCAAGGGCCAAAAATGTCAAAAAAATAATAAAGCTTGAAGTCATGGAGTTTCAAGCTTTAATGGAGGTTTTGAGTTCTTTAGAGAAGAAAGGAAAGAGTCAAAAGTGGCAAAGATAAGATGGTTTGAGGGAACCTTTTCAAGAACATACCATTTAAGGTATATGTGAAAAATCCCAGGAGAACTTTGTCTTTGGAATGAGGCCAACATGCAGCACCAAGGCTGACTTTATAGAAAGCGACAACACAGTGGCCACGGCCCCGTGCCCGCCGAGCACGGCCCCGTGGTCAGATATGGTTCTGACACATTTGTTTGTATTATAGAAACGGGCCGTGTTGGCCTGAACACAACCCCGTGGTGAGGTTTCTGGTGGGCACGTGGCGTGTTGGATGAACACGACCCCGTGGTTGGAGTTTTTATGAAGTTCTGTTTTATTTAGTTTAAGGTTTTCCTGAGATCGTGAGGTTCCTTACCGGAGGGAACAACATCGAAGTGACGAAGGTATCTTGGTTGCTCTTGTTTTATGCAATAACGCAAGAGGTTATCGGAAAGGGTAAAACCTAAACTACTTACCGGTGGACGAAACCAACCTTTATTCCCCTTATCCGGGCTCTTGTTAAAGAAGGTGTATGCCGAATCGCTCAGGTCTATGAGCGCATCGGTGGCGGCCGACGGAGAGTCCTTCATGGCACAATCGACACAGGGACGTCCACCGCTAAAGTTTTCACAAGAGGTTGGGGTACTTTCGCTGGTTTTGATGTTGCTGGATTCCGAACACGAACTCAATGATTCTCCTTGGATTTGGTCTTGTGATGAATACCTTGCTTTCATCATAAGATCTATCTCTTTTAATTTTTTGAGAATCCTTTCTTCCAATTGACATAGATCGGAGGAGGTTATATCGTGTGGAAGAGGAGGTTGAGGGTATTCGATTGGGTGCTAGGAATGGTTTTTACTTTCACCCATCTTAAGGTTATTACCACAGGAAAACGATGGGTCCGCCAAATAGTGGAGTTCAAAATTTAAGGTGTAACATTCTACATCTCGAAGAAACCCACCACATAGTTGACACCACTCACCGTAAGAGTGGCGAAAGTAAAAATAATCAATATCATCCATGTTTTTGTCAGAGGTTAAAACAGATTTTTCATCCACATAGTCAATCGTTGGGATCAGACCGTCCTGTTTTCAGTAACTGCATGTTGGACACGACCACGTGTTTGTTTGACACGGGCCTGTGCTGAGCTACTGTCTGACTAAAACAGATTTTTATTGCTGCTGTTTATTGGACAGGGGGCGTGTTGATTGGACACGGCCCGTGTTGCAGCCTTCAGTAGGTGCAGATTTTGTTAAAAACTGGAAAATTCCTAAAATAAAAAAGAAAAATTGTTAAAAATGATTAGGCCACTGATTTTAAATTTTCTTAAAATCCTTGTGTCCCCGGCAACGGCGCCAAAAACTTGGTGTGCGTGAAGCGTGATATATTTTTATTAATATTTTAAGTTAATTTACGCATTAGTCAAGTTTTAAATTTATAAAACACGATATTGTACTAACACTAAACACACACTTGGGCAAGTGCACCCATCGCGAGCGTAATACAATGTTGGTAAGATACCGAGGTCGTCCAAGGCCACAAGAGCTTTTAATATCGGTTTATCGTCAACGTCTAATCAATCTATAATTTGATAAAAGTTTTTAAACATAAAAGTAATCTTAAAAATTGAAAAGATAAATAAAATAAAAAACACATAGACAAGATAGAACCACTTGGATCCAACTTAACTTTAATGTATCCTTTGATGATTTTCACACTTTCGCACTTTTCAAGGGATTATCTTAGTTATAGTAGTAGGCCCCTCTTTTGAAGGTGACGTTACCCTCAACCCAGTGGTTTGAGTCAGCAGGGATACAATCCCAAAGGGTCGGAATATTGGAAGATAATTAAATAAGTTATTAATGCGAAAAGTGGTAGGCCCCTCTTTTGAAGGTGATGTTACCCTCGGCTAAGTGGTTTGAGTCAGCAAGGATACAATCCCAAGAAGCCGGTTTAATGTTTTAATAGTAGTTTACATATGAGGGGTTCAAGCTATTCGCACCCCCGCCATCTAATACCTTTGGGGCATTGAAGGAAGTCCTGGTAAGCTTGAACCAAGTCCTCGCAGGATCTATACACTGAACGAGACAAGAACTTTTCCAAACCACCCTTCTAACCCCCTTCCAAGTAGTTAGTGCGCTTTATATAGACCGTAAAGACACGAATGAGCAAATCAATGATATCATGAAAAAATGGTTAGGAAAATTCACTTTCAACATAAGAAACTAGTTACTAAAGTCATTAATACATATCCAATTAAAAAGTCCCAAAAGATTAAAAATCAAAAGTAATACATTAAAGACTTGTCTTCACCAAGTGATGTAAGAGATTAGCCAAGCATGACCTTTGTTTGACAAAAACCCTTACAATCAATCTTGGATCCCGAGATTACTACGCACTCTAAAGATGATAGATGGATGATGGTTGTGGGTGTTGGTGTTGTAGTGGTGGGGGAGTGGTGGCAAAGTGAGAGAGAAGTGGTTTGCCAAGGGATGCCTTTGAAGTGAACCAAGCACCCCTATTTATAGTCCAGTGGGCACGGCCCGTGGCCAACTCCTTCTCTTCCTTCATTAATTGCAGCTGTCAGCAGAGGGCCCCACACGACCCCGTGTCTTCTGGGCACGACCCCATGGTCAACTCTTCGTTGTACTATCAAGATTCTGCAAATCTGAGAGTTGACCACGCCCCATGTTGGTCTGTGCACGACCCCGTGGTAGGCGTAGAAGCTTCTGCAGGTTTTTTGTTTAAGTGGAATGGCTGACCACGCCCCATGCCCGGCTGGGCACGGCCCCGTGGTCAGCTTTTGTCTTGTTGTTTTTTTTTGTCTTTCGGGTGTTGCTGAGGGGTCGGGCATGGTACGTTATTTATTCTTTGTGTATTTATGTGGGTTTTGGCTGCTTATTTGCTTTTTTTGTTCTTTCAAGCTCATTTCATCCTATAAATACAAAAGGAACAAAGAAACGTGCTTTTTCCAACATTAGTACTAAAAAGGAGTTAGTTTTATGCCTCATTTGATGTAATTTATATGTTGCATTTTGCACACATCAACGAAGCATATTTTTAGGACCATAGTTGTATAGGGAATAACCCTTTGAGGTTATACCTTATGGTCTTGTGGTTTGATTAGTTAAATGATGAGTTGTTTTTATGATCTGTTAAATTGACTAAAATACCCTTTTTAAGCATAAATTGATTTTAAGCATATGTAACCAAAGTTTTGACTTCTAAACTGATGTTATAACATAACCAAACTTGATTTGGCATGTAAGACTAATCATATGACATATTGACCATCCGAACTTATAATTACGCTAATGACCCGTTAAAGTAGCGTAAACTACTTTAACGAGTCAGAACGGGTTAAAAGCACTTAGGATCCTTTCCAAATTAGAATGTTAAGTTTATTAAACCATATCACATGAGTTCCAACTCTCATTTGGTTTATAAGCCATCATTCTACCCGAATCCTCCGATTACGTCCCGGCAGACTAACATAGTTATCTAACACATTAGGACGCACTTGAGCTTTGTTTATTCCATTGATCAAGAACACATACGCAATCCCAAGTAAGTACATAGTTTCCCTCTTTTACGTTTTCAAATGTTTTGGGGTGATTCATATGTGCTAAATCGTTTTCTAGTTTTCAAAACAAAGTCTATGGTTTATATATAAAACAATACGATTTCAATAATGTGAACAACTTGTTGGTGCATTATCCATAACACGAATGACATTCATTAGCTTTGACCGAGCCGACCAGTAGTATGTTATGGTACCATAGGACTGGCAATCCCGTTACCAAAATTCCCGGTGTTTGTGGGGAAGTTTGGGGACCAACAGAAACTGTATATTTAACAAACCCTTTGGTGGTTTGTTAGCTGATTTAAAAAGAACCTTTGGTGGTCTAGACGAGTCATCACAGGTTTGAATGTATTCATTAAAGAACGGCCACAGTTTTCACAATTAAAACACGGACGATTGGTTTATAACACGGACGAATGGTTTATAACACGGACGATTGGTTTATAACACGAACGAATGGTTTATAACACGGACGAATGGTTTATAACATGGACGAATGTTTTATAACACAGACGAATGGTCTATGGTTAGTGATTTAAGATAACGAGACGGGTATAATATAATAAAAGCATGGTGGATTCGCCGCTGGTACTTCCTATATATAAGTGATTTTATCATATTATATATCGTGGGGTTACCCGAATCACTTGGACAAATGGTTTTGAAGAATGTCACGCAACGATTTTCACTTAAAGATATAAACCATACAATGTTTCTTTTAAATCGATTTATTACTTGGTTTTACAAAAAGAAAAGCTTTTGGTCAAGATTCATGGCTGCAAGGTTTTACAACTCATACCAAATTGTTTTAGTTGGTTAAATATATTGCAATATCAAATACTTTTGATAACAAGATTTTCAATTAATGACGCTCGTAGTCGGACGAGATATTGCAATAACGATTTCAAAGCCATGAATTTGACACACGACAAAACCTATGTACTCGCCGGCATTTTTATGCTGACTCTCTTTTCACATATGTTTCAGGAGCTAATGTTTGATGATTAGGAACACATGCTTCACATAGGATGGACGCGAGCCTTAGTTTACTTTAAAACTGAAAGACAAATATTGAATTTTGGTTGTATTTTGTCCAAGACAATGTAAATTATTAATCTAATAAAACAAAACTTTGAATACCATGTGTTTGAAACAATTTCTGTAGCGTGACTCCCCGACGTTTTCACCGCGGTCGGGGTGTTACAGTTTGTTCTGATGTTCGTTTCGTCTGTTGTCTTCATCGCGTTTAGAGATATAACATAAGCATGTTCGTATATGTTTTTTTCGTGTAATTAACCTTCCAAGTATTTTGGGGGTTTTCTTTTGTTGTATTTTTATTTAGTTAGTATTTTTCTAACTTCTAATACATACACATAACACATTTATACATATACACACAAGATGAGTTTTCTAAATATATATATTTTCATCCTACAATATATATATATATATATATATATATATATATATATATAGGGTAACCTTTATTGCAAAATAAAATCTAAAAAAAAATCAAAAAAACACTCAATTTTTTTTAAATATTTTTTATAAAAATCGATATATTTTGTTTCCCAAAAAAACTTTTTTTTTCGAGTAACAGTTATCCATGCACATGTGCATACGTATCATAACTTCGACAAATTCCGTAATACATTATCAGTGGTAGACAATTGCACTTTAATTTACAATACCATCCCTAATACACTACTTTTTACATTACCAATATTCAAAAGGCACATGTGCATCATTATGTATAATCATTATATAACGTATTTTGGTAAAAAAGTTATTGATTTTGAATGATGAAGTAGGCCCATATACATGTTTTTTGGTTAGTTATATCTAGTGGTTGATGGTTTGATTATAGTTATCACTTTATGATGTAATATGTTGATTGGATGGTATAAATGGTGTTGATATACATGTAATAAAGTGAAAATATTGGTATTGGTATTGTATTATAGATGGTAGGAGGTAATGGTATTGTATTATGGATGGTAGGAGGTAATGGAAGTGTATTATGGATGATATGATAGATGAAAGAGAAGTGTATTTAAAGTAGTGTACCAAAACACCTTTTTCATGTTGATACATATAGATGCACATGTGCATTTCTAATAGTCATAACGTAAAAAGTAGTGTATTACACATGATAGTGTAAATGAAAGTACAATTGTCTAATATTTGTAACGTATTACGGAATTTGTCGAAGAAATGATACATATGCACATGTGCATGGTAGTGTATTATGGATGGAAGGATAGATGAAAGAGAAAGTGTATTCAAAGTAGTGTACTAAAATACCTTATTTCATATTAATTCACATATATGCATATGTGCATTTCTAATATTGGTAACGTAAAAATTAGTGTATTATACGTGGTAGTGTAAATGAAAGTACAATTGTCCAATGCTTGTAATGCATTACGGAATTTGTCAAAGAAATGATAAAAATGCAATTACTCAATTTTTTTTTTGAAAATTTTTATTGTGTACGAAATATAGCGAATTTTTCATAAAAATATTAAAAAATAAAAATAAAATTTTTTTGGGTGTTTTTTAGATTTTTTAAGGTATTACTGTTTATGTTCACACTGGTTCTTGCGGTTCTCACAATAAAGGGTGGTTCCTAACGGATCCTTATCCTATATATATAGGGGCCAGTTAACGTACAAAATGACTTATCGTACATTGCGTACGCTACAACCACAGCCGCCCGATTCCATGCGATTTCTACATTCCATGCGAATTCACCCAAAAATTACAACATGCGAAATCATCATCCATGCGAATTCGTTTTTGCATCCCATGCGTATTCATTATTATAGGGTGCGAAATCACCTAGCGTACCCAATGTACGTTAAGCCCAATTGTATGAAATACTTTTCCTATATATATATAATTCCCATTTTTAACTTATCAAAATAGGTATAAGTGTTTAAGAGAAATACTTTATGAGTTGAGGACTTAAACTTTTCCATTAAGACTTGCCTAATCATGATTAAGGTCATTAATCATGTTTAGTCATGTTAATCACCTTTTAATTACACCTTCATCACGATTAGGATTTTAGAAAATTTCGCCATAGTTTCCCTTTAAACTATGACATTTTCCACGTTTTCTAAACGTTTTTTTAAACCGTGTTTAATCCTAAAATCATCACAAATCTCAAATCAAGTTCCAACAATAAATCTCCAGCATGAATCAATACATTCCCATCTTCACCTTCATGAAATTTTTATATGCTTTAACAAGACCACTAAAAATAATAATATTTTCCATATTCATACACTAATTTATCAACATCATGTAAACTCGATTATGTTATATTTCAAGATCTCTAGTCCAAAAATCATGGTTTTAGTTTCTTGTTAAAGTTATATTTTTCAAAAATCGATATCAAGAATAGATTTTAAGTTCATGAGTTTTGAAGATGATGATCTTGTTAGATCTAAACAACTTTGTGTTTAGATCATATTTTTAAGCATATTATACAAGATCATAATATCTAAACAACCTACTTCTCACTAATCATCAAGATCATACAAACTAGTTATCACAAACCGCCATCATCAACATATAATATATCATTTTTCTGAGTTATATAGTTTATGTTTAGGGGTTTAGACTTTGATTTTCTTAGAGTTCAAGATGATCAAGTTGTACTTTAGTATTCTACATAACACAAGAAGCTTGAAAATGGTGAGAAGTGGTCTTACAACTTTGCACTAGGTTGGTGAAACAAGCTAAAGAAGAAGATGAAGATGTAGAAGCTCCAAAGTGCCCCTAATGCTTCTCCATGACTTGTAGCTCCTTAAATCACCTTGAAATGGCTTAAAACGCTTAAAATGTGGTGTTTAGTGCTGGTGTAAGGGTGACTTATGCCGGTGGAGGTGTGGCCGAATTCAAGAGGAAGCAAAAGAAGGTGTTTGGTGTTTTGAAGTTGTAGCAAATGTGAAGATACGGTGATGGTGGGTGGTTTATAAAAGATGGAAAACTCTTCACAAGTTAAATGGGTTTTTCAAGAGCCCATGCTTTTGCATCATAACATTTAGATGTAGGTTGGCTTGTAGGACCCAAATGTGTGTGTGTGTGTGTGGGGGGGGGGGGGGTTAAAGTGTAAGTATTTATAAAATAAACTTTATAAAATATAACATGTGATCATTTCTTAAATCTAGATATTTTGGTCATTAATAAAAGTCTTGCATCATTAATGTAGTTAATGATGTTTAGGGTGTCAAATGAAGTCTAACTAGTTCATTAGACTAGTTAACTAGGCGTTAGTATGATAAAAATATCACTAGTTCGTTCGTCGGCTCGAAACCGGACAATATGTGAAAAGTGTGTCGTAATACCGGAAGCTATGTCTTTGATATTCCGTTGATATCCTCGGGTTTGTTTAAGGTGTTTAACATCATTTACAAGCTTCATGGACATTGTAAATGCTGAATTTTGGTGTTGCAGACAAATATAATTGTTATATTATAGCGCAGATAGGACAATTTATAAATGTAAGCATTTTCCGGAAAGTTAAAGTAGTATGGCAGTTTGTGCCCCTAATTAGGGAATTTATTCGTGTATCATGATGATACGCTTTTGTATCGTTCGTTAGTTGTTTTGGACAGTCTCAGAACATGCTGGCATGAATAGTGTGTTCAGGTGAATAGTGATTTCAACATTTTTCACCAACATATTAGGACATAGTTAATCGTTTTCTCGCGACGTGACTAAATTAACAATATCAATTGTCAAGTTTATACATGTCCTACCATTGCCATACTTGTATGACTTAATCATGCACAAATTAAGTCACAAATGAACGCAATTAAACGTATAATTAGTTGTGAAGTTGTACGGAATTATCAAGAAATTTTGCCGGGTGTCACAAATGTCAAGAAATGGATGGTGGAGGTAGTCTTCGATATAACTCCATTAAGTTACGATCCGCGACCATCTGAGTTCGGTCCCAAAACTGGTTATCAATACAGTAAATTGTTTGATTCATTTGCTTTACCTGATCTAACAAATGATGAAACATAATTGGTGTATACACATCTGGTAGACAAAGACAAAGTGGATGTAGGTTGGCGTACTAGCATTCCAACAAATGTCTCTTCAAATGGTGATTTAGGAGTTAATGTTGCCAACACATCAAATGTCAAAGAGGTTGTTGCCTATGTTTCAGGTTCAAACTTGGGCAAGGGGGATAATTTAGAATTTTGGTGTAAAGTAGAATAAAGTAACATTTGTCGTTAAAAAAACATGTTGATTAACATACCAAGTGATAGTATCGTATCGTCGCACCGGTATTGTAAAACCAAACCTAATGCATTATATTTAGCAATGCATTTGGGTGATATGGCGCACAAAAATCATTTTTTGAACATGCAACGAACTGATTTTATTAAAACAAAGCTGTAACATCCGCCCCTCTCACCACCACGACCGATGTGGGATTTGCCTAGGGTGACACAATGGTCCATGTTAATATTCTCAGTAGTCAGTATCGTTACAATCACCCCCCTTAGGGACTCATCGTCCTCGATGAGGTTTCCCTAATCTTTTACCCCTTTCTCTCGATTTTGCCCCCAATTCAATGTCTAGCCACAAAGAAATCTTCGGCCGCCAAACAAGAATTTAACCATTCATCACTGGAAATTTATTCACAAGTAGGTCAAACGTCCACAGTTATTGCATGGCACTAATGTGAGACCCTTCAAATTGAATGAAATCCTGCTCGCACTTCCTTCGTTCTCTCAAATCCCCTAATGGAGTTCTGGTTGAGTGGAAGCGTTTCAATATATGACTGATCCAAAGGAAAAGAAATTCAAGAAGGAGCAAGAGTCAGCAAGAAAGGATGTTGAGCGAGCTTTCGATGTATTAAAGGGGAATGGGGTATACTTAGGCGACCCATTCGGGCTATGAACGTAATCAGACATATGCTTGTACACGTGCATGATATTCCACAATATGATCATAAAAGACGACTGACATGCGATTTCACCGACCCAAGTAAGGGATCCCCACATCCAAAGCAAACCTTGGCGGTGGGTGGGGAGGACCCCCCAGCCACGACACATTTTATTTGGGGCACATTTTAAAAAATTCCATTTTTAAATAGAAAACCCAATAGGATTAAATATAAAGTCTCCTAAAACTAAGAAGTCGTAAGAAGGGTATCAAACAAACTCCGATTAACCTTATTCAAGCGACATTGGAACCATCTTATCGAACTCTGCGATATGAGACTTTAAGTTTTCACTTTTGGATTTATAGCTTGTAGATTTTAGAATTCTTGTAAATATCATTGTGTCTTTTTATTTAGCATTGTGTTTTTTCTATATTTCCGTCATTGTTCTTTTTTGCGACTCATTGTGTCTTTTTTTCACGACATTGTGTTACATTTTGCTAGATATTGTGTAATATTTTGCGACTTATTGTGTCTTGGTACATTTCTTAGATTTATGAGACTTTGTAGGATAACTTTACCCCAAAACACAAACTTATAACTTAGACTCATTTAAAAACATCAATCTCAAAATTTACAACTTAAACACAATAGGTATTAGCCTAGTACTCATTTTAGTTTTTAAATAATAACAATGAGTGACAATAAAAATAGCTTAAATTATCTATTTCGTTAAGGCTTAAGGGACATGTTTTTTCAAGCTCGGACATGGCACCTGGATTTTCAGGACCGGCTTTGCGGTCACATCTAGCCAATTCTTGACGAAAATGTCCTTACGGAGTTACAAAATGAAGATACACATTTCCGACTTCAATATGATCTTAAGAAATATCTTGCGACTCTAATTTTTGTACCTTTATATTTTTTAGTTTGAATTAAAGTAACTTTTATTGTATTTCAATAACTTTGTAGAAATGTAACCAACTTTCACATTTGTTCTAATTAACTCACTCAATCTTTTTTTGTTACTTTAAAATCACTAAAGTTTCATATATTATTCCAACCTTATTCCTGGTTATTTTAATAAAATGTGAGTCATATTTTTCTTTTATAAACATTTCATTATTAAAAGAACAAAAATTAAAATAAAATAAACAAAAACACAACCACATCTTTTTCTTCTTTAAATGTTTCCGGCCACCCAACAACCATTTTTCCGGCAACGTCCCCGAATTCCAGATCCCCATCTTTGGCACTCAATGGTTGTTTCTGAAACTATTACGACAAAGTGTTCCCAACACATGCACCTCTCATCAGTCATCATTGGTCAGCCTTTTCAATTACCAATTTACCGGTTGCTCGGAAACTTGTTAGATCCAAAAATCTCGCCATGGATGGAGACACCAATCCGTGCTTTCAGTTCGTGATTACATGTGTTTTTTCGAGATGTGGCAGCTTCGTTTTCATAGTCCGCAAATCCATCGGATGTCTATCATCGTCACCGTCTTCTTCTCCGGCAGTTCCATTAGATGGAAACGGAAAAATTATTAGCATCGATTCTGAACAGGGGGAGTGTTGCATTGATCCAAACCAGCATCGATTCTAAGTCTGATGAGTAGGGACAATTCGTAGCCTGAATTTCGGTGGTTAACGCTGTGACCAGTGTGCAGAGAAAGAAAGTATGTGGGGTTTATTTTGTTGTTTGAATTGTTGAACTTATTGGGTTTATTTTATTATTATTTATATTTATTAATGTTAAGCCATGTTATTTCCACAAAAGTTGTTAAGAAATGAAAAAAAGTAAAAATAATCTGACACTCATTAAAGTAACCTTGTGATCGGTAAATACACAAGATTGGAAAGGTAAATTAAAGTTGAGTGACTTTAGAATGACATAAAAAGTTTGATTTATTTTAGTAAAAAGGAAGAGAAACTTAGTTGCTATTTGTATAGAAACAAAAAAAGAAAAAAAAAAGGTTCGAATCATCAAATAAAAAGGAGTCAGGTGACACTACAAGATTAGAGAGGATGATAATACTCCCATTGAGCGCCCCTTTCTTCCTCTCTAGTTTTAAATTTAACGATTGACATGTTCGGAATCTTTTACCAGGTCGGTTATGAAAACTAACCAAAACCTCAATAATTACGTACATTTAATATGTAATCACATAAATAAATTGTGATTATGTTAATGCTAAATGTATAAACAATTTTAAAATCACCCACTTTTCTATCTTCTGAGTTTATTATTCAATCGTTTAAAAACATGTAATCATTCAAAAATATATAATGCCATTTACATGCCAGTAAACAAAAAACACATGTTACTCGACATCAATATGTATAAAATACATTTTGTAGAGTTTCTCCTTAAATATGTGTTAGTTTCACGTAAAAGATAAGCTATAAGAGCATTCACAATGACATCCCTATATTTATACATATATATCTATATATTTTTACTAAAAACAACTTCTTTTTCTCTCTTATTTTCAATTAAATAATATTTTTATACCTATATCATTACCTTTTCTCTCTCATTCACGCACAACAACTTCTAAAAATATTAAAAAAATTATATAGTTTTCTCTCTCCAGAATTTTTTTCCCCATATATTTACAGATGAACAGTAACTTCCCCATATATTTTCTTTCTCCTCTACACACAACCACTCAAAAACACTATCAACCATTCCTTATAATGTAATTAAACCCTATTACATATTTATACAGGTTTCATTGTGAATGCTCTAAGATTGCATGGTGTGATTTAACTAGTAGAGACTAGTTAAAGTGTTAAGTCACTATCACGTAGAGAGTGAAATTTCAACTTACCCATCTTTAACTAGCATGATATAATTTAGTAGTAGGATAATTATTTCCGAACTATTATGTTTTATTTTCTATTTCTTTTTTACTTAAAAACAGCAGAATAATCTTATAAAATAGAAGGATACTTGCATTGAAATTACAACCTAATTGTTGAATTAAATGGTTGTCAAACATGTCGGATAAAAAAAAATAATAAAATTGTTTGCAATTATGATAACTTCGCCGTCAACGTAATGGCACCGGTCTACGGGCAACAGCCTTTGACAGTTGCCATTGCTGTTTATCATATTTCTTCCTACAACCCTTATGATTTGATCTAAATGATTTTTCTTTTTTATAGACAAATTAGATCACTACTCAATTTATGTATGATTCGTTAAGTTTATATCTAAAGTCATACTCAGTTTATAGAAAAATAAGGTTCACGTACAAAGTGCCTTATCGTACAAAACGTATGAAAGACATGAAAAAGCTAAAAAAATGCGGTGATATTTTCGTAATTATTTGCTCGTAGGGTAATCATCAAAATTACTCTACAAATGATCTTGTAGGGTAATTATCAAAATTACTCTACTAGTATATCAAAATTAGTCTGCAAGTTTATCAAACAACTTACAATTCAAAATTACTTTACAAGATCATTTATAGAGTAATTATGATACTCTAGAAAATTACCTTACAAGATCAAAATTGCCATACAAGAACATTTTACAAGATTACCCTACAAGATCAAAATTACTTTACAAGAACATTTGTAGGGCAATTTAATAATTACTCTACGAGTAAATAATTACGAAATGCTACCGCGTTTTTTGTTTACTTTTTCACTTTATTCGTACGTTTTGTATGATAAGGGTATTTGTATTTGATCTTTTGTCTAAAAATATAATTCACTTTATAACAACCAAGTTTTATAACCAATACAAATTAAACTTTATAACAACCAAGTTTTATAACTAATACAAATTAAACTTAAAAAAATCTTTAAATAATAACCGATATTAATTTTTTTTATCGAAGTCGCTTATTAGTTATTATTAAAGTTTAGAGATATGTAAGAAAATGTCACAAAATTGTAATGTCTTAAGTGAATTTAAAGGACACAAAAAATAAAAACTTGGTTACTACTAAAGTAATTCTTTCTTTGATTAAACAATTTTTACTTCACTTTAAAAACCTTTATTTGTAATATGAAGCAAAACTACTTTTCAAATGGTAAAAGTTCAATTCTGATGGTAAGAGTTCAATTTTGTTGATTGTTGAAAAATATGTAATTTTAAAAGTAGAAATGGTAAAAGTTTAATTCTGATGATTGTTAAAAAATTATATAATTTTAAAAACAGAGTTAAAAAGTTTGTGAGTAGTCGTACAAAAAGATAAATAAATGAATTTTACGTGTTTATGAGAAAAGAAAATTACAATAATTGTTTAGATGGAATGAAAATAAAAAGAAAACTCTTGAAGTGGATTCTAACCAACCAAAAGCTATATATTATTATTCTATTACACGAAGGTTGATATACAATTAGAGAACAATTTACTTAATTTTAAACAAAGTTGACTATCTATTCATTAGGTAGGGTGTTGGTGAGCTTAGCGCAGATAAATGTAAAATTCTAGAAGGGCATCTTAAGTTGGTCTTCCGTGATGTTCAAGTTGGGGCTGATCATTTAGGATGATAACGAGAGAAGTTCAAACAAATTTTAATTCGTTATGCAAGTCTCATCCGTTTTTCTTTTCTAGCTAAACAGAAAAGTGTCAATTTTTGTTAAAGGTATAAATATAATGATTAACTTGGTAATAATTAAAAAAAAAACCTTTGAGTGGTTAAAAAGACAGTATGGTGAGGAGGAGAGGAGAGACCAAGGGTAGCACACAATGCCAGCTCAAAGGAGATTGATGATCTGAGAAGAAGAAAAGAGATGGAACAAGCTAGATTAAACAAGGCACCTACATACTTGGAGCAGGAGAACTAGGAAGGCATAACAAAGATTTGCTAGCAAAGAAGAAAGATTAAGAAACACCACATTCTTCTTGGTCCCAGATGGACAAAAGCTTCTTTTAACGTAATATGACAAATGATTTCAACAAATATGAAAATAGTGTGCGGAAATAGAAATCGAACTTTCAAGAAACAACAGCTACAGAATTTTCAAATTTATATCACTTTGAAACAAAGTGGTTTACAAGATGATTGTATGGTTATTGACTAATACAAGCGAATACTTGTGTAATTCTGTGGTGAAAGGGCTGTGGAGTGTAATATGTATTTAATGTTAAGCTTGATTCAATATCCTTTCCGGTATAACTTCCTATTTATAGAAAGTTTTAGGTATGAATTTATTCATACACTTGCTCTGCATAAAGGTGCCGTTTGACATATGTTAGGATCTGAGTTTGATTTACTTGTAGTTTTTGTTTCAAAAATGAAAATATGATTGAACTGAAAGGTAAATGCAGCGGAATAAGATGAAAAACTTTTACTACAAGTAAAAGTCGTTTGTTTTCAGCATCATCATCATGCTTTTTAAGTTGAGAAACTTTGCATGTGATTCACAAACTCCCCCTCAGCCAACTACAACAGTTTAATAGTACAGAAAACTCAGAGAATATAACTGGTGAATGATCTTTTAATAGACAAGTTTAACTGTTACAACGATTCACCTATTTATACTAACTATCTAACCACTGAGCATCTTTTGATGACGTCAGGGTTGATAGTGACATTTAACAACTAAATAACTAACCCAAACATCTGATCACTAAACACTGTCAGTGAAAAGCACTGTTACATTGATTATTAAACTAATAAAAGTAAAACACTGATGGCAATCCTCTGCTCCTTATCTTTTTTGGCAAATTGTTGTGACAGATGATGTAAAGGTAGCAGATCTTAGGAAGACAGAGTTTAGCTGATCAGTGGTTGTAAGCTCTGATAGTTGGACCAAACCGCGGATAGTGTATTTGGATTTATATCATCTGTTCCTTTGTATAAGGTTCAATCCCAACAATCTCCCCTGAAACAGATGATTCCTTTAAATTGCAGTTCAAAGTTCAGAGACACTTCATCATCATCATCATCATCATCATCATCCTTTTCGAGTGCCAGATCCATAAGTTCTTGGAGGTCTTCTGCACAAAGCTCATATGCATCCTCCATTCTCATCTTGGTAGCATCGCCATTAGACTCGAGCAAAGTCAATTCGTGGGAGTTTTTATCAACTTTCCACTTTAGAATTTTTGGGTCTGATGGCTTTCTAGGATGACATTTTATTGTTGAGGTTGGTAAAGTTGATTGATGAGCCAGTTTGCGAAAGGTCTTCTGCAAGCTTTTTACTGGTTTCATCAGTATGATAATCAATCATACACTGGATTCCTTCTTTGATGTGCTCATACACTCTTTTGTCTTCTTCAGCCATCCCCTCTTGCCTTTTTAATTGATTTAAGGCAAGTGTGGAAGGGGCAGATGTTGAGAAGACTTTTTAGAGTGTTGAGCTCTATGAGCCACATCCTCTGATGAATAACCAGGCTTAGGAGGCATGCTTGGATCTTTCTTCCTTCTTTCTTCCAACTTCTTGTAAGTGTCAAGCACTCTCAACTCTCCTAATCTAGTGATCTGATTTCTTGATCCATAATTGTTCTGTATCAATTCTTCCTTCATTCTTTTGAGTTTCAAAGCTCTGTCAGACAAGATCTTCTTGTATTTCCTCTAGTCTGGAGGAGTTGGTTTTTTGTGAGGATCTTTTAACATTTCTTGCATTCTCTCTATTTCTTCTCTTAGATCACTCACAGTCCAATCCTTGAACAGTTCCCTGGTAGCTTTGTACTTCTTGTTGGTCATGATGTGCTCAATGTAGTCCTGTTTTAGACTTTGATCTTCCATTTCAGACAGCTTCTTGCACAAGTCTTTAACAAAATCTTCCAAAACTCTGACTTTGCTCAGCTGGAACTGCATATAGTTCTGCACTTCTCTATCACTTTTACCCATTGTATCCCTTTTGGCTATATCCTCTACTTGTTTGGCTTTCAGTAGTAAATATTCATCAATATTTGCTGGTCTAGGATAGCCACCCGGAGATTGGATGAGTCTTTTCTCAGGATCTTCTTCAGAGTACAAAGACTTGATTTCTTCTCTTACAGCTGGTAAATCAAGAGGGAACTTTACTGCTGCAGGGACTATTTTCAATGGTTGATCAGGTGCTTGAATGGAAGATTGAGGAACAATTGTTGTAGAGGTCAGAGGTTGTGCTGATAATGGAAGTGGAGCAGGAATGATCTCATCTTCATTTATGACCTTTGTAACCTTTCTCCTTTTGAACCTGAGTGCAGGTGATGGTGGATGATCAGGAATTCTTGTAGGTGTTGGTATTGGTTGGGTGGATGTAGGAAAAACGATTAGAGCAGTGGATGGGTTAATGTAACGCCCTGCTATTTCAAACTTTCTATATTTAGAAGTTCTTGTTGCATTCTATTTTTGGGAACTTTGTAATCGTTGCACTCATCTTTCCGTTGTAATCTTTATTTCGAGACTTGAATCGTAATAAAACACGTGTCCTATTTTGTCATGTTAACCCGTTTATATATTTTCATATATGCTACTTGATCCACAAATACGCATAAACACTTGATATACTTGCAATATGTAACGTACATGTTTGATACGGAGACTATACGCGATATTTATACTTAATCTTATTCAATTTATACATATGGAACCTTTGACACTTGTTATTTATGCTTAGAAACCTTTATTTTCTCATAAAATAGCAAGTTATAACCTTTAAGTATGTTATCAAACAATAAAAATAAAAAAAATAAGGTTTGGCTCCTGACCAAGCCTTACGGACCGCAAGGATCCCCCCTTATGGTCCGTAAGGGGACCTGACGAGGGAACTTTTGAATCCTGACCAAGCCTTACGGACCGCAAGGATCCCCCCTTACTGTCCGTAAGGGGACCTGACGGGGGAAATTTTGAATCAGCCGCGATTTTGCACGAATCCACACACTTTCTTCTCCTCCAATGGCCTCCAAACCCCATTAAAACTCACCTAACTCAACCCTAATCACTTTCCTATAAATCCCACACCTTTTCCAAGCATTTCACACTTTTCTAATCATCCATATCACTCCCAAATCCTCCATAATCAGCTGCTAATTGCAAGTTCGTCCAGAAAGTTCATCTTTCACAAAAGTGAGCATAATTCACTCAATTCTTAACGAAATCACTCCATTCTTTTTCCCACTTGCTTGGTTTGACCTTGTGCACATCTCCAGTGGTTTTCCTTGGAAAATCAGGCCCTGGAAGTCACGAAAATGGCTCCAAAGTGGACTGTTTGTTTCTGTTTTTATCAAAGCTTGTTTAAACTTGTTCAAACTTGAGTTATCTCATCTCAAACCTATGTCCTAATGCTTACAACACTACTAGTGGTTGGTTAGGCTTAAAACAAGGTTGAGACATGTTAAACTAGAGGTGAAAACCTCACAAACTTTCTGGTTTTTCAACTTGGGTTTACACTCACTAGTAGTTTCCAAGTTTAACTTGTGCATGTGTGAAGTTGGTCTAGCCTTGGCAACCCATCTTGAAACCACACACTACTTGATGCTTTCCATTAGATTAGTTGTTATTATTATTTAGTTCATGACCCTCCTTGTGTTCATAACACAAGTGTAGTGGTGAACATTCGAGGTGCCTAAACGGAAGCATGTTCTTCCTACCTCCTACATGATATCCATGACACTAGAGGTGCCTAAATGGAGACTTTGATATCCTACCTCATGCTTGATTAATGATTTAAAGTAAGTATTATATATATATGTGTGACAAATACTTAATAATAACTCCATAGTTACTTGTTAAGAAACTAGTTACATCATCTAAAAACCATACACTTGTTACGATTCTAATGGGTCTTCGAATCCATGAAACACACCAACCCTTGCGGTTTCTATAGTGTCAAGAACAAGTGTCATGAGTACGAAATGATTACTTTCATAATACTACTTTTACGTTATTTAAACTTCGAATCCATAATCTCCCGTTAACTCACAATACTCATACGCCTTGTTGCTTCTTGTAGAAGGATGAGGTGCTCCAAGATAATCAACTCAACGACTCTCGGAATTCAAGTCAAGACTTGCAAAACCGTGAGTATACTCAATCCCGTTTTCCATTTTAATATTTCGGGTGCAACATGTACAAAAACCATGAAACTAGTTTACAAATTACTCTATCCGTTATAACATGATACTTGTTTATATACTCGATTAATGCATGCTATGTTAGACTTGTGATATATTGTTGGTGCACCTGGTGTTCGTCACTTGTCGAATAGGAAAGATAGAGCGTGTGTTGAATATTGTATAGGTTAGAATCGAACACACGACCGAAATACGGAGATTTCAGTGTAAAAGGAATCAAGTTCCCCCGAACTTGACCTGTATTGGTCAAGTTCGCTCGAACTTGATGTGCCTTTAGTCAAGTTCGCCCGAACTTGACTATAGCACATCCGGGCAAACTTGGCTCCCTATATATATGTGTGTGTTCATTTGTCATTTAAGTTTTTGGCATCCCTACAGGGAGGTGCTGCCGGATTCTCTCCAGGAACTCCGACAGCTAGACTTATAAAGATCTATACTCTTTCGGTATGAATGAAGACTTCTGCTGCATTCTACTTCTACTCCTTTCTGAAATAACATTCTACCGAATCGGTTTCGTCTATCCACTAACTTCCGTCTAGAACCGCCTGATCACTGACCTTCAATTGGTATCAGAGCTACGGTTATCACCTACGCTCATGAATTTGGACATTTATGGACATTAGGAGGGGTTTTAGACGTAAATCATAAAATAAACATACAATCCACGGATAAAACCTAAAATTGAACGGATAGGATTGTTAGAAAACCATTTTCGACCAGATCTATGGTGGAATCATCTCGAAATTCGAAGAAATAAGGATTTTGGATTGAAAAAAAATGAAAAAAGGATGATTTGGGAGACCAAGTTCGGCCGAACTTGACCTGTGGAGGTCAAGTTCACCCGAACTTGACAAGGTTTTTCAAGATTTCTCTCAAGTTCGCTCGAACTTGACTGATTTTCTTTGAAATTAAGCACAAGTTCGCCCGAACTTGTCTATTTCATGCAAGTTTGCCCGAACTTGGTGGTGGCCAACCAAGTTCGCCCAAACTTGTCACAAACTGACTAAGTTCACCCGAACTAGCCACACAAGTTCGCCCGAACTTGTCAGGATGCCTAAAAAGCATTGAAAAAATTTTATTGCTTGGTTTGATGAGACGGGTGTCCAGAAAAAAATTGGTGATAGAAATTTTTTCGAAATTTTAACGTCCGATACTAACTGTTCGGGGACACCGTCGGAGGCCTTAGAGAGAGGCTGAGATGATAAGGTTAGAGATGGTTGAAGATGAGAGAGTAATCATTGATACCAAAGCAATTTGGTGATCATTAGGGATGAAGACTACCGATGGGCCTTAAAGTAAATTCTGCATTTGTTAAATACTGAAAATTCCGGATTTGAGGGGAATTTCAGTGAAAATTTTAGTATGGTAAGAATTTGCAAAAATGAGGGGTATAAAAAATTTTCATCTTATGAAGATTCTGGTATTTTTGAAATTCGTGACACTGCAACAGTATTCGGGTGGTTTCCGACTACAGATTTACCAGGAAATACAGAGATTTTAGATTCATTTGTAAATTGATCAAGTTGATGTCTAGTTTGAAAGCAGGTGGTTACATAACTGAGTCTTGGAGGAGTTCCTTATCAGATTCTGCGGTCATGGTTGTGGATTGACACCTGAGTCACGCGTATGGTTTGGAAGCACACACGACTGCCTATCTGTAACTCTGCTTTGCACATGAATTATTGACTGGACTAACCGCCAGGAGATAAGGATGCTTTGTAGTTTCAGTTGCCCCGGGTTGTACGTGGTACCATGATTAAGGAAGATGATTTATGGGATCGGATCTTCCAGACAAAGAAGTGTACCAGTTGCTGACGAAATCCATTTGGGATTCTGTGATCACAGGCAGATTATTCAGATCATGATTCAGATTGATGCTTAAGGGTTAGAGTCCTGATCTCCGGTGAAGGAACAGTTAGCTGGATTAGCAGTCGTTAATACCAGTGAGGAACTGAGGACGTTCAAAACGTTCGGTGATGATCTTAGGAATTAATGACTAGCTCCGAAGACGGATGGTTTCAAAATTACCAAGGAAATCTAATGATAACCTTTGGTGGCCATTATTTTTAATCTTCAAGCAGATGAATCATTCTTCTCTTTAGACTAACTGCCATTGGATGATGATGTTTGGTGATTAAGTGGCACTGGTCTACCGGGGATAGCTATATAACTGACATTGTGACTGAAGAAGAAGAATCTGATTTTGATCGCGGACGAATGTTTCTCAGAGTCGAAGTGTTACAGGTTATTTGGTTCCGATGAAGATTTGCTGATTGAAAAAGATTACCGATTTGCTGATCTGGAGTGATTACGGAAATCGGGATTTCAGATTATTGCGGGTAAACATTGATTTGAAGTTTACCAGTGTGGTAATTCGAAGTTTCTATCAATTGCCGGTTGAGTTTTTGAAGATCGGAAGATCGAGCATGGGAGATATGCGCTAAAACTTAACGCGGATGTGGTTAAAGTTGAAATTGAGAAGCTGTATTGATGAATTTCAAGTTGGTGTCTATTCAAGATAATCTGTCGGTCAAGCAAATCAGAGGAGGTTGGAAACTGTGCAACAAATATCTGAAGTGGAGATTTCAGGGGAATTAGATGTTGATAATGCAAACCCGAATCATCAATTAAGGGGGACTTTGTTGACGCTTTCGACGACATCGACAGATACCTTGATTGAAGTTGCAGAATATTCAAACACGGCTCAAATTTGAAGACCAAGATTCGACAGTAACGAACAAGGGGAATCTGTTGGTGCACCTGGTGTTCGTCACTTGTCGAATAGGAAAGATAGAGCGTGTGTTGAATATTGTATAGGTTAGAATCGAACACACGACCGAATACGGAGATTTCAGTGTAAAAGGAATCAAGTTCACCCGAACTTGACCTGTATTTGTCAAGTTCGCTCGAACTTGATGTGCCTTTAGTTAAGTTCGCCCGAACTTGACTATAGCACATTCGGGCGAACTTGGCTCCCTATATATATGTGTGTGTTCATTTGTCATTTAAGTTTTTGGCATCCCTACGGGGAGGTGCTGTCGGATTCTCCCCGGGAACTCCGGCAGCTGGACTTATAAAGATGTATACTCTTTCGGTATGAATGAAGACTTCCGCTGCATTCTACTTCTACTCCTTTCTGTAATAACATTCTACCGAATTGGTTTCGTCTATCCACTAACTTCCGTCTAGAACCGCCTGATCATGGACCTTCATATATGCTCATTAACTTTGCTAGCCAACCTTAACAAATATAGCGCTATAGGAGTAACGCCCGCCCGTATGCTTGTGGTATTGTTAAGTAAACTATTAAACACTCGTTTATGACAATGTTGGGTAATCATAATTGCGTTAGACTTTGGTTTGACATATCATTTCACATGTTCTAGTTGGATATGAGACGACATTATTCTTTATTATGCTATGTATCAAACTTGTATGCTCGCCAACGTTTTTGTTGATATATATTATATTAATACATGTTGCAGGAAATTAAGTGGATGACATGGAAGAAACACAACTAGGGTGGATTAGATACACGCCCAATTTTGATTATGTACTTCGTTTATGTTGAAATTGTTATTTGGAAATTGTTGTAATTTTATTCTCGAAACAATGTATTTCCCTTTAGTATCAATGAAATTTGAGTTGTTAAATATTGTCGTAAAGTAGTGTTATGACGTTTTGAGCAATTTGTTCGTCTCATCCCGATGTTTCCGCCATCGGTTGGGGTGTGACAGATTGGTATTAGAGCCATAACTATAGGGAATTAGGAAAATTACCATGCTCTTGACCTCGTCTATAGTTTAAGTGTCCAATTTTTTACTATTCTATATTCATGCTTATAAATGTTAATTCTCCCTACTTTGCTTCTACCTCTTCTTTTTGTCTTCAACATACAATGTGCCTTTCCTAAGACATCTTACACAAATTACACACTCGAAGACACTCTTGTTACATCAACGAGACGATTTGCACCAAGATAGGCCCAATGGCTCGCAAATTTTGGTGAAATCCCTCATTCCGCGTTTATGATATTTACACGAAGTTACGCCATCAAGTTAGGAGTGATATCTACATCTTGATGGAAACTTCCATTTCAAACTCTAGTGGACCGTTACCAACGAGTCGGAATTTGCTCCTCGTTTGGTAAGTACCAATCACATTTAGGGTACGATGTTATCAAGTTAGGGGTGAAAGCCGCACCTTGTTAACTAGTCCATTCCTTGATTTTCAATCTCGCCAAAGTCTTGAATTTTCGATTGACTAGGGACATGTAGTAACTGGAAGGGGTGAATACAGTTAGTCGCTTCTCGATGAGAGTATTCTACTTATTAGGCCAAAGCATGTTTCCCTAACTCGAAAGGATTTTCGATCCACTTTTGACTTGTCGACGTTTCTCTACCCGAAACATTCTAATGCATTTTATACTTTGAACGCTTGTAACTTTGAATCACACAATTTGCACTTTCCTCGCAATCTCAAATAATAATAATCCTTCGTGAACAAACTAAATTTACACTATTTTATGTCAATATTTGTGATTATACCATGTAAATTCTTATTTTGCCAATGTGAACTATCTGAAACTATGTGCTACATGTTACATGCTAAATTATGCAAAATGTCTTTTCTCAAAAACATTATGATCAAGTCTCATCTTTTGACATCACCCTTGTAGATGTCTTCCAACCGTCTTTCCAGCTCCAAAAGGAACTCCATGTCAAACTTAAGCAAGAAGATGCTTGCGTTCATGGCCAAGCAAATGGCTCAAGTGATTCCCGACATTGTGAGCAAGGTTACCGCTAATGCCGCCAACTCGTTTGTCAACTCCAAAGCTGACCAATCTAAGCCTACCTCTTTCAACTACAAGCACTTCATCGCTTGCAACCCTAGGCCGTTCACAGGCAACGAGGGTGTCACTGCCATGCTCGAATGGTTCGAGAGCATTGAAGTGACATTCATCAACCGTGATTGTCCCGAGCACCTCAAAACCCGAAGCGCAACAAGCTTCTTCCAGGCTCGAGCTCTCGAGTGGTGGACGAACGAGCGTAACATCCGCTCCAGCGAAGAAGCCTACGCCCTCCCTTGGATCGAGGTAAGGGAAATGATGATGTTGGAGTTTTGTCCTCCGCATGAACAAGAAAAGCTTGAGGATGAATTTTGGCACCTCAGGCAAGTGGGTGACGATAACCTTGGTTACACCACCCGCTTCAAACAATTAAGCATCATCGTTCCCCACCTCGTGAACACGCCACACGTGCCATTGGGAAATACCTCAACGACCTTCCTCCTGCCATACGTGACGCCATTCAAGCCTCGAGACCCGACAACATCGAGATGTGTTATCGCCTAGCCGCAGAGATTAATGATAATCGTATGCGCGATAAGAAACCCAACTCCACCAAATCTGCCCACCAAGCCACCACCGAACCTAGCGAACCCAAAACCCAATCGCGTAACAACAATGGCTAGAAACGAAAGTTTCAAAACCAAAGTTGCAACGTGATCACACCAGCTGCAAACCCAAATCCCCCTCAAGAACCCGCAAGAAAATCATACGTTGGAAACCATCCCAAGTGTACCATATGCCACCACCATCACCCAGCCAACATTGCATGCCGTCATTGCACTAATTGTAATCGGTTTGGGCATATAACTGCCGCTTGCCGAAGTGGTCCTGCACCACAAGGCAACCAAAACCAATAGCCACCCCAAAACCAAAACCGCCAAAACCCTGCCAACAACATCCGAGCTTGCTTCAAGTGCGGTGATCCAAATCACCTCCGTCCCTAATGTCCCCAAATCAACCAAGAGCAGCAACAACAAGCTCCTCGTGGCCATGCCTTCAACATCAACGCGAACCAAGCGCAACACGACAATGAAGTCGTGAACGACAGGTTCCTTGTCAATGGCTTATATGCTTCTTTACTATTTGATACTAGTGCGGATAAAAGTTTTGTATCCGTAGAATTTGAACCAATGTTAAAATGTGCACGTTCTAAGCTTCCAAAATCTTTCACCGTCGAAGTTGCCAATGGCAAGTCTATCACCGTCGACTCTGTTCTTCGCGATTGTTTTCTCACCCTCAATAATCATGTGTTCTCTATCGATCTCATACCCTATGCAATTAGGTAGTTTCGATATCATAGTAGGTATGGATTGGCTTCGTAAGAACCATGCCGAAATCGCTTGTCACGAAAAGTTCATTCGATTACCTCTTTCGTCTGGTGACACTTTACACGTCTATGGAGAAAGACCCTCAAAAGGTCTCAAACTCATGTCATGCACCCAAGCGAACAAGTACTTACGTAAGGAGTACTTTGCCTTTTTAGCCCACTTTGTGGAAGAAAAGGGCAAGGGAAAGGACGTAAGTGATGTCCCAGTGGTGTGTGATTTTCCTGACGTTTTCCCCCAAGAACTTCCTGGTCCACCTCCCCCTCGTTAAGTTGATTTCCGTATCGATCTCATTCCTGGCGCTACGCCTGTCGCAAAATCTCCTTATCGCCTAGCACCCTCGGAAATGCAAGAGCTATCGAGCCAGCTTCAAGAACTTCTTGATAAAGGCTTTATACGCCCTAGTACTTCTCCTTGGGGCGCTCCAGTCTTGTTTGTCAAAAAGAAGGACGGCTCGTTTCGGATGTGTATCGACTATCGCGAACTCAACAAACTCACCGTAAAAAACCGCTATCCTCTTCCCCGCATCGATGACCTCTTTGATCAACTTCAAGGTGCAACTTGCTTTTCCAAGATCGACCTTCGTTCTGGTTACCATCAACTTCGACTCCTCGAAGAAGATATCCCTAAAACCGCCTTTCATACTAGATACGGTCATTACGAATTTGTAGTTATGCCATTTGGTTTGACGAATGCACCCGCGATCTTTATGGATTTAATGAATCGGGTGTGTACGTTATACTTGGATCGCTTTGTGATCGTATTCATAGATGATATCCTCATCTATTCCAAGACTCAAGACGAACACGAACGACACCTCCGCCTTATCCTCGAACTCCTTCAACATAAACAACTATACGCCAAATTCTCCACATGTGAATTTTGGCTAAAGGAAGTTCAATTTCTCGGTCATGTTGTGAACGAGAAGGGCATTCACGTCGATCCCGCAAAAATCAAATCCGTAAAGAATTGGATCGCTCCAAAATCTCCGTCCGAAATTCGTTCTTTCCTTGGTTTAGGATGTTATTATCGTCGATTCATTTCGAACTTTTCAAAGGTCGCCGTTCCTCTCACGTCTTTGACCCAAAAGGATAAACCTTTTGTTTGGGGTCCCGAACAAAAGGAGTCTTTTCAAACACTCAAGGACATGCTTTGTAATGCTCCTATTCTCGCTCTTCCCGATGGAAACAATGATTTTGTCGTGTATTGCGATGCTTCAAACCGAGGCCTTGGTTGCGTCCTTATGCAACGGGACAAGGTTATCGCTTACGCTTCAAGACAACTCAAGATTCATGAGAAAAACTACACTACACACGACCTTGAACTTGGTGCAGTTGTTTTTGCATTGAAGATATGGCGACACTACCTTTATGGTACCAAGTGTGTGGTCTTCACCGATCATAAGAGCCTTCAACACATCTTCAATCAAAACGAACTCAACATGCGTCAACGTCGATGGGTGGAGTTGCTCAACGACTACGACTGCGAAATTCACTATCACCCTGGTAAAGCGAATGTAGTAGCCGACGCTCTGAGTCGTCAACCTCATGCAAAGAGCATCCACTATTTCCAGATCCTAAGCAATCTTCAGGACCGAATTCGTAAGGCACAACACTCATCCGTCAACGAGAACAACTTATACAATGAGATGAAGTGTGGTGCCGAAGAACAACTCTCGTCCAAAGCCGCTGGTATGTTATACTATCTCAATCGAGTCTGGATCCCGAATCATGACAACCTTCGTGACTTCTTGATGAAGGAAGCTCACAAATCCCGATACTCAATTCATCCTGGCGCCGACAAGATGTACCAAGACTTGCGTACGTCCTATTGGTGGCCTGGCATGAAGAAGGATATTGCTCTTTATGTCTCGAAATGTCTCACGTGTTCCAAGGTCAAAGCCGAACCTCAACGCCCCTCTGGCTTACTCGAATAACCAGAAATTCCTGTTTGGAAATAGGAGAGTATGGCCATGGACTTCATTACTAAACTCCCTCATACGTCCTCTGGTCACGACAGCATCTGGGTCATCATTGATCGTTTGACCAAATCCGCGCACTTTCTCCCCATTCGTGAAGATTATAAAGTTGAGAAATTGGCTCGTATCGACACAGATGAAGTCATTCGTCGTCATGGTATCCCCATCGACATCATTTCAGACCGTGATGGTCGTTTCACTTCGCGTCTTTGGCAAACCTTCCAAAAATCCCTCGGTACTCACCTAAATCTTAGTACTGCGTTTCACCCTCAGTCCCGACGGTCAAACCGAGCGTACCATTCAAACTCTAGAGGATATGCTTCGTTCATGTGTAATCGATTTAGGTGACAACTAGGATTCACATTTGCCTTTGGTAGAATTCTCGTACAACAACAGTTATCACGCCAGTATTCAAATGGCTCCATTTGAAGCATTATCTGGTCGAAAATGTCGATCGCCTACCTGTTGGCCTGAGATTGGTGAAGCTCAACTCACTTGTCCCGAACTCATACAAGAAACAAGAGACAAAATCTTGCAAATACTTGATAATCTGCTCAAAGCCCGAAGTCGTCAAAAGAGTTACGCTGACAAAAGACGCAAACCTTTGGAATTCAACGTTGGTGATCAGGTACTTCTCAAGGTATCCCCTTGGAAGGGTGTAGTTCGTTTTGGCAAGAAAGGTAAACTTGCACCTCGCTACGTGGGTCCTTTTAAAATTCTCGAAAGGATTGGTAAGATTGCATATCGACAGGACCTGCCTGAAAAACAAAACAACGTTCACCCTGTCTTTCATGTTTCGAAGCTCAAAAAGTGTCTAGCTGAAGAAGAACTTCAAGTCCCACTAGAAGATCTTCAAATCAACGATACTTTGCACTTCGTAGAAAAACCGGTTGAAATCATGGACCGAGGAGTCAAGCAATTGAGGCGCAGTCGAATTCCTATCGTCAAGGTTCGATGGGAAGGTAAACGCGGCGCTGAATTTACTTGGGACTCGAGAGTGATATGAAGCCCAAGTATCCGCATCTCTTTGTTACATCTTCCTAAATTTCGGGACGAAATTCCTAAAGGAGGGGAGACTGTAACGCCATGCTATTTCAAACTTTCTATATTTGGAAAGTTCTTGTTGCATTCTATTTTTGGGAACTTTGTAATCGTTGCACTCATCTTTCCGTTGTAATCTTTATTTCGAGACTTGAATCATAATGAAACACGTCCTATTTTGTCATGCCAAACTCGTTTATATATTTTCATATATGCTACTTGATTCACAAATACGGACAAACACTTGATATACTTGCAATATGTAACGTACATGTTTGATATGGAGACTATACGTGATATTTATACTTAATCTTATTCAATTTTTACATATGGAACCTTTGACACTTGTTATTTATGCTTAGAAACCTTTATTTGCTCATAAAATAGCAAGTTATAACCTTTAAGTATGTTATCAAACAATAAAAAAAATAAGGTTTGGCTCCTGACCAAGCCTTACGGACCGCAAGGATCCCCCTTACGGTCCGTAAGGGGACCTGACGGGGGAACTTTTGAATCCTGACCAAGCCTTACGGACCGCAAGGATCCCCCCTTACGGTCTGTAAGGGGACCTGACTGGGAAACTTTTGAATCAGCCACGATTTTGCACGAATCCACACTTTCTCCTCCTCCAATGGCCTCTAAACCCCATTAAAACTCACCTAACTCAACCCTAATCACTTCCCTATAAATCCCACACCTCTTCCAAGCATTTCACACTTTTCTAATCATCCATATCACTCCCAAATCCTCCATAATCAGCTGCTAATTGCAAGTTTGATCAGAAAGTTCATCTTTTACAAAAGTAAGCATAACTCACTCATTTCTTAACGAAATCACTCCATTCTTTTTCCCACTTGCTTGGTTTGACCTTGTGCACTTCTCCAATGGTTTTCCTTGGAAAATTAGGCCCTGGAATGTCACAAAAAAGTCTCCAAAGTGGACTGTTTGTTTCCGTTTTCATCAAAGCTTGTTTAAACTTGTTCAAACTTGAGTTATCTCATCTCAAACCTATGTCCTAATGCTTACAACACTACTAGTGGTTGGTTAGGCTTAAAACAAGGTTGAGACATGTTAAACTAGAGGTGAAAACCTCACAAACTTTCTGGTTTTTCAACTTGGGTTTACACTCACTAGTAGTTTCCAAGTTTAACTTGTGCATGTGTGAAGTTGGTCTAGCCTTGGCAACCCATCTTGAAACCACACACTACTTGATGCTTTCCATTAGATTAGTTGTTATTATTATTTAGTTCATGGCCCTCCTTGTGTTCATAACACAAGTGTAGTGGTGAACATTCGAGGTGCCTAAACGGAAGCATGTTCTTCCTACCTCCTACATGATATCCATGACACTAGAGGTGCCTAAATGGAGACTTTGATATCCTACCTCATGCTTGATTTATGATTTAAAGTAAGTATATTATATATATGTATATACATGTGTGACAAAGACTTAATAATAACTCCATAGTTACTTGTTAAGAAACTAGTTACATCATCTAATGACCATACACTTGTTACGATTCTAATGGGTCTTCGAATCCATGAAAACACACCAACCCTTGCGGTTTCTATAGTGTCAAGAACAAGTGTCATGAGTACGAGATGATTACTTTCATAATACTATTTTTACGTTATTTAAACTCCAAATCCATAATCTCCCGATAACTCCCAATACTCATACGCCTTGTTGCTTCTTGTAGAAGGATGAGATGCTCCAAGATAATCAATCCAACAACTCTCGGAATTCAAGTCAAGACTTGCAAAACCGTGAGTATACTCGATCCCGTTTTCCATTTTAATATTTCGGGTGCAACATGTACAAAAACCATGAAACTAGTTTACAAATTACTCTATCCATTATAACATGATACTTGTTTATATACTCGATTAATGCATGCTATGTTAGACTTGTGATATATGCTCATTAAATTTGCTAGCCAACCTTAACAAATATAGCGCTATAGGAGTAACGTCCGCCCGTATGCTTGTGGTATTGTTAAGTAAACTATTAAACACCCGTTTATGACAATGTTGGGTAATCATAATTGCGTTAGACTTTGGTTTGACATATCATTTCACATGTTCTAGTATGCAATCACCATTTATGTACAAGTTACCATGTTAGATATGAGACAAAATTATTCTTTATTATGCTATGTATCAAACTTGTATGCTCGCCAACATTTTTGTTGATATATATTATTTTAATACATGTTGTAGGAAATTAAGTTGATGACATTGAAGAAACACAACTAGGGTGGATTAGATACACACCCAATTTTGATTATGTACTTCGTTTATGTTGAAATTGTTATTTGGAACTTGTTGTAATTTTATTCTCGAAATAATGTATTTCCCTTTAGTATCAATGAAATTTGAGTTGTTAAATATTGTCGCAAAGTAGTGTTATGACGTTTTGAGCAATTTGTTCGTCTCATCCGATGTTTCCACCATCGGTTGAGGTGTGTCAGTTAACATCTGCTATAACCTCTGCTGTGTCAATAGATATTGACACAATAGGTGTTGTAACAACTGTTGTGGTGGAAATGGGTTTAGCCTTTGGAGGAGGTGTAAGAGATTTTGTGGGAGCAGAGGTTTCAATGGTTGGAGTAGCAACAAACTGAGTTTTAGAAGGTGTGGTTGTTGGTTGCCTGGTTTTTCTAACTAGTCTCTTCTTTGATGAAGTACCAACCTCTTCTTTTTCTCTTTGTAGTGCTATCTTTTTCTCAACTAACACTTTGCCCTCATCTCATACCCTCATCTTATTCTTCATCCTTTCCCTGGCCAAGAAATTTTATGTTTCATCAATTTTCTTGGATCCATCTAGCTTAGGGATATCCACTATTGGTCGTGCATCTCTTTCAAGCTTTAGCACTTCTTTCTGTAAAGGTTTCTCCCCCTTTTGGCATCATCAGTGTTTACTAAGATTACTGTAGGAGGAGTTGTACCAGTGGTTTGAAGGATGTGAGCCTTGATTGCCTTGATATCTGTAACTGTATCCATATATCTGGCATCAACCATGTTTCAAATTTCTTGCATTTGATGTTTATGTTGGAGTTCAGCAAAATATCTTTGTTGTTGAAACAAAGGGTCTAAGGCTTGTTTGAGGTCATCAGTGGTTATGACAGAGGGTTGGCTCTTAGTAGCTATCATCTGCTTCAATAAATCTTGAATTTCAAGCACAAAAGATTCAATGTTAGATACTCTCTCCATCAAATCTTGATATTTTAGATCATCACCTAATTTAATAGGATCACCTGAACTCCTACCAAATGTGGTAGTTACATCTACATCATCATGAACCAGGTTTTCAACCCCTGTTTCAAACATAGATGCCCCTTTGTCTTGGTACTAGGGACTTCCCACATAAGCAGAGGTTACCGTAGTAGCCTCAACAGTGGTTGCCATCATCAGAGTCTTAGGTATGTAACCACTGTCCAAAGGTAAACTTGGAGTTTAGCAATTGTAGTGGTTGCTCTTGATGAACTATCACCTAAGGTTACATGTAACCCAAGGGATGTATCATCTTCAATAGCTGATGGGCTAGCAAAGAATAAAGAATCAGACCCAGTCACTTGTTGAAGTATATTCTCATTAATAGGTTGGTGAGAAGAACTGGTTAATGTCTGTTCCAACTCTATTGCATTCAACAAAAGCAACATAGCAGGTGGTATTGAATTGGTTGGTGAAGGGTGTGGTGCAGAAAGAGACATTGCCCTGGGAGATGGGCTGTGGAAGATAGAACCAAGTGATCCTAGAGCTTCATAATTTGGTGTCCCTGTGTTTACAACCTTTTCCTTTTGTGAGGAAGAAGGAGGAGTTTCAAAGCCAGGTGGAGATCTTTCTAACATCTGCTGTGAAGAAGTAGCAGCAGTGTTTTGTCGTGACTTTTGTGGTGTCACTGGGTTAACCTCTAGGATCTCATCTTCCAGAGGACCCTTTTTGGTTTTGGTGGACTTTATGGAAGTTTTCTTTGGTTTCTTTTTGGTGATTTTTGGTGTGGGTTTCAGGGCAGTGGTTGTAGTACCTTGATCACCAAGAGCAGTGGGCTCAGTAGCAAGAGGTTGAGATTGAACATTTTGTTCTGGTAAAATTTGCTCTTCCTCTTCTACTTGTGTTTTTGAAACTTTATCTTGATTTGTGATCCTTGTAAAAGTTTCATGAGTTAGGCCGCCTGGGTTAGTAACCGCGCGTTGTTTAACATCATTATCAGGTAACTGATTATGAAGATAAACACTCAAAAATCTTGGATGCATCAGAAAAGTTTTTTCTTTTGTAATGTTATTAAAATTTGCCACAAGATCATTGAACAATATATGGGAAAAGTTAAAATCTGATCCAGTTAAAATAGCATAGCCCAGATACTGGATGTTCAATGGGATTTTGTTAAAAGTTGTGGTCTTGGCTGAGAGACAAGTTAAAAGAGTATGAAAGAAACATCTCATCTCAGCATGAAAATTGGGTTTGAAAATTGTCAGACCTTTCTGTTGCCCAATATAACCCCTTTCCAGAAACTCTGCTTGTACATCATTGATTGGGAATGACACAGGATGTGCCATATCATTTAATTCGAACACTTGTGAGATTGATCGGGAGTAATCTTCATCTGTGTTTTGCCCACTCTGGATAATATGACATAAGGGACATCCTTTTGAGAATGAACCTCAGCGTTTGCCCAAAACTGTCTTTGTGCATCTTGATAAATTGGGGCTTTGACAGTTAACATGTGTTTAAATTTCGATTCTTTCAAGATTTTTATCATTGGATGATATCTTGTATTCGAACAGGTTTCTTCAAAGATTGCTATGTAATTGTGAGGAGTTTTGATGATGAGAGTAAATGGGGGTCGTTCTTGCTTGGATTTTGCTTTGGATTTCGCTTTTGATTTGGTTTTGGGAGCCATGATTGAGAGAAAATCGCTTTAAGAATTTTGAATTCGACACGATAAAGTGAAAACTCTGTTATGGATAGAACAGGGTTTTATATGGTTTTGAAAAAGTGATGATGACGTGGCATCTAACGCATTTTACTGAGGAATAACGTCTGACCACGTGTATCCTCCGCTTGAAAATGGAAGACAGTTGTTTGGAAAACACTGTTTGAAGATATGGGCAGTGGATTGTGAACAGTGTTAACACTATCAGAGGATTCACTTTTGGCAGTGGATAGACCTTTCTAAACGACCAGTGTTTTAATGCTATCAGTGGTTTGAATAGACTTTGAGGATTTATTGAAAAATTCAATTTTAAACTATTTTTAAGGATGGGATTTTGATTTTCTGAAAACATTTTTATGTTATTTACACATGGATCACCAGAGAACTATTTTTATCCATGTTTAGCATTCCAATTCTAGAGATCAAGCTTTCAAAGGTAGATGTGTCCAATGCTTTTGTTAGAACATCTGCCAGCTGATCCTTAGTATGGATATGTTGTAAAGAAATCAAACCTTTTTCATAGCAATCCCTCACGAAGTGATGTCTGATGTCAATGTGTTTTGTGGTAGAATGAGACACTGGATTTTTAGTGATGTTTTTAGCTGCTTGACTATCAATCTTGAGTGGACTCTTTAAAGCAGTTACACCAAAATCTAAAAGTTGATTTTGAAGCCACGGGATTTGAGCAGTGCAACTTGAAGCAGCAATATATTTTGCCTCAGCAGTGGATGTGGAAACTGCAATTTGCTTTTTTGCTTTGCCAAGACACTAGGCAATCACCTAGGAATTGGACTCCTCCTAATGTGGACTTCCTTGTTGTTTTGCACCCAGCAAAGTCACTATCTGAATAACCTGAAAGCTCAATGTTCTTATTAGGAGGATACCAGATACCAAGTATGGGAGCACCCTTTATGTATCTGAGTATTCTTTTTACAGCAATAAGATCAGACTTTCTAGTTAGAGACTGTGATCTGGCACAGACACATGTAGCAAACATGATATCTGGCCTTGATGCAGTTTGGTATAATAAGGACCCAATCATGCTTCTGTAAAGTGTTTAATCAACAAGTTCATCTTTACCATCAATAGTGACTAGCTTGAAAGTTGCCATGGGTGTGCTGCAAGGTTTACAATCATCCATATCAAACTTTTTAAGTAGTTCTTTGACATACTTATTTTGATGGATGAAAGTGTCATTGTGCATTTGTTTGACTTGTAAACCAAGAAAAAATTGCAACTCACCCATTGCACTCATCTCAAACTCTGCTGCCATGAGTTTTCTGAACTCTTCACACACGGCAGTGCATGCGGATCCAAAAATGATGTCATCCACATAAATTTGGACAAGCATCAAATCTTTTCCTTTCCATTTAAAAATAAGGTTTTATCAATTTTACCTCTTGAAAAACCTATGGATAAGAGAAAAGTGGATAGAGTTTCATACCAGGCTCTTGGTGCTTGTTTAAGACCATACAGTGCTTTGTTTAACCTGTAAACATGAGATGAAATGCATCTTGAAATCCAGGAGGTTGACACACATACACTTCTTCCTTGATCTTTCCATACAGGAATGCACTTTTGATGTCCATTTGAAACACTTTGATGTTGTGGTTAGTACCAAAAGCTAAGAACAGGCGTATGGCTTCTAACCTTGCTACACGAGCAAAGGTTTCATCATAGTCAATACCTTCTTCCTGTCTGTAGCCTTGAACCACGAGCCTCGCTTTGTTATTGACAACAATACCCCTTTCATCTGTTTTGTTCTTGAAGACCCACTTTGTGCCAATTGGACTGACATCCTTAGGCAGTGGTACAAGTTCCCAAATCTGTTGTCTTTTAAACTGAAGGAGCTCCTCTTGCGTAGCTTCTACCCAACTATTGTCTTTTAGTGCCTCTTAGTACTTGACAGGTTGTGTGAGTGATAGAAAGCTAGCAAAAAGGCAAATGTTTTGGGATTGGCTTTTTGTGAGCACTCATTTATGTTGCCAATAACTTGATCCAATGGATGACTTTTGAGGAAAATCAAATCACCTTGGTATGGGACAATTGCATTTTGAGGTGAAGCTTGCAAATGTGTATCATCTGAGCTAACCTCTGCTGGTGAATTTGATGGTCCAGCCTCTGATTGGAATGGAGGTGGTGGTATGGTTGTGAATGTCTGTTGATTTTTATCCACATTTGATGGATTTTTATCAACAGTGTTTTTATTTTGAGAGCAGGTAGAGGATTGAGTATTAATCACTATTAAATCAGCAGAGCTTTCACCATTGTTACTAACATTTGCTCCTCTGCTTGAAGGACTGATCTTGAAATTTGGAAGTATGCAGTCATATCCTTGCTTTTGTGTTGTTGATTGTGGTGTACCTGCATGGTTAATCTTGACAGACACATCTTCAAATGTAAATTTGTCTAAATCAAACAATTCAACAGGATTTGCTGGGATTTTAAAAGATGAGAGTTCATTGAACTTCACATTCAGAGTTTCTTCAACACACCTGGTCCTAGAGTTAAAAACTCTGTAGGCTTTGGTAGTGTTGAGTATATCAAAAAATAACCACCATCAACTTTGGCTGCAAACTTAGAAATGGAGTCTTTTAAGTTCAAAATAAAGCATGGACATCCAAAAACTTTGAAATATGAGATCAAAGGTTTGATTTTATAAAGCAATTCATAGGCAGTCTTTTGATGCCTAGGGTTAATAAAAGATCTGTTCTGAACATAGCAAGCAGTGTTTACAGCCTCTGCCCAAAAAGACAAGGGTAAACAAGAGTTTGCAAGCATAGTTCTTGCTGATTCAATTAAAGTTCTGTTTTTCCTTTCAACAACCCCATTTTGTTCTAGAGTTCTTGGGACACTAAATTGTCTAGAAATCCCTTTTGACTCACAGAAAGCATCCAACTCCTTGTTTCTAAACTCTGTCCAATTGTCACTCCTAAAGATTTTTACTGGAAGTTCATATTGCTTTTCAACTTGTTTGACAAAATTTTGCAGTAGACCAGCAGTTTCATCCTTGGAGTGTAAAAAGAAAGTCCATGTAAACCTTGAAAAATCATCAACAATGACTAAATAAAATCTTTTCTTCATTAGACTCATGATTTTTACAGGGCCAAACAAATCCATGTGCAGCAATTGCAAACATTGGGTTGTTTTGGACTCTTCAATTGACTTGTAAGAACTTTTATGTTGTTTACCTTTTAAACAGGAAACACAATGTTCTTCACAAGTAAATTGTTTTTGTGGTAAACCTCTGGCAACACAATTTTTAGAGAGTGTGTTGATTGTTTTCAGATTTGTGTGCCCAAATCTCCTATGCCATAACTCTGTCTCTTTGCTGGAAGCAATTGAGAATAGGCATGCATTAGACATTGGGTTATCTTTCAACATATCAACCACATACACATTGCCACTCCTATGAGCAACAAGTTGTGCTTTACTCTCAACAATGATTTGATCGATCTTTTTAACAACCTCTAGTCCTACAATTGGACATGTTTTCTTTGTAAAGAAGGATCCATATCCTTTGTCACTTATTTATGAGACACTTAGCAGGTTAAATTTTAGATTGGCAATTAGATTAACATGCTCAAATTTGAGTTTCCCAGCCCGAACTGACCCTGACCCCAACACCTTCCCCTTTGAATTATTACCAAAATCTATATCACCCCTCCATGAGCCAAGAAATCCTTGAGAAGGGCTCTACATCCTGTCATGTGCCTGGAGCCTCCACTATCTATATACCAAAAACTATCAAGGCAAGTAGAAGCTCCCTGCACATAAGTAAACAATTAGTTTAGATGAGATTCCAAAGCCAGATTGGCTTTGGATGGGTCACAAATTGTCCATCTCTCAAATCCAGGAACATGGTCAGTGGTTTGTTTTTTTGCTTTGTATCAACTGTTGTGAACCATTTCTTGTCAGATGTTGGTAACTATAAGGATATTTATTCACTTTGGGCTTTGAAAGTTTTTTGTAACCTTCATAGCGCATAGGAACCTTTTGATAAATTGGTTGACCATGTCCTCTTGGGTACCTATTTGCAGGTGGAGCATCTGTCACTTGTACCTCTCTGGGAACAGAGGTTTTGTTCAATGATTTTGTGACATATGTTTCAACAAGTTCTAAGGTCTGCTTAGATTTATTTCTAGAAGAGCTTGAACTTTCTCTCTCAAGAGCTTTTGCCTTGATCTCTTTTACCTTTTGATCATAGGTTTGAAGATAGACACACTCATGATTTCTATTTATGTCATATGCTTTTAAAAGAAAACAGTTTTCAGTGACATGATTTCTTTTGTTGCAAAATTCACAAAACAGATGTTTGATCTTTTCCCTTTTCTTTTTATCCTATTTCTTCTCAGCAGATGTTGTAACCTCTGCCGGAAGATCTTTGATGGGAATGATTCTAGCCTTTGGTGCTTTGACACCTTCAATGCTTTGTTACCATTTTTATCAGTGATTTTTATCTCATTTCCAGCCAAATTTTTAGGAACCACTTCAACCTTTTCAGAATCAATTTTTGTAACATTTTCAGTGGCTTGTTCTTCATTTTGAAAACCTATGCCAAATTTTATTTTACTCTTGATCTGTTTGTCTAGCATAATTTCAAAACCTTTTGAAGACTCTACCCATTATTCACATGTGATCCGGGTAGCTTCTAAATCCTTTTTTGCAAACTTGGTATTTGTCTACCATGGTTTGGAGTTGATCCTTGGTTATGCTAGCTTCATGCTTTAGGCTACTAATCTCAGAATCTTTTGAAATCAATTTTGTTTTTAACTCTTTGATAAGTTTTTCAAAATTAATTCATCTTCTAAGATTTTGTTCCTAAGGTTTTCATTTACCTGTTTAATGTTAGCAAAAGCTATTATACATTTTTCTGAATAGAGAATTTTAAGAATCTGAGGTTATACCTTGGAAGCAGCCATAAGAGCACAATCACAGTCTTCATCACACACGTTTGTATCCCATGGATCAAATAGAGAAGTCTTTTCTTCATCAACAGTGTTTTGAAAAACCACGGATGTAACCACTGCTTAATCACAACTTTGAACCTCATTAGTTTTTGACACTTGTTCCTCAGACTCCTCACCTTCAACTATAGTCTCTAAGGCCATAAAACAAATATTTTCATTTTAAAAATCATTTTTAGCCATTAGAGCAAAGTTTTCATCTGTTAAATCCTCAGGCAAACTACTCCAGTCAACAAAGCCTTGTGTAAAGAAGCTCTATTGGTTAACAGGCAGGAGTAGTGGTTTGAGTAGTTTGAGTGACATGTGGAGCTTGTTGCACATGCACTTGAGGTGGTGCTTGGGCATACTGAATATGTGGAGCAGGTGTTTGGATATAATGGACAGGAACTGTGGTAACAGGATGTGCATAGTGTGAAGTGTTTTGCATTTGTGATGCAGGGGTATAATGGGAATAATGAGCAGTGCTTTGAGGTCTAGGGCCTGGGTGAGTCATAATTGGACCTGCAGTTTGAGATCTGCATTTCCTGGCAAAGTGTCCTAACCTATTGCACTTATAACATTTGATTTTGGATTTATCCAACCCCACTTTCAACCCCCATGCAATCTAGGAAACTTCCTACCAGTCCTTTTGTAAAATTTACTGGCTCTAACACTCAAAAGTGCCAGCTGAAGTAAAATATCCATTTCTTCCAGACCAGTGGGTTCAAAATGTTGTAAGTCATTCATTTCAAAAGACATATTGTCAGAGTTTTGGCTTTCCCTATTTGCAGCAAAAGCAAAATTGGGTGTGTAAGGATCTGAAGTAAAATTGTTTCCAGAAGTTATATCAATATAATGACCATAACCTTGATCCTTTCCACTCCCAGAACCCTCTTCATGACTATAAGGAGCAGTGTTACCTAAGGTATAATCGTCTGTTGCTTTCCCTGACTCCTGCAACTTCTTTTTCTGATTCAACCCTCTCATAAGTGAGGAGTAGACCATGAAGTTGAGTGAGGGTCATCTCTTTAAACCCAACAGATGTTCGAGTAACATAAGCTACAGTCTCCATTTTTCTAGTAACGATCTTAAGAAATGACTATTGACCGTTGAATTAGGAAATTCCACGTTAACCAGTTTCAATTCACTGATGAGACAGCTAAAACGTTCGAACTGTTGTGTTAACGACTCACCTTTTACGTGATATAACGTCTCATACTGTTGATTCAGAACTTCTCTATTGTTTGCAATCACCTCTTCAGTACCACTGAATTGCTCTTTTAGTGCTCCCACAACTCTTTTGCACTATTACAGTGGAGTAGTCCAGCATAGATTTCGTTGGGTAGCGCGGAAGCAACAATGCTAAACGCTTTTGCATCCAACTCTATTTTCTGGAAATCCTGATCAGAGTAGTTTTCAGTATTTTTTGGCACTTGAGTAATGGGATCCTCTGTGCTTGGAACCAATGGAATATGTGGTCCAAACACACAGATCGCCAACATCCGGTGTTTTGCTAAGCTAAGATGTGACCCATCCGGCGTTTCCATATGAAATATTTATTTCGTTTCAACATCGGTGGTTTGAACATAGATCCAATGTTGGAATCTGATGTGTTTTGAGATATTTCTGCTTGTTTACAACAGATTTGTGTTTTAAAAACTTTGAACATAATAAAACTCTGTTTTCAAGTAAAACTATCAAACTAATTAGCAAGGAGAGCTGATCTTTCAAATCAAATTGAATTTAATCAAATTTTGATTGACCAAGCTATGATACCAATTGTTAGGATCTGAGTTTGATTTACCTGTAGTTTATGTTTAAAAAATGGAAATATGATTGAATTGAAAAGTAAATGCAGCGGAATAAGATGGAAAACTTTTACTACAAGTAAAGGTCATTTGTTTTAATCATCATCATGCTTTTTAAGTTGATAAACTTTGCATGTGATTCACAAAGTCCCCCTCAGCCAATAGTTTGATAGTACAGAAAACTCAGAGAAGATAACTAGTGAATGATCTTTTAATACACAAGTTTAATTGTTACAAAGATTCACCTATTTATACTAACTATCTAACCACTGAGCATATTTTGATGACGTTAGGGTTGATAGTGATATTTAACAACTAAATAACTAATTCAAACATCTGATCACTAAACACTGTCAGTGCAAAGCACTGTTACATTGATTATTAAACTATAAAAGTAAAACATTGATGGCAATCCTCTGCTCCTTATCTTCTGGCAGACCTTTGGCAAATTGTTGTGACAGATGATGTAAAGGTAGCAGATCTTAGGAAGACAGAGTTTAGCTGATCAGTGGTTATAAGCTTTGATAGTTGGACCAAACCTTGGTAGTGTATTTAGCTTTATATCATCTGTTCCTTTGTATAGGGTTCAATCCCAACAACATATTCATTGAATCTTTTAGAGTCAACCTGCATTTTCAAATGTGGCAGAGCTTCGATTTTCACAGACAAGTGGGTTCATCGAAAATTCTGATGACTCCTTATCAGAAATTCTGATGAACCAATTATCAGAAATCGATCAGACTTTACCAGATACTGATGATATTCATTAGAAACATCATTAGATCTATCAGAATGGTCTTATCTGATAGTCTTCTCTTGTCTTAGACCTGTTTCTGATAATGATGAAGATATGTTGTTTCTTTCTTTTCTCCAGTCTCATGTCCAGATCTCATTTTTCTTCAATACTTACCTAAAAGTTTCCTAACAGTTTCTCCCTAAGTATTGTAAAAAAATGATAACTTATAACAAGGAACAAAATTCAAACAAGAACATTTAACGAAAAGTCAACATCTGAGTATCAAAACAAAAATTCAATCAAGGTAAAGCCATAATTAAAATTATTTGTTGATCTTCTCCAATCCGCTTTTGTAAAGGTCTTTTTTCCTCAGTTGCTTTTTGTGACCAATCGCTTTGTGGCAGACTTTGTACATGTCTTTGTACCATCCTCTAGCAGTGATCCATTCATTGATAATGTCTTCTACCTCCTTCCTCAACTTCTCATTGTTTTTCCCTTTAGCCTTGAGCTGCTCTTGTTTCTTGTTCATGCAATCTTTGATGTAGTTCAATGTTTGATTTGAGTACCTGCAAATCTCATTCACTCTAAATAGAGTCTTTTTATTATCAACATCTCTGAATGCAATTGACAGTACTGGATTTTCAAAGATTACTCCTGTTCTGGCTTCAGGTAGGAGTTCAGCTGGGATGGATGTGTCAGGTGGCGGTGTATGCACCTTTTTGTTATTGTTAAAGGTAATACTGAGATCAAAGTCAGCCAGAGCTACTCTTGAATACAATTTTTGGCCAACTTCTGTGAGACTAGAGATAGCTCTTTTGTTGACTTCCGTGTCACCTTTTTCTTCGTCAAAGTATTGCTTCAAGTTTGCTAGATCAATGAGATGAAGTTCTTCTCCAAGATCACCATCAGTCACATAAGTCACACTTCCATCCTTTCTGATTAAGCTATATTTGTTTTGCTTATGTTCCCATTATCTTTCGTTGATAGTACTGAGTGGTTACCTTGTGCACATTTGTCATTGGATTCAACAGAACAGGGTGAAGACTATGTTTTCCCCTTGCCAAATTTTCTGCTACAAATCTTGAGCTTACAGGACTAAGAGGCATGTCAAGCTTGTCTTCTTCATTGTTCCAGTAGTAATTCTTTAGATGATACTCTGGGAACATCATGCTTTCTTGGTCAATCTCTTTCACAAAAACCTCCTTTTCTTTTCCATGCAAATCCTTTCTGATTTCTAGCCTTGGTTTCTTTGATGATGTTGCAGAGTCTTCTCACTTTCTCTTTTCTGATAGGATCAACTGCTCACTGAATGCTGTCTCTCCTGAAGAAGTTATCTTTGGTTGATTCTGTTGTGTACTTCTTTCTTGAACATTGATAGGCTTTGGAACAGATGTGTGAGAGGCTGCAAATCTATTCTTTAAATCTGGCTTTGGAACTGGAGGTGGAGGTCCCATGGGTGCAGGTATGGGTGGACTGATTGGTTTTTCTTGTTCTGGTGGGATGATTGGGGTGGTTTCATGTTTCTCCTGATGGGATTCTTCAGTGGCAATAGGGACTCTGAGTTCATGCACATCTATCTTTGCCAATCTAGCAACATTTAGTTGTAGTCTCTTTACAAGTGCTTGCACATCTTCCGAGTTTTGTATGTTTCTTCCTTCTGCTTCATGGATTTTCTTTTGTGCTTTGAGTTTGATGTTTTGCCCATTCCCTTACCATCTTGTCAAGTGCATCTGCAAAGCTGTTGTTGGTAGCCATTAAGATTTGAATGTCTTCCAGAATTTGGCCAGTATTTGTGGAGCTTCCAGTGTCTACAGCTTCAGAAACCTTTGATTTGATCTCCTTCATCTCTTGAGACATTTTTGCAAAGCCTGCTGCAAGCCTGCTGTTATCTGCTGACTTTTGGATTCTCTGCAGGTACTTTAGGCCTTCTGCATTCTCTTCTGATTGTTTTCTGATAATTTCAACATATTCTGACAAATTCTTTATATCATATCTTTGGCACTTTATTTCTTCTATAAGCACATCAAGCTTTTTCTCAACTGGAGATTTCTCTTTACAGACTTTGACTACACCTTCCAATGCCTCACCCAACTGTTCTTTTGTTATATTGGTTCAGTGGGTAATGAGGGATCAACAAATGTTCCCCCTCTAAGTCCAGCAGAAGACATACTTGCTGCGGTTGCAAAGTCATGAGGTTGGTAAAATGGGCAATCCTGCACATCTTTACCAGATTGAAACACACTCAAATTCTGGATTTCTTCTCTTCCTTGAATCATTCCTGGGACTGATTCTCTGTGAATTGTTGAGAAACTCTTACTTTTTTCACCCAGGTTTCCTTGATCAGTATGCTGATCTCCACCTGTTGCCGTCTTAATCTCCTCCTCATTAACTGATTTTTTTTATAAGTGATTTGGAGATTGGACCTATGGAATCACTAACAATTTCATTTACTGCTATTGGTGATCTAGGTTTTATGTAATAATTTCCTTGAATTGATTCATCAGAATCAGAGGAATTTTCAACAGCAAATGAACCTGGATTGAATTGTGCACCTGTTTCTCCCATGTGAGATGCTTAGGATAGAGATTTTTTGCTTCAATATCATGCTCCATCTAATCAACTTCTGCAGGTTCTAATGATCTTCTGATGTGTTGATGTTGATCTTCTTCAGCTTCCTCAGTTGTTGGTGCTAGTGATGCCTTGTCCATATGTTCTGGTGAAGAACTGCTATCATATATATAAGTGGGTTTTGACTCAATTCTTTTTCTGATTGCATTGTGCTGTATCAGATAAGGTGAGTCTTCTCCAATCAATACATACTCAATTAAAAAGTTAACCAAAGCTTGTAAATCAGTAATACAAAAAAGACTTGTCTTCGACAAGTGATGTAAGAGATTAGTAAAGCATGACCTTTGTTTGACAAAAATCTTACAATCAATCTTTGATCCTAAGACTACTACACACTCTAAAGATGGATGATGGAGGATGTTGGTGATATTGTGGTGGTGGAATGGTGGCAGGTTTGAGAGTAGTGGTTTGCCAAGGATGGATTACAATTGAACCAAGCACCCCTATTTATAGTTGGAAATCGAGTGTTCACACGGCCCCGTGCCTCGTTCTTCTCTATCTTCATTTAATGAGTTATGTTAGTCAGTATGCTCACACGGCCCCCTATGTCAATGGCACGACCCTGTGGCCCTTGTACTTGTTGTACTATCCAAGATTCTGCATATTCGGGAGTTGACCACGGCCCGTGTCCATGGGACTCGGCCCCGTGTCTCTTGTCTGCTTCTGTTTATCTTTTCTTCGTTGAATCTTGAGTGGGGCACGACCCCATGCCTTGGTGGCACGGCCTCGTGCTTGTCTTCTGATTTGTTGTTTTTTTGGTCTTGGGGTAAAGCTTAGAGGGTCGGTATGAAGTGTAAACTTCTCTTCTTTTGTATTTATGTTGGTTTCTGTCGTTGATATGTTCTTTTGTACATTTAAGTTCTTTTAATCCTGAAAATCAAAAGTATACAAGGAAACACACTTTTTCCAACATTAGTACATAAAAGGGTTGATTTTATACCGCATTTGATATAATTTATATGTTGCATTTGGTGCATATCAAATACCCCCACATTTGAATCTTTACTTGCCCTCAAGCAATACTCTTTAATATTGCTTTTACACATCCAAATGGAATTGGTTGAGAAAAAGTTTTTGGGTCTTGTTATAGAGTGTCGGGAATCCAAGTTCTTTTTATTCTTGTTTTTATTTTATTTACAATCCTATTCGACATGATTTATTTAGAAGTTTTTAGGAAAAATAAATATTTTTAGGCATAACATGCCCTTATTTAATTTTTAATTAAGTTATTTACAAATTTACACACCTGACAAGTGATCACTCAACACTCAGCCAAATATGTATAAGTGAAACGCTCGGTCCCGTTATGGAACTTACTCCTACCATATGTTTGACAAGTAATCAAACCTCCCCCTTTTTGACAAAATCTTTGTAAATATGAAGAGGACTATAAAAAGGGTAGGTTTTCGCTGGGGGTAGGGTATTTTTATTTGAAAAGTGGTTAAAAGGCGCAAAATGTTGGTTTTCAAAAATTTCATCATTTGTGACTTAGATATAAACTAAAGGCTAATAAGCAATAGATTTGCTCTTTTTTTGAGAAAGTAATATTCACAACTGAGAGTAAGTCACATGTTTTATATTTTTCAAAAGAACCAACTTTTACTAAACCAAAGGGTGTAAAAATAAAAAGGTTTCGGGTGATGGGTAATTCATGCAAAATTTGTATTTTACGGATTTTGAAATGAAAAAGTTTTAGGATCAAAGGGGTTAACTAAGGGATTTTGATTTTTTGTGGGGGGACAAAAAGGAAAATAAGGTTGAAACGGAAAATGGTTTATAGTCCTAATGCCTCAATTATTTACTTACTTGGTTTGTCGTTGAAGACCGGGAATGTATTGTCTTGTCAGGTTCTAGATTTGTAAGAACCGTACGGGCTATCACACAAGAAATGGAAAGTGAGCATTTAGTAAAGATATGATATTAAATGATTGGTAAAGGCTCAAAACTCACAATATTTGGGAAATGGTAAAAAATGTGAATATATATACAATCAAATTTTAAAAAGTTTGTCATGCCTTTTTATATATTTTTTCCTTATATGGTTCTTTTTATCACGGCGCTATCTGTTGTAAACTTGTAAAAACAAATTTTTAGAACTTAGTTTTCTAACGTAAACCAAAACAAGAAATAAAATTGTTTTGAAAAAGATTTGGGGTGTTTTAGCGGTTCTAAGTAGATTTTTGTGTAAGGCTTATGTTTAGAACAAACAAATTCAAGTCCCTCCCCCCCACACTTAAATTAGACATTGTTCTCAATGTGTCCAAATGAGTTAAATATGATTAAATGTGGATTAAAAAAACAATTTTATTGAAAATTAGATACTGGACACGAGGGCGTACCAGGTGAGCACGGCCCCGTGTAAAAATTGCAAGTAATAAGAATTTTGTGAAAATTTCTGAAGCCAGACATGGGGGTGTGCCAGGTAGACATGGCCTCGTGTAAAAAGTGCAGTAACAAATTTTTTTCCAGAAGACGGGCACGGGAGGCGTGCCTAAGAGACACGGCCCCGTGTGACAGTTCTAAAAGCAAAATTGTTTCTACAGACTTGAGGCACGGGGCGTGATTACCTTACACGACCCTGTGCTGCACTTACTGTAATAAAGATTTTTGAGTCGGGGGGCTTCTGTTAACGTGTTCCATCTTTTCACACCATTCCATTAAATACATAAATCTTCAGGTTAAAAAGGATAAAAATACAAACTAGATTTTAATAGATAGATTTTAGTAGGTACTCCTTAAGATTTAAACCCAAATAACTCTTCCCTAAATAAAACAACAATAGATCAACAAAAACCCGAAACTAGTTTTTGGTAAAGGCTTCGAGCTCAAAGATTATTGAGCATCCCCTAAATCTCCCTTGGTAGGAAGATGATGGGCTCATCATCAATGTCCACTTGCAGGAGAGCGACAACTATCGGAACCGCATAGTAGGCGTTAATGGGAGGTTCCGTGGGTATCTCATCCCACCCGGTAGGGTTAACAACCTCATGAGGCAAGGTTCTAATCTTCTTGTGAGACGATTGGATCCATAAGAGGTACCACCAAAATATTCAACCCTTGGTGGAGTAGGTTGATTTCCCAAAAGCTACTTTCCAAAGCTAGTGTGAGGTAGTTCACTCGGTCGATGAGGACCTCATTCACTGTTATCATTTCTTCAATGGACTATCTTAGCGCGCATATGTAACAGACGAGGGTTTCTTCTAGAGAGAGCCTTCTCCCCCTACGGTTGTTGCGTGAGCTTGTAGAAGAAGTGCTACTTTGTTGGCTTGACATGCTAGTTTAAACATGACAAACCATTAAAGTTTGGACTTGCAGACAGTCACACGGCCCCGTGCAACTCCAACAATCTTGATTGTTCAGCCTAAAAACTCTTATTTTAAGTTAAAAAACTATGGGTTTTGTACATTTCTGAACGTAAATAACTTAAAATAATGTTATAGATTTATAGTTTGCAAAACTTTGGGCTAAAAATCATGCTTTTTACCCAATAATTGAAGCTTTGAGGCTTGAAGCCTTAAGCTTCAATGGAGGTGGTTGGAGGTTGATGAAGAAGAATATGACTAAAAGTGGTAAAGACAAGATGGTTTAAGGAAACCTTTTTAAGAACATACCTTTTGTGGTATGTGTGTGTGATCCGGAAGGATCTTGGTCTTTTAGGAATGGGTCAAAACATTCTCCTCATGGCTGACATTATAGAAAGTGACAGCACGTTAACATGGCCTCGTGTCCGGGAGGCACGACCCCCTGGCGTCTGAGTTAGAGAACATTGTCTGTTTGTGAGCACGGGCCATGTCGAAGAAGACACGGCCCCGTGTTAGTCTAACATGCCCTAGACGTGGAGAGCAGATGAGGCACGACCCTGTGTTTGTTTAAGGATTATGAAGTTTTGTCTAGTTTAAGGATTTATTCATTATCAGGGGTTATTTACAGGTCGGACAACACCGAAGTGCCGTATGAACCTTAGGCTCTTGTGTGGGATACGAGAACGCAAGAGGTTATCGAAAGGAAGAAACCTAAGCTAAGAATAGGTGGGCGGAACCAACCTTTATTTACCTTATCCGGGCTCTTGTTAAAGAAGGTGTGAGTCGACTCGCTCTAGTCTAAATGATCGTTGGTGTGGGCCGCTGATGAGTCCTTCATTGCGTGGTCGATACAGGGACAACTATCACTTTCTTTTCACATGGGTTTGGGGTTGATGCGAAAAGCTTGGTGTTGACCTTTCCTGAATGTGTTTCCATCGATTCCTCTCCTTCTTTATTGTCCCTAGATAAATATCGTGCCTTCATCATGGATTCTATTTCTTTGGGTTTTGAAGGATTCTCTTTTCTATTTGACATAGATCTTCCGAAGTTACGTCTGTTTGAAAAGAGGGTTGATGGCATTCAGGTGGATGGTAGTTATTATTTTCACCCCCGCCCATCTTAAAGTGATCCTTACAGGAAAACGATGGGTCTATGTAGTGGGGATTACAATTTAGAATGGGAAATTTTAAATCTTGGTGAAATCCACCACATAGTTGGCACCATTCACTGTAAGAGTGGCGGGGGTAAAAAGCCGGACGAGGACTTGACCGTCAGGATGAGACGGTCCTGTTTCCTAGAAACTGTTTGATAGACATGTTCCCGTCTGGTTGTCACGCGGCCCCGTGCTATAGCTTCTGTCTGGCAGAAAACAGTTTTATGGTACTGGGGATTAGGCACGAACCAGTATATGATCAGGCACAGCCCCGTGCGAAATTTGCAGAAAGTTATAAAAATGCAGAAAAAGAAAAAAAACCTAAAAAGAAAAATAAAGGAGAATAAAAATGATTAGGCCGTCGGTTTTAAACTTTCTTAAAATCCTTGTGTCCCCCGGAAATGGCGCTAAAAAACTTTACGGGATGCGAGCGCGTATGATTTTTAATATATTTTTAGGTACTTTTACTCGTTTATCAAGCTTTAAATTTATAAAATACCATATAATACTAACACTCTCTATGTTAGACCATGTATTTTATATCTTATATTCTAGAGGGTACCTAAGTGTAATGTTTTAGTCTTTATAATAATCTGTATTGTACGTGATTATCATTAATAAAAATATTTGACCTATCGTATCAACTAGTTATCAGACCAAGCGATTCTCTCAATCCAATCGCCAGACTTTTCTCTTTTCCGGCAAACAACCACAACAACTTTCTAATCAAATAACAACCGAATCAAATCACGACAGCAACTTTCTGATCAACCATCAAATTCCTACAATGTCACACCCCGACCCGCAGCGGAAATAAGAGTCGGGGCATAATTGGGTTATCACCAAAGCACATGACATTTACTATTATGTTTCATAATTAATAAAGTCAAAGTTACATTTTCAAACATCCAAACATGTTCAATCAATACAAAGGAAAATAACCAAACATAATAATCCCAATACTAAATCGTTTTATTCTTCTAATCCAGGTCCTATGTGTTCCTAGCTGCTGCTGGTTCACCTGTATCATGTGTAAAATGGGAGTTTTTGGGTCAACATAAGTTGGCGAGTGAACCTTATTAGATAAACATTTAATAATGATTTTATGGTTAGTTTATCAATGAAATATTGTGCATAATCATAAATGAGCAAATGTAAGTAATCAAGCATGGCAAATAGCAGTTACAATTATAACATACAATAACACTTGCTAGCATACATGAACATACCAATATCATATGATAACTAACATAAATGGACTGTGCGATCAAGGCTCAATCAAACGGAGCCGATCGTATTGCATGTACTGAAAATGTAAAATGAACTGTGCGATCAAGGCTCAATCAAACGGAGCCGATCGTATTGCATGTACTGAAAATGTAAAATGAACTGTGCGATCAAGGCTCAATCAAACGGAGCCGATCGTATGCGGGCACGCCAGGTTTAACCGCATAATAAAATGGGGAGCAGGCTCAACACTCATAAATGGGGAGCGGCGGCCTCGGCAATTGCATGTACTGAAATAATAAATTGCATCCAATAATAACTACTTAACAGCAACAAACTAAATACACATGTTCATGATATGATGTATGCACAATGGTTTAGTTATAATATGAATATAAACAAAAACACATGATACACCCAAAAACGTGATTAAAACGGGGAATTTGTAAGATTCACTCACATTGGGTGCGTTGAATTGGAGATGGTGAGATGCGCACGATTTAGATGAGCGGATCGACGAGGAATACTAACCTAAATAATAATGGAAAAATATATTAAATGGATGGATTTTATTAAGGTTTTTAATGAAATTTTTTAGATATATTTTTGTGAGTTTATGGCTATTTTCTATCTTTAAAAATATTATTTTTAAGTATTTTTAATTGATTTTTAAATTAAATTAAAATAAAAAAATATAAAAAAAATTATTTTTTAAGCGTTGACCGTTGACCGTTGACCGGTTCGGTCAGCGAATAAACCTGCGCCGGGTGGGATTCGAACCGGCGACCTCCCGTTCGCGTGCACGCAGCTCTACCAACTGAGCTACGTGTCTAACCCGAAATAAACTCATTTTTAATTATATTTATACACTTATCTGAATTAACCGAAAATTCCTTTATTTGCAAAAACGTTTTAATTCAATTGGACCGGTGCTCGTGACGAGTTTCGAACGCGCGACGTGTAGTTCATATTGCACACAGTCCACCGCTGGACTGTGTGTCTAACCCGGTTATTATCTTGGTTTTTATTATACTTAACAACTATCTGTTTTAACCCGGTTTAGTTCTTGTTCAAAAAGGCATGTTATTACACAAGGCGTGCGTATAGCAAGGATCGAACTCGGGACGTGTATAGTTTTTGTTTGCACACAGTCCACCGCTGGACTGTGTGTTTAACCCGTTTATAATCCTGATTTTAATTACTCTTATGTCATTACTGAACTCATCTTCTTCATTACGAACACAGACCTCAATCAAACAACCGATTCGTGATTAATCTAGTTAATAAACATGATGTCTAGCTTGAATGCATTAAACCGAACAGTTTGGGGAAAGAAGATACCGAACAGGTTGTCTTCTTCAGAGAGTCCGGCGAAACTTGTCGGCTCTGTTTTTGAACCTTCGGCTGAGAGAATCTATTAGCAGGTTTAAGGGATTAGATATGAAATTGAACCAGTGATTATTGATTATCAGTACGTTGGAATGTGCATACCGGTAATTAACGAGTTTCCGGCAATTCCAGAAATTTTCCGGCGAACACAGAAAGTCCAGCAATGTCGTCTGTGGTTGATTTTGAGCGATGGGTTAATGTTAGTAAAGTTCTAACAATAGATTGAAATCGTAAAGTAGAAGTATTTTACCGGTTTGTGTTGAATACGGTTTTCCGGCGACTTTTGCAGAGAATTCTGGCGAACTGTTTTAGGTGCTCAGATGGTCTGAAAATGCGACGAAAAGGAATTGGAGTATTGGTATGATATCTCTGAATCGCGAGAGTGTCTGGAGTTTGAGTTATTCAGAACTTGATGTTCTTTTTCGGTTTTAAAAATCAACAATGATGAGTCTTTAAGTTTAATCAATTTCCGATTGATTAGAAAACCGTCGTGCATCGGTTATAACTGAATGTGTGAGGTAAACAATCGATTTGACGATTGGTTTGCCGATTACCGTTTTTCAGATGACACCATCGGTTAAACTGAGTTTGTGTATAAGTTCCATTTGTTTTCCTAGAGTTAACAGAAAACACATTGTGGCGGAGTGGTTTAGGGAATGAATGTTAAGTTGTTGCAGCGACTCGGCTGACCCGGGTTCGAGTCCCGGCAGCTTCATATATTTTTTTATTTATTTTATTTTAACTTTTTATCAAATATAATTTTTATAGTTTAGTTTATTTATTAATTATGTATCGTTTTAACTCAAAATAACCATAAATAATTAATGCACTTTTATAAATTGGTACTTGATTACAAAACGGAGCGGGTTTTGGAGACCCGTTTTTTTACAAATGTTACAGTATCCCCTACTTTTAGGAATTTCGTCCCGAAATTTAAGTAGTTGAAGTAGTAGGAAAAAGATGCGAGTATTTTTCACGCATTGAGTCTTCACGTTCCCAAGTAAACTCAGGTCCCCGTTTCGACTCCCAGCGTACCCTAACAATTGGAATGCGACTTCGTCGAAGACGCTTCTCCCCGAAGTCCATGATCTCCACTGGTCTTTCAATAAAATGCATGGATTCATCAATCTGAATGTCTTCCAGCGGAATATGGAGATTCTCATCAGCGAGGCACTTCTTCAAGTTCGACACGTGGAATGTGGGATGAATCCTGTTGAGTTCTTCTGGTAAGTCAAGCTTGTATGCTACAGGACCTACTCTTTCGAGTATCTTGAAAGGTCCTACGTAACGTGGTGCTAGCTTCCCCTTTTGACCAAAACGAACTACTCCCTTCCACGGTGATACTTTTAAAAGCACATGATCACCAATGTTAAACTCTAAGGGCTTCCGTCGTTTATCTGCGTAACTCTTTTGACGACTTTGAGCCGCTAGAAGATTGTTTCGAATTTGATGGATCTTATCTGTGGTTTCTTGGATCAATTCTGGACCAGTAATTTGTGCTTCCCCAATTTCGTGCCAACACACAGGAGATCGGCACTTTCGACCATATAAGGCTTCAAAAGGTGCCATGCCGATGCTCGAATGATAGCTGTTGTTGTACGAAAATTCAACTAACGGTAGGTGGGCGTCCCAATTTCCCTTGAAGTCTATGACACATGCTCTAAGCATATCCTCAAGAGTTTGAATGGTGCGCTCAGACTGTCCATCAGTTTGAGGATGATAGGCGGTACTGAGATCTAATCGTGTGCCCATAGCGGATTGTACTGCTTGCCATGTTCGTGAGGTGAAACGACCATCACGATCAGAAATAATACTTAATGGTACCCCATGCCGGCTTACGATTTCGTTGATATAAATACGAGCAAGCTTTTGTTCTTGAAATCTTCTCGAATAGGAATAAAGTGAGCTGATTTTGTAAGTCGGTCTATAATCACCCATATAGTGCCATACCCACCAGAAGTGCGAGGTAACCCGGTAATGAAATCCATGGTTATATTTTCCCACTTCCATACAGGTATTTCCGGTTGGACTAGAAGTCCTGAGGGTCTTTGGTGTTCAGCCTTCACCTTGGAACATGTGAGACACTTGGAAACAAAAACGGCAATATCCTTCTTCATTCCAGGCCACCAATAGGTGTATCGTAGGTCTTGATACATCTTATCGGCTCCTGGGTGTATAGAATATCGCGTTTTGTGAGCTTCATTCATAAGAGTTTCACGAAGATTGTTGTGGTTAGGAATCCAGATACGATCTAGGTAATACAGAATACCGTCTGATTTAGTTTCAAGTTTTAGCTCGGCTCCACAGGACATCTCTTTTCGTACATCTTCTTCTGTTATTGAAACGTGTTGAGCTTCTCGAATTTGATCTTTAATGTCGGTTATAATTTGCGAACATAGAAGATGAATGGAGTTCGCATAACCCTTCCGACTAAGTGCATCAGCCACCACATTTGCTTTACCAGGGTCGTATCTAATTTCACAGTCGTAATCATTCAGAAGTTCGACCCATCTTCGTTGCCTCATATTTAACTCTTTTTGATTAAAGATATGTTGAAGACTCTTGTGGTCAGTGTATATTTCACACTTAGTACCATAGAGATAATGTCTCCATATCTTAAGAGCGAATACAACGGCTCCAAGTTCTAGGTCATGAGTGGTGTAGTTCTTTTCATGTGTCTTGAGTTGCCTCGAGGCATAAGCTATGACTTTTCCTCTTTGCATGAGAACGCAACCTAATCCTTGCCCTGACGCGTCGCAATAGACTACGAAATCATCACAACCTTCGGGAAGAGTGAGGATTGGTGCATCACAAAGTTTTTGTTTAAGAGTTTGAAAAGCTTCTTCTTGCTTGGGTCCCCATACGAATGGTTTTCCCTTATGGGTTAAAGCCGTGAGTGGCACAGCAATGCGAGAGAAGTTTGAAATGAACCGACGATAATAGCCAGCTAGTCCAAGAAAAGATCTTACTTCAGTTGGTGTACGTGGAGCTTGCCATTCTTGAACTGCCTTGATCTTTGAAGGGTCAACATGTATTCCTTTGTCATTGACTACATGCCCGAGGAATTGCACCTCTTTTAACCAGAATTCACATTTAGAGAACTTGGCATAAAGCTTTTCCTTTTCTAGAAGTGCAAGAACGAGTAGAAGATGACGCTCATGATCAGCTTTAGATTTTGAATAAATAAGAATATCGTCGATGAAAACTATAACAAATCGATCAAGGTAAGGTTTGCAGACTCTGTTCATTAGGTCCATGAAGACAGCTGGTGCGTTGGTTAATCCAAACGGCATAACCATGAATTCATAGTGGCCATAACGAGTTCGAAAAGCAGTCTTAGGGACGTCTTCTTCATGCACTCTAAGCTGATGATAGCCAGATCGAAGGTCGATTTTCGAAAAGCAGCTGGCACCTTGTAGTTGGTCAAGAAGATCATCAATGCGAGGTAAAGGATAGCGGTTTTTGATGGTTATACTTGTTGAGCTCCCTGTAGTCGATGCACATACGAAAAGATCCATCTTTCTTCTTTACAAAAAGGACAGGTGCACCCCAAGGCGATGAGCTAGGACGTATGAATCCCTTGTCAGTCAACTCTTGCAATTGACTGGCTTAGCTCTTGCATTTCAGAGGGGGCTAACCTATATGGAGACTTTGCAACTGGTGTAGCACCAGGTATAAGGTCAATACGGAATTCGACATCTCTGATTGGAGGAAGTCCTGAAATGTCGTCAGGAAAAACTTGTGGAAAGTCTTTTACTACAGGAATGTCTTCAAGTTTCTTCTCTGTGGTCCCTTTCTTGATGATATGGGCTAAAAACGCGTCATAATTCTTGCGAAGATATTTTTGAGCTTGAAGACAAGACATTAAGCTGAGCCCTTTCGACGAGGTTTCTCCAATGATTCGAAGAGTCTGACCGTTTGAAAGAGGAATAGAATAAATTTTTCACGACATACAACTTCCGCATGATGTTGACTGAGCCAATCCATACCGATTATGATGTCGAAACTTCCCAGCTTCATAGGAATAAGGTCGACTGAGAAATCGTGGTCGTTTAAGGTGAGTGTACAGTTGCGTAAAATAGAGTCTAATGAAACTGGTTTTCCGTCCGCAACTTCCACCGTTATGGATTCCGCGAGCTTATCCCGATTTTTGCTTAAGATGGGTTCAAATTCTAATGACACAAAACTTCTATCCGCACCAGTATCAAATAACATAGAGGTATATCTACCATTTATAAGAAACGTACCGTTGACCACATTGCCGTCAGCTCTGGCCTGGTTCGCGTTAATATTGAAAGCTCTTCCTCTTGCAGGTGGAGGAGCTTGGTTCGCTTGATTCACAGGGTTGGCTTGGGCCTGAGCATGAATAATATTAACCAGCCTTGGACATGTGTTTCTGAAATGACTTGGGTCGCCGCAGTTGAAACAAGCCCGCATAGGTTGGCCCATAGGGTAATTGGGTTGATAGTATGTTTGGGCTAGATGTTGGGTGGGTGGAAATGGTAGTTGTTGTTGTGCTTGACCCATTAACTGTTGGTGGGTTTGGGTTAAAGGTTGGTGGCGGTTTGTTCGTTGAGGCATGCGGCAGTTTTGAACAGTATGTCCTGCGTGACCGCAGCCGGTGCAGTATTGGCAAGGATGATCAGGGGAGTGGTGATACTGACAACGGTTACATTTTGGTAATGGCCTGTGTAGGGTCTTCTGTATGGCGCGGGTGAAGGAGTGACTTGAGTGATGGGTGCAGCAGGAATAGGGGTGTTGGTTTGGGTGACTGCAAAATTCCTGGTGTTACGCTTCCTCTTGTTAGCAAACTTAGAGGAAGGAATGGGGTGGTTTGAGGTTTGTCCCTCAACAGGGGCTTTCTTCTTCTCTTCTTTGAACTTCCCATTACGAATTCGGTTTTCGGTCAGTTCAGTTGCCAACTCCATGGCAGCTTCAAGTGTTACCGGTGAAACGCTGAGAACCGAATCTTGGATTTTCGAGGGAAGTCCTCGAATATAATGCTCGATCAGGCGATAGGTTGGAGTGAATAAATTTGGAACCATTTGGTTCAATTCCAAGAACCTCTTGTTGTAAGTAGAGTGATCACCCTCCTTTTGCCTTAGAGCATGAAATTCATCCTCCAACTTCTTAATTTCACTTCTAGGACAGAAACGCCTAGTCATGATTTCCCTTAACTCCTCCCAAGTTAAGGCCATCGCATCTTCAGTTCCCCTCTTTCCTTTCTCAGTATTCCACCAAGTGAGAGCTACACCAAGTAGTCTCCCGGTGGCGTAACGAACCTTGCGATCCTCAGGACAATCGCAGTTTAGGAAGGCGTTTTCCATCTCCTCGAACCAATGTAGGAGAGCAGTGACACCCTCGGTCCCTTCGAATTTTGGAGGATCACAGGACTTAAAATGTTTGTAAGAGCACTTGTTGGTAGGAGGGTTGTCGATGTTCTGGTCCTGTTGTTGAGGAGGGTTAGTAGGATTTGTAGCAAGGGCTTGTTGTACTTGTACCACGATGTCAGGCAATATTGTGGCCATTTGTTTCGCGATATGATTGGCCAAACGTTCCTGAGACTTTCCCGATCTTTTACCCCTTCGATGCTGTCTAGACGACATCTACAGGATCATAAAATGAGAAGATTGTGAGTTTATGGTGTCTTTTTAGGTGTCATGTGTCTTTAAGAAAATGAAAATAACATAAATATCAATAATGCAACTACATCCATAGGATGTCTTGGGTTCGCTCATGTTGGGCCTCAAATGTCCCCCATACCTTCACCTATATAGTCATGTGGGCCCCCATGGCTATTGGCTTGGTAGGATTCACATTAGTATTGGCAATTTAACACTCGCATCCCCGAATGCAAACTACAAAATATGTTCATGAGATTTTTGGTCGGAACGTGTCCAGGTGTAGACACAATGACAACTCAAAGTGGGATTAGTTCACACGACGTTTGGTATAGCATGCTTTGGCCTAATAAGTACTTCGTACTCTCATCGTTAGTCCCCAGGTAGGCAAACTGGTCCTTTATTTTGGATTTATACGAATGCCAGCCTAGACAGGACGTTCCGACTACCGGTACTAGTACCCTTCCAGTTACTACATGCCCGTCATGAGAACTCACTTTGATGAGATTTGAAAACACGAAAATCATTGTAAAAGCAATCATGATGTGGTGTGTACTTTCATGGGTGTGATATGTTATGAGCATACGATTTCATGATAGGCATTATTTGATAATACATACTTATGAACATGCTTGCACAATATCAAATGTAACATTTAACATAAAACATATAAACATCATGAAATTTGGCATATAACACACAAAATTCTTATAAGTTTCTAATCGACTATAGTATAGGCTCTAAGGGTCTAATAACCTATCCTATATCCCTATAGTCATGGCTCTGATACCAATCTGTCACACCCCGACCCGCAGCGGAAATAAGAGTCGGGGCATAATTGGGTTATCACCAAAGCACATGACATTTACTATTATGTTTCATAATTAATAAAGTCAAAGTTACATTTTCAAACATCCAAACATGTTCATTCAATACAAAGGAAAATAACCAAACATAACAATCCCAATACTAAATCGTTTTATTCTTCTAATCCAGGTCCTATGTATTCCTAGCTGCTGCTGGTTCACCTGTATCATGTGTAAAATGGGAGTTTTTGGGTCAACATAAGTTGGCGAGTGAACCTTATTAGATAAACATTTAATAATGATTTTATGGTTAGTTTATCAATGAAATATTGTGCATAATCATAAATGAGCAAATGTAAGTAATCAAGCATTGGCAAATAGCAGTTACAATTATAACATACAATAACACTTGCTAGCATACATGAACATACCAATATCATATGATAACTAACATAAATGAACTGTGCGATCAAGGCTCAATCAAACGGAGCCGATCGTATTGCATGTACTGAAAATGTAAAATGAACTGTGCGATCAAGGCTCAATCAAACGGAGCCGATCGTATTGCATGTACTGAAAATGTAAAATGAACTGTGCGATCAAGGCTCAATCAAACGGAGCCGATCGTATGCGGGCACGCCAGGTTTCAACCGCATAATAAAATGGGGAACAGGCTCAACACTCATAAATGGGGAGCGGCGGCCTCGGCAATTGCATGTACTGAAATAATAAATTGCATCCAATAATAACTACTTAACAGCAACAAACTAAATACACATGTTCATGATATGATGTATGCACAATGGTTTAGTTATAATATGAATATAAACAAAAACACATGATACACCCAAAAACGTGATTAAAACGGGGAATTTGTAAGATTCACTCACATTGGGTGCGTTGAATTGGAGATGGTGAGATGCGCACGATTTAGATGAGCGGATCGACGAGGAATACTAACCTAAATAATAATGAAAAATATATTAAATGGATGGATTTTATTAAGGTTTTTAATGAAATTTTTTAGATATATTTTTGTGAGTTTATGGCTATTTTCTATCTTTAAAAATATTATTTTTAAGTATTTTTAATTGATTTTTAAATTAAATTAAATAAATAAAAATATAAAAAAAAATTATTTTTTAAGCGTTGACCGTTGACCGTTGACGATCGGTCAGCGAATAAACCTGCGCCGGTGGGATTCGAACCGGCGACCTCCCGTTCGCGTGCACGCAGCTCTACCAACTGAGCTACGTGTCTAACCCGAAATAAACTCATTTTTAATTATATTTATACACTTATCTGAATTAACCGAAAATTCCTTTATTTGCAAAAACGTTTTAATTCAATTGGACCGGTGCTCGTGAAGAGTTTCGAACGCGCGACGTGTAGTTCATATTGCACACAGTCCACCGCTGGACTGTGTGTCTAACCCGGTTATTATCTTGGTTTTTATTATACTTAACAACTATCTGTTTTAACCCGGTTTAGTTCTTGTTCAAAAAGGCATGTTATTACACAAGGCGTGCGTATAGCAAGGATCGAACTCGGGACGTGTATAGTTTTTGTTTGCACACAGTCCACCGCTGGACTGTGTGTTTAACCGTTTATAATCCTGATTTTAATTACTCTTATGTCATTACTGAACTCATCTTCTTCATTACGAACACAGACCTCAATCAAACAACCGATTCGTGATTAATCTAGTTAATAAACATGATGTCTAGCTTGAATGCATTAAACCGAACAGTTTGGGGAAAGAAGATACCGAACAGGTTGTCTTCTTCAGAGAGTCCGGCGAAACTTGTCGGCTCTGTTTTTGAACCTTCGGCTGAGAGAATCTATTAGCAGGTTTAAGGGATTAGATATGAAATTGAACCAGTGATTATTGATTATCAGTACGTTGGAATGTGCATACCGGTAATTAACGAGTTTCCGGCAATTCCAGAAATTTTCCGGCGAACACAGAAAGTCCAGCAATGTCGTCTGTGGTTGATTTTGAGCGATGGGTTAATGTTAGTAAAGTTCTAACAATAGATTGAAATCGTAAAGTAGAAGTATTTTACCGGTTTGTGTTGAATACGGTTTTCCGGCGACTTTTGCAGAGAATTCTGGCGAACTGTTTTAGGTGCTCAGATGGTCTGAAAATGCGACGAAAAGGAATTGGAGTATTGGTATGATATCTCTGAATCGCGAGAGTGTCTGGAGTTTGAGTTATTCAGAACTTGATGTTCTTTTTCGGTTTTAAAAATCAACAATGATGAGTCTTTAAGTTTAATCAATTTCCGATTGATTAGAAAACCGTCGTGCATCGGTTATAACTGAATGTGTAAGGTAAACAATCGATTTGACGATTGGTTTGCCGATTACCGTTTTTCAGATGACACCATCGGTTAAATTGAGTTTGTGTATAAGTTCCATTTGTTTTCCTAGAGTTAACAGAAAACACATTGTGGCGGAGTGGTTTAGGGAATGAATGTTAAGTTGTTGCAGCGGCTCGGCTGACCCGGGTTCGAGAGCTTCATATATTTTTTTATTTATTTTATTTTAACTTTTTATCAAATATAATTTTTATAGTTTAGTTTATTTATTAATTATGTATCGTTTTAACTCAAAATAACCATAAATAATTAATGCACTTTTATAACTTGGTGATTACAAAACGAAGCGGGTTTTGGAGACCCGTTTTTTTACAAATGTTACATACAACAACTGTGGATCAATCTGAACAGAAACCAAATTCCGATTGGTCTTCAACAAATTCTGGCCCACCGGAAACCCAATTCCTTTTTTTTCCTGCCAATATAAAATTCTGATCAAATCCCATGGCTGCAATTGATGCCTTCACTACTGCTGAGAAAACTGCTCATAATACTCACAAATTCACCTTCACCCTCTCCCCAACAAACTATGGGTATTGGAAACCGATGATCGAGCCCTTTTTAATCACTAATAACTTGTTTGATTATGTGGATGGTACCATTCGTGTCCAGAACAGAAAATTATTATAGAACCAGATAAAGCCGGTGACTCCTCCTCTACTACTGATAATCCTAGTTATTCAAGATGGATAGCAAATGATGCTCATGTCCGGATGATAATTCTATCTACCATATCAGAAGCCTCTTTCCAACATGTTCAAGGTACGACTTCTCGTCAACTTTGGCTTTCTTTAGAACGTGCATATGCACCAAACACGGCCTCTCGTGAGTACACGCTAAAAACTCAGTTACTTAGAATAATGATGAAAAGTGATGAAACTCTAATCACTTACTTAACCTGAGCAATGGAATATGCAACTTCTTTAGCCAATATTTGCGAACCCATGAAAGACAAGGACCTAGTTATGCTTACCATCTCTGGATTACGAGAAATATCATGGGTTAAAATCGAATCTTTTAAATCGTCACCCTCCAGTAACTTTCAATGAATTACACGGCCTTTTAGCTGACCATGATTACATGATTAATAACTCCGGTCTAATATTTTTGTTCAAACACCACAAACACCACAAGTTTTTGCTGCTACTGCTACTACTTGGAACCCTAACACCATTCAGCCACAACTAAATAGTTTACAACAGCTGGCATCACAGTTGGGTTATCAGTTAAATCCTATTACCCCACCCAACTCTCAAACACGGGCTTTGTATGCCGCTCGGTCGCCAAATACCCGAGGCAATCGTTGAGGAAATTCCTGAGGTGCATATCGTGGTAATTACAGCAACCAGGGCCGTGATAATACCCATATTGTCCTACCCGACTTTGGGTTTTTAAGAGATTATCTTAGTTACAGTGACATGTCCCTCTTTTTGAGGCAATGCTATCCTCGGCCAATTGGTATGAGTCAGCAGGGATATAGTCCCGCAAGGCCGGAATATTGAAAGATAACTAAGTAAGTTATTAATGCAAAATGTGGCATGTCCCTTCTTTTGGAAGCAATGCTACCCTCGGCCATATTGGTCTAAGTCAGCAGGGATACAATCTCGCAAGGCAGGTTTAAAGTTTTGATAGTAGTTTATTTATACGGGATTCTAGCCATTCTTACTTCCCTCGATTTGATGCTATCTGCCTCAAAGGAAGTCCTAATAAGCTTGAATCAAGTCCTTGCAGGATCTGCACACTGAACGAGGAAAGAACTTTACCCAAACCACCATTCTAACTCCCTTCCAGGCAGTTAACGCGCTTTATATAGATCGTAAAGATACGGAGAGTGAATCAACAAAACATGAAGAGATAACAGAATAAAGTTCACTTTCAATATAAAAAAACTAGTTATTAAAGTCATTAATACATACCCAATTAAAAAGTTAACCAAAGCTTGGTAATCAAAAGTAATACATAAACGACTTGTCTTCAAAAGTATACAAAGAAACACATTTTTCCAACATTAGTACATAAAATGATTGATTATATACCGTATTTGATATAATTTATATGTTGCATTTAGTGCATATAATGTTGCTCCCCTCGTGCGCTTCCTTTGTGAGTCGGGGTGTGACAAGGATTGAGGCGAATAACCTCAACCCCATTCCTCTCACTCGGTCTACCTATGTATAACTTCAATATATGACCGTTCACCTTGAAAATTTCACCATCTTTTCCCTCTATCATCACACTACCATAGGGAAACACCTCTTTCACCATGAACTATCCCCGACCAACGGGACTTCAACTTCTCGAGTACAACCTCCAGCGTGAATTATATAATAACACCTCATCCCCACACTTGAAGTCTTTATTACCCTTCAACTTCCTATCATGCAACTCAGTTACTTAGAATAATGATGAAAAGTGATGAAACTCTAATCACTTACTTAACCTGAGCAATGGAATATGCAACTGCTTTAGCCAATATTGGCGAACCCATGAAAGACAAGGATCTAGTTATGCTTACCATCTCTGGATTACGAGAAATATCATGGGTTAAAATCGAATCTTTTAAATCGTCACCCTCCAGTAACTTTCAATGAATTACACGGCCTTTTAGCTGACCATGATTACATGATTAATAACCCCGGTCTAATATTTTTGTTCAAACACCACAAACACCACAACTTTTTGCTGCTACTACTACTACTGGGAACCCTAACACCATTCAGCCACAACTAAATAGTTTACAACAGCTGGCATCACAGTTGGGTTATCAGTTAAATCCTATTACCCCACCCAACTCTCAAACACGGGCTTTGTATGCCGCTCGGTCGCCAAATACCCGAGGCAATCGTTGAGGAAATTCCTGAGGTGCATATCGTGGTAATTACAGCAACCAGGGCCGTGATAATACCCATATTGGTCCTACCCGACTTTGGGTTTTTTAAGAGATTATCTTAGTTACAGTGACATGTCCCTCTTTTTGAGGCAATGCTATCCTCGGCCAATTGGTAGAGTCAGCAGGGATATAGTCCCGCAAGGCCGGAATATTGAAAGATAACTAAGTAAGTTATTAATGCAAAATGTGGCATGTCCCTTCTTTTGGAAGCAATGCTACCCTCGGCCATATTGGTCTAAGTCAGCAGGGATATAGTCTCGCAAGGCAGGTTTAAAGTTTTGATAATGTTTATTTATACGGGATTCTACCCATTCTTACTTCCCTTGATTTGATGCTATCTGCCTCAAAGGAAGTCCTAATAAGCTTGAATCAAGTCCTTGCAGGATCTGCACACTGAACGAGGAAAGAACTTTACCCAAACCACCATTCTAACTCCCTTCCAGGCAGTTAACACGCTTTATATAGATCGTAAAGATACGGATGAGTGAATCAACAAAACATGAAGAGATAACAGAATAAAGTTCACTTTCAATATAAAAAAACTAGTTATTAAAGTCATTAATACATACCCAATTAAAAAGTTAACCAAAGCTTGGTAATCAAAAGTAATACATAAACGACTTGTCTTAAAAAGTATACAAAGAAACACATTTTTCCAACATTAGTACATAAAATGATTGATTATATACCGTATTTGATATAATTTATATGTTGCATTTAGTGCATATAATGTTGCTCCCCTCGTGCGCTTCCTTTGTGAGTCGGGGTGTGACAAGGATTGAGGCGAATAACCTCAACCTCATTCCTCTCACTCGGTCTACCTATGTATAACTTCAATATATGACCGTTCACCTTGAAAATTTCACCATCTTTTCCCTCTATCATCACACTACCATAGGGAAACACCTCTTTCACCATGAACTATCCCCGACCAACGGGACTTCAACTTCTCGAGTACAACCTCAAGCATGAATTATATAATAACACCTCATCCCCACACTTGAAGTCTTTATTACCCTTCAACTTCCTATCATGCAACTCCTTCGTACAAAGTTTCTAATTGTGAGTATGCTCGTACGCATGATCTCTTAAATCTTCTAACTCATGTAACTCAAGAAAGTATTTGCTCTTAGCTAAAAAGGTTCCAATTCCTTTTTTCCATATCACTTTTAGAGCCGTGTTTCGTAAAACCCCTACCATGGCGTTACCCATCAAATTTGACTACCAAAATCATAAAAATTACCTTAATCAAGCCTTGGAGTAAACACACACTTCGTATGAGCATTCAGTTTGAGTTCAAGAACTTACACACATGCTTGAATCCCTCAAACTTAGGCTTTAATACCAACCTGTAATCTCCCATAACTTCAAGAGTCAAACACTTTCTAAAACGACAAAATTTGAGTCCTATTTTCACCTTGCAAAAACCAACTTCATAAACCGAATTTGGTTGTACATAATTCAAGTTATTAAATACATTTGACTAAAAGGGAGTACCATATTCACCAAAATACAAGTTTTTAGTATCTAACATAATAACCAAAAATCTTAACCATAAGTTTTACATAACCCATAAGTTTGATCCATTTGACATCATGGCATCATGGAAGCACATCTTCTTGTATGTTTGCTCTAAGCTTGTCGCTAGCTTTAATCTAGGATTTTCCTACAACATTTTCAAACATATTAGTAACTAAAACTTTCACAAACATAATGCATTCTAGCTTTTCATTTCAAGAAGCAATAGGTATTCTTTTTAATGTTTTTCATTCTTGTGGACATGCTAAGTTATTTCCTTTACTTCGTCCGAAATCATTCTTCTCATTCTCAAAACATTTTGGTCATATAAAATAACCATATTATTCAACTCAACAACAACCCAAATTCCATATCTTGGGTTATCTTTCTTTTTCTATTCTCTAACCAAATTGACCTGTTTCCAATTGAACATTACCAACTATTACCAAACAAACTTGTAAGCTAGAAGAACTTACCTCGATCTTGTGTTCCTTGTAACTTCATATTGCTTGAACATTCTTCTTTCACACCTTATGATTTGTAAGTAAAGGTGGTAAAAAAAGGATGTACATGCAGAAAATCAACCCTCAATTGCTCCACCAATCTCCTGAATTTGTGATTAGGATTTTAGAGAGTGTCCTTCCCCCTATCTTTGTATCTTGCTATACACATACACACTGCATTTTCTTTTCTTCCTTCTTTTATTTAATTAAGTTCCCAATTTGTTCAATTTCACCCCTTTATGTTTGGTGAATGTGTGTTTAGCAATTATTTATTTATTTCTCACTAATAAGCATCATAAGTTAACTAGGTTAAGTGCTACTAGTTACAATGGTTTATGCTAAATTCTAAAACTTAATTAACACAATAGTTAACATTAATCAGGCTAGTATTTCTAGTTACCATTTTTCATACTAAGATATTTAAACATACTTGTTGCAGTGAGATATCTTTGATGTACTTGAACGTATTGCATTTAATCACTCAAAACAATCAAAATTCATTTTCATCCATTAAAAGTACATGTTATTTGTACGATATATAATAATACACAATAAAATTTATTACGAAGTCAGATTTTTAACCAATTATCGTGGCTCATGGATAGATTTTTCATGACACATTTGAAATCATATATAGAACAAGTATATACAGTGTTGGATCCGGACCAAAATTTCAGGGTAACGTTCAAAAAATATTTTATTTTCTTTTCTACAATATAAATTTTCTTTTACTGTACTTTCATACATTGTAAACAATCCTTTTCTCTCCTACATATCATTATTAGCAATATTTGGACTTGGAGTTAGATTAATATCATCATTTTCCTGTAATAGGAACTTGTTTAGAACGTGGTTCATCTTCCAAACAATTGCACAAAAACCCTAAAACTATAAGTGAACAATATAAAATTAGGAACAATTTAGAAGTGAACAATATAATGGTAAAACTTATAAGTGAACAATATGGTAACCATACAAACTAATATCACATAAACCCTAAAGTTAGAAGTAAAAACTTGCACATAAACCTCCAAACAATTGCACATAAGTCATAAACCCTAGAATTAGGAGTTAAAGATTACCAATGGTGTTGAATGTTGCTTTTGTTGATGTCGATGTCGTTGCTGTCGTTGATGTCTAAATTCCGATGTTGATGTTTTGTTGCTAATATTTTGCTTTCTTTAATCGTTCAAGCTTTCAAGGCCACAACCCACAAGGCAACATTAGGTTAATGGGCTTTTGATTAATTAGTGGGCTTTTGATCATAAATTTGCAGTCGGGCTTTCAATATAAGCCATTTTTAAGGGTAGCCTATAATAATCTTAGGGGTAACGTAAAATTTCTTTTAGGTGTAATGAAATACAAAAAAAGTAAAAAAAGAAAAATGTTTCGCACTTCGTTGTAAAACGTTGAGGGGTAGCACCCAAGAGGCTAGCTCTGCCCCTGGACATAACCGATTAAGCTTATTAAAGAAAGACACTAACATGTAGCAAACAATCTTTTGAGAAAGTACACTCAATGCATTAGCATGCCTTATAAGTGTGAGAATCTGATGTCTAGTGCGGCTTAGAGTCTTAGAACATTCATTTCGTTGATTAAGAAAGATCACGATGGGTTTCCTTAGCCAATTTCCGGACAAGCTTTGATTTCGAAAAAACCGCATGTGTATTGCAAACTAGTGGCATAATTGGCTTAAGATGGTGAGAATCACTAAATAATACACGAGAACACGTATTTTATCTCATATTAAGAATCCAAAAGCTTAAAAGTCTATGAACTTTGAAGAAGGATGACCACATTTTCCATTGTAATCGAACATTCTACAAATAAACAAGAATTAATAAAGATAAACGATGATTTAAGTATATTCAGGCGTTAATTCAAAATAGAAGCTGCCAGAGGATATGAATTGAAATTGAATGGATGAACTGCAAAACCTAATCTCTAAAATAAAATAAAACTAAGGACCCTCTAAAAATGGAAGCCTATGCAACAATTTATTCATAGAAGATGGCCTTGATCGTTACCTTATTATTTAAGAGCATCATTTAACAAAAACCAATCTTTAAGAACATCGTTTAACAAAAACTAATCTCAAGTAAAGAAACATGATATATATATATGTAAAGAATCTTAAAAGATAAACTGTAATAGATAAAGCGAGTATACAAAAGCATAAATGTAATATTTATGTATGATGGGGGATGGATATAGTACAATGTGAAGAAAATATGAGAAGTGTAGAAAGCTGTTAAAGAGTGACATGTGTGCTAGTGGGACCAAGGGAAAATGGCAAATGCATCAAAGAGAGAAAAGGAAGTTGGACTTGCTTCTTACATCCCCCTTTAATTCTACATATGAATTTATATCATAGTCTACATGAAACTAAAATCATTAATCATTTAAGGAAAACTTCCTCAGATGTCTCGGTGGTTTACAACATATCACTACAAGAATGAAACTAAAACTACATCGTAAGTAAATTTTCAATATCTACATTCAATAGATAGCGGGAATAGTGCTTAACAGTTAGTGATGGCTTTGGGCGGCCAACCACTGTTGTTTTTTTTTCTTTTTCTGATTTCAATATATATATATATAATATATGGTTGGCCGCCCAAAGCCACCACTAACTGTTAAGCAATATATATATATATATATATATTGAAATCAGAAAAAGAAAAAAAACAACAGTGGTTGGCCGCCCAAAGCCACCACTAACTGTTAAGCATTATATATATATATATATATATATATATATATATATATATAAAAGTTCAAAATTACTATTTTAGGCTCAGTTCAAAATAAAAAAAATGCTTTTGCCCCCGGTTAAAAATTAAGATTTTACCCTTATTTTGAAACTAATATGATTTTGCTCATTGTTTCTGACAAATTACTATTTTGCCCCCAACTAAAAATTATAGGTTCGCTATCATTTTAGTTTTTTTTAGCAAAACTATGGTAGTGTTTTGCTTTAATTGTTGACTCGATGTATTTTTTTGTTGAGATTGTCTTATAAATATTATATACAAGTAACTAAAATACATGTGTACATTTTATGAAACTAAGAAATATTTGGTTTAGCGTCCCGCAACGCGAGGATACAAAAAGGGTATGTGGAATAGTGCCAGGCTACTGCCTGCACTCCCCCATTGGCCAAGGTAAATTATGCTTTTATTCTTAGTTAAAAATTACGAATTCGCCCAATCTTAAAATTACGATTTTGCCTTCGGCTCAAAATTATAGTATTCCCTTCGCTTTAGCTTTTGACAAATTACGATTTTACCCCAATTAAAAATTACAATTTTGCCCCGGTTCAAATTTACTGTCTTGTCATATAGGTTTTTTTAGCAAACCTATGGAATTGTTTTGTTTTAATTGGTTGACTTAATTTAATTTTTATACATGCCAGGAAGTTGTCTAACACTCACTCATTAAACCTGACAAATTACAATTTTGTCATCGTTTTTGTTTTTCGTTATTTTTCTAGCAATGCTATGATAGTGTTTTCTAATCGGTTGATAAATGTTCGGCCTATGACCCGCAACGCGGGCGAGGCTTCAACTAATTTTTACTAAAAAGGATGAGGAATGAATAGTAATCTTACTATTTAATATCAAGTTTCAATATGTTTTTAACTCGTTTAGTTTTTACTTAATTTAATTTTTAATTTTTAATAACTTTGCGTTCGTAAACTTAAAAAAACCCGAGCATACACCTTATAATCCCAAATAAATTTAATTGAAAATACCATAACAAACCGAGTTGCTACCGACAGAAAGGACCTTGCTAATTAAACACGCTCCACCTTATTTTCACACCCCAAAGTGCCCCGCTTTGGCCAAAGCGGGGCGTTTAGGGTTACTTCACCAGACAAAAGGTGAAGTGACTGATGTCTGAGTGACATAAAGTTGATACGAGGTTTGACCAGGAACGATGTTGTCCCGTGAACCCTAAGTGCCGCGCTTTGGGCGAAGCGCGGCGCTTCGACCCCAAATGTTTACCTTTAAAGCGTGCCCAGCAGAAGAGTTACATTCGATTTCAAAAACTCATTATATTATTTTCTAGACATACTGGGGGTTTTCTGTTTTACTTGTGTTTCTTCAAAATAACTCACGGTTATACTGTATTAGTGCAGAGGGTTCAAAAAACGATGTCGTGGTTAAGCAACTATCTTTTCGGTGAATATTCTAACGAGTCAGTTGTTCCTGATTCTTACGAGGGGACTGCTATTTCTGACTCGTATGAGAAACCGGTCTTGTCCAACTTGAAGGAGGAGGAGGATGTATCTGGCTTTCGTTATCGGGATAACACGGTGGAGCTGGATTTGAATATCCATGTGGAGGACCGTACGCACAACAAGGTTATTCGAATTACGGATACGGAGGAGAAGCGTATCCTCAGGCTGAATATTCGTACGGTCTTCCAAACTATCTCGACTTTGGTTACGGTTGTGAGTAGAGCTTTGAACATCAAGTCTATTCGGAACTCGGTGACGATGGTGAGCAGGAGGATGTGTCAGTTGACGAGGAAGGTTGTTACCCGGTGTTGATGCACTATTGTGTTCGTCACTTGTCGAATAGGCTAGATTGAGCGTGTGTTGAATATTGTATAGGTTAAAATCGAACACACGACCAAATACGGAGTTTTCAGTGTAAAAGGGCACAAGTTCGCTCGAACTTGACATGTGGCAGACAAGTTCGACCGAACTTGTCATATGATAGACAAGTTCGCCCGAACTTGTCCTCATATGCATATGTCAAGCGAACTTGGTTGTTTCCCTATAAATAGGTGTTGTGTGTTCATTTGTCATTTGTGTGTTCATATTAACTCGCTGTAAGATGTTAAGTATAATAAAATTTCAATATATATCGGGTTAGACACCCAGCCCAGTTGGTTGGGCTGGGTGCAACACAACAGAAGGTCGCGGGTTCGAGTGTTAACAGGCATGCCGGTTCGATTGGATTAAAAACCTTTTTAATTAAATAAAATTCGGTATAATCTAAATAGTATATAAATATAATTAAAATCAGAAATATTTCGGGTTAGACACGTAGCTCAGTTGGTAGAGCTGCGTGCACATATACGAGAGGTCACGAGTTCGAACCTCACTCAGCGCATGGAATAAACACGGTCCGACAGGTCAACGGTCAACGGTCAAAGTCAAAAAGTCAACATTTTTATATTTTTTTATTTATTTAATCAGAAAATTATTTAAAAGTACTTAAAAATAATATTTTTGAAGTTAGAAAATTTCCTTGAACTCACAAAAATAAATCTAACAATCCCATTAAGAACACTAATTAAAAATATTAATCTCAATTAAAAGTTTATTTATTTATCAAATTATTATGTTATTATTTAGGTTAGTTTCTCTCGTGGTTAAATCCTACAATTCATGCGCATTCATCGTCATCCAGGAAACGCACCCACTGTGAGTGAATTCTTACAAATTCCCCTTTTTATTCATGTTTTGGGGTGTATCATGTGTCGCTTTAATTTTTCGCTTATTCAAACTCGTGCTATTACCATTATATGATCTAAACTTATAATGTAAATATTGTTAGGGAATGTGTGTTTACATTTAGTCAAGTTGCGTGCAAATCAATTCATTAGGCCCATCAGTTCCCCGTTGGAGACGGGTTGAACATCGCGTGCCTCAAAATCATTCATTAGGCCATCAGTTCCTCGTGGGAGACGAGTTGAACATCGCGTGCCTTAAAATCATTCATTTGGTGTGTGCGTGTGTATTAATTAATATTATGTGTTTTGTGATTAAACTTACATTTACGTTTATTCATATTTGGTTATGCACAATTTTATTCAAATAACCAACATAACTAATCCTTTCAAATGTTTAAATAAGATTCACTCGCCAACTTTTTGTTGACCCAAAACCCTATTTTTACACATGATACAGGTGGACAGGTTGAAGCAAGGAACACGTAGGAAATTGCCTTAGAAGAAAAATAATGAAGTCTTGATAAATGTATAGAACATGTTGTACTTGTATGTTGATTGTAATGTTCTCCTTTAAAAGGAAATAATAAATATGAAACTTAATAGTAAATGTCATGAGCTTTGATGAAAACCCAATCATGCCCCGATCACCATTTCCGCTGCGGGTCGGGGTGTGAAAGTATACTCTTTCGGTATGAATGAAGACTTCTGCTGCATTCTGTTCTACTCCATTCTTAATAACATTCTACCGAAACTGTTATATACGGCACTAACTTCCATCTAGAATCGCCTGATCACGGATCTTCAATTGGTATCAGAGCTATGGTTATCACCTACGCTAATGAATTTGGACATTAGGAGGGGTTTTGGACGTAAAACTTGAAATAAACATACAATCCACGGATGAAAAGTAAAATTGAATGGATAGGATTGTTAAAAAACCATTTTCGACCAGATCTATGGTGCATTCATCTCGAAATTCGAAGAAATAAGGATTCTGGATCGAAAAATGTGAAAAAAGGCTGATTTGGGGGAACAACTTCGACCGAACTTGACCTGTGGAGGTTAAGTTCGCCCGAACTTGACAAGGATTTTTCAAGTTTTTCTGTCAAGTTCTGTCACACCCTCAATTTCCACTTGCGGAGTTTTACCGCGAGGCGTGTGAACAAACCAGAATCTGAAACACTAGTACGTCGAACGACTCTAAATGATTTGATAATACGTTTTCCAAAATCATTTGTTGTAGATTTTATATTGCCTAAAATTAATTACCAATATTTAGCAGAGCATTAGTTTTTAAAGTTGAGCGGAAGCATAAAATAAATAGTGAAGCGGGCCCAACACAAACGCCAAAACAAATGAAAAACCCCAAAACATTAGTTATAAATAAGACTCGATAAAAGATTCTTGTTCAATGCATGTGCGTGCACCTAGAGCTCCTAGCGTCCTGAGAAACATGTAAAGAAACAAGTGTCAACATTAAAGATGAGTGAGTTCACAGGTTTTCATAAATTCGTTTGTTCGGTTATAGTTTGTTTTCTCCGTTATCCCTAACCCGGGATAACGTATTGGTTCCATTATTCCAACTCGGAATAATAAGTTGTTGCTTCCAATATTCCAAACCCGGAATATTAAGTTGTTGCTTCCAATATTCCAAACCCGGAATATTAAGTTGTTGTTTCCATTATTCCAAACCCGGAATAATAAGTTGTTGTTTCCATTATCCTCAACCCGGGATAATACAGTTGATTCGTAATTAAGTTCAATGTTAACATATATAGGTAGCTAGCCTAAAGTTATGTCACGTAAGTGTTCGCGATCGAAGCTGACTGTTGTGCCTCCGTGTTGCCAGGCCTATCACTGACCATGGCGAAGTTAGGCCGAATTATTCACCCGTTGACCATACCCGGTCGGCTAGCGCGACTAGCTCGGATGGGGCTTGTCGGGCCCAGTAGTACTACTTATAACTCCCCCGCTATTTAACCCAATACTAACGATCCGAGAGATTGACGAGGACTTAAGTGATAAAGCTGCTTAGTGACCATAACATTACATTAACATTAACTTAGTTACCGAATAGTTATGTGACGTTAAATTCGTATAACGTAAAGAGATTGAGTTTGAGAGTGTATACATGTTTCTCCCCCTGTTATTTAAAAACCGGATAAAGTTAGGGGCCGTGAACTCACCTTTTGTTGCTCGGTTAGTGTAGCAAAGAAGTTGTAAAGGATGGGACCGCTAATTGCGTCCTAACAAACCAATTGATTTCAAGTCAGTGTGTGAACACACCAATACAAATTCTACACGTAATTTACTCACAAAGTGATACACACAAACAACATATCTAACACTCAAACATGCATGCAAGTATCCTCATGTGAACCTAGTGATCAAAACAACTTATCATGAACATAAACCAATCCATGCCACAATTTGGTGCACACAATCACAAGTTATCAAATTTCAGCTTAACACTCATAATTCAGCTGTTTTCTAGGATTTTTATAAACTAGTTCCAACATTCCAAAAATTCCAATATTTTTAAAGTAGGTGACATTTATACCATAGAAATTTATATAAATTTTACAAGTCCTAAATCTTTACCAATTAACCATAAATATTAATATACTAGGCTGCAGTCAGATTTATCACTTTCTGACTGCAGTCCACGGAAGAATTTATTTAAAAATCACCGATTGTCCAATTAACAAAATTCCAGTTGGAGTTGCCCGGAAATTTCGATACCTAGTTTCTATACAAAATTCATGACTCAACTCTCTACTGATTTTAAAATCCAACTCGATAAACAACTAACAAGATTTCAGGATTTTCACAGCTTTAGTTACTAAACTTATTTGGCCCTTTAAAAATATCAAACGACTTCAGAAAATTATGAATCCAGCGCCCATAGATTCGTTATTCAAATCTCTACGTTCTAGACATCAGAAAATCCGTTTTTCAATAACTAACGACCGAGTTACAGCCAGATGAAGTCGGCTGTAACTATTACTCAGCAATTGTTTTCAGCATATTATTACCATAACTTGCATAAGCCGTTCCTATGATCAACCTAAGCGAGCAAGAACCGATTTCCAATTATAGATCACTACTAATAACATATTCATGCAAACCCTAGTTCATACTTCTAGTTTTTACAAACAAACATACTCGCAAACTTACAAGTTCCGCAACAATTATACATGTAAACAATGATAGTTCAGCCGATTACTTACAACACATATAATCCGAAAACAAACCAATTAGTCATTCAAGCATATATATCCGAACATGATCTCGTAATCAAAGATAACCCTAACCTTGAATAACTAGGTAAACAAGCCGAGATTTGGACTAGATTGATCCGGCTGTTCCAGCAAAAATCTCGACCGAGGCTGAAAAGAACAAGCTGCTCACGGCCGAGGGAGGAAGATGGCGAGGGCTGCTGCTGCTGCGACCGAGAGGAAAGAAAAGAACAAGCTGTTGCGCGACCGTGAAGGTGAACAAGGCTGATCAGATTGATATGATGGAGGAAAGAAGCTGTTTGCGATCACAAGAGGCGAGAACAAGGCTGCCGACGGCAGTTTTCTTTTAGGGTTTTGTTGTGAATGAAGGCATGCATGTGAGTTTGTATATATAGGCGCAAAGAGATAAGTGGTTACGGTTTGGTTTGAGTTCATGGCCGAGGGACTTGGGTTGGTTCGGTTTGGGTTTGAATACAATAAGTTTGCGGTTTTGGGCTTGATCTTTGCGGCCGAATAGTTTTAGTTCAAGGTTTAGGTTTGATCTCGGTTTGGGTTTGCGGTTTGGGTTGCACACGGCCGAGAATGGTTTGAGTTCTAAACTTGGTTAATTCCTAGAGTCACAAGGAATCCAAGTTGGTTCGTGTCGCGGTTCGGTTCGTGCACATATTTATTATATATACATATATTTTGTAACTAACACAATTCACGTAATCACACATCACGTATTCATTAACTCATACACGTTCATACACATAGCACGTAATTAGTTTGACAAGTATTACGTTTAAGTTATCCGAAAAACCCAGGATGTCACATTATCCCCTTGTTGAAAGAATTTTCGTCCCGAAAATTGAGTAAACGCGGTTTAGACTATAGCGTACATGTTTAGAGTGCCACTCACAAAGAGTTAGTTCGTTAATGATGGTACGCGAAGTTACAAGAAGTTCCCAAGTGCCATACACAAAGATTTCCAAGTGCCATGCACAAGAATTTAGTTAACAATAGTACACGAAAGTATGAGAAGTTTCCAGGTTGTCACATCATCCCCATGTTGAAAGAATTTTCGTCCCGAAAATTTAGTTACTGGTATCGTTAGTTTGCTGCTCAGTTGCGAAGAGATGTGGGTATTTGCTTTTCATTTGATCCTCTCTTTCCCACGTGAACTCCGGTCCACGCTTAGAGTCCCAACGAACCTTAACGATCGGAATTTTGCTGTGCCTTCGAGTCTTGATCTCACGATCCATGATCTCGATAGGCTGTTCCACAAAGTGCAGTTGTTCATCCACTTGGATCTCATCCAATGGAATGACTAGAGTTTCATCTGATAGACACTTCTTCAGATTTGACACGTGAAATACGTTATGAACTCCACTGAGTTCGGCAGGAAGGTCTAATTGATAAGCTACAGGTCCGATACGTTTCAAAATTACAAACGGACCTACGTACCGTGGGTTAAGTTTTCCCCGTTTTCCAAAACGGATTACACCCTTCCAGGGTGACACCTTTAGTAGGACGCGGTCGCCTACTTGAAATTCGAGCGGTTTGCGTCGTTGATCAGCGTAGCTTTTCTGTCGATCTCGTGCCGCCGCCATGCGGTTTCTGATTTGTACAATCTTTTCGGTAGCCTCAAGTATTAACTCAGGGCCTGTGAGTTGACTGTCACCGACTTCTGCCCAGCAGACCGGTGATCTACATTTACGACCGTATAATGCCTCAAACGGTGCTGCCGAAATACTCGTATGATAACTATTGTTATATGAGAATTCTACTAGAGGCAGGTGGATTTCCCAACTATTTCCGAAGTCTACTACGCATGCTCTAAGCATGTCTTCCAAGGTCTGTATGGTCCTTTCACTTTGACCATCAGTCTGGGGGTGATAGGCTGTGCTCATATCCAAGCGTGTTCCCAACGCTTTCTGGAGTGACTGCCAGAAGTTAGACGTGAAGCGAGCATCTCTGTCTGAGATGATGGACGTTGGCACTCCGTGCCGAGAAACTACTTCCTTAATGTAGATGCGAGTCAACTTCTCCATCTTATCTGTTTCTTTAATAGCTAGGAAGTGTGCGGACTTAGTTAAACGATCAACAATCACCCAGATGGTATCGCAACCACCCAAGGTTCGCGGGAGTTTAGTGATGAAATCCACTGAGATCTGATCCCATTTCCACACTGGGATCTCAGGTTGTTGGAGTAGCCCCGATGGCTTTTGATACTCCACCTTGACTTTTGCACAAGTCAAACATTTACTCACGTAGGTGGCTATATCGGCTTTCATGTTGGGCCACCAATACGCAGCTTTAAGGTCTTGATACATCTTATCCGAACCCGGATGGACAGAGTATCGGGATTTGTGAGCTTCATCCATGACTAGCTCTCTGAGGTTTCCGTAGAGAGGTACCCATATGCGATTCATGAAATACCGGGCTCCATTGGGTTTTACTTCCCAATCGCGTTCCATTTTTCCCACCGATTCGGCTTTGATGTTTTCCTCCTTAACTGCTTCTAACTGGGCGTCGCGTATTTGTTTGGGTAGCCCCGAATGATTAGTGAGTTGTAATGCTCGTACACGACGTGGTTTCAAGTGTTCCTTCCTACTGAGGGCATCAGCTACCACGTTAGCTTTACCCGGGTGATACCGAATGGCACACTCATAATCGTTCAAGAGTTCGACCCAGCGACGCTGTCGCATGTTCAACTCCTTCTGATCAAAGATGTGTTGGAGGCTCTTGTGGTCCGTAAAGATTGTGCACTTCGTTCCATAGAGGTAGTGTCTCCAAATCTTAAGTGCAAACACTACTGCTCCCAATTCCAGGTCATGCGTCGTGTAGTTTTTCTCGTGAACCTTCAGCTGTCGCGACGCATACGCGATGACCTTATCGCGTTGCATGAGTACGCATCCCAATCCCTGAATGGAAGCGTCACAATACACTACGAAGTCATCTGTCCCTTCCGGCAAGGACAGAATGGGTGCACTGCAAAGTTTCTGTTTCAGCAATTGAAATGCTGCTTCTTGCTTGTCACCCCAAGCATACTTCATGCCTTTCTGGGTGAGGGTAGTAAGTGGTTGTGCGATCTTTGAAAACCCCTCGATGAAACGTCTGTAGTAACCAGCCAATCCCAAAAATTGGCGGATCTCGTCGGTGTCTTAGGTGCTTCCCAGTTTTTGATGGCTTCAATCTTGGCAGGGTCTACGTGGATACCCTTTTCATTCACGATATGCCCGAGAAACTGAACTTCCCGAATCCAGAAATCACACTTCGAAAGCTTGGCATATAGTTTTTCCTGTTGGAGTAATCCTAACAGTAATCGTAGATGTTCAGCATGTTCTTCTTCACTTCTGGAGTAGATGAGTATGTCATCGATGAACACAATGACAAACTTGTCGAGCTATGGTTTACACACGCGGTTCATGAGGTCCATGAACACCGCGGGTGCGTTGGTGAGACCGAAGGGCATGACCAAGAACTCATAATGGCCATACCGAGTGCGAAATGCCGTCTTAGCGATATCCTCCTCCCTGACGCGTAGTGGTGGTAACCGGACCGTAAATCAATCTTAGAGTAGTAACTTGACCCTTGAAGTTGGTCGAAGAGATCGTCGATACGAGGTAACGGGTATCGGTTCTTGACTGTAACCTTGTTAAGTTCCCTATAGTCGATGCACATGCGGAAAGTCCCGTCCTTTTTCTTGACAAAAAGGACTGGAGCTCCCTATGGCGAAACGCTTGGTCGGACAAATCCTTTTTCTAATAGCTCCTGAAGTTGGGTAGACAGCTCCTGCAGCTCGGCTGGAGCTAGGCGGTATGGAGCCTTGGCGATAGGAGTTGCATTGTTTGCCAATTCGATTTCAAACTCCAATTGTCGATGGGGTGGAAGACCAGGTAGTTCCTCTGGGAATACATCGGAAAAATCACGGACGACAGGAATGTCTTCTATACGTTTCTCATCCTTAGGCTGTTCGGTAATCAGTGTGAGTAAAGCGAAGGAGTTCTTTCTCCGAAGATTCTTCTGCGCTTGTATGTATGAGATGATGTTGGTGACGGCGCTTGCCTTATCGCCTTGTACCGTCAGGATTTCGTCGTTAGAGAGCGGAATACGGATAGATTTTTCGAAGCAGAGAACTTCAGCCCGGACGTCGGATAGCCAGTCCATTCCGACTACCACGTCAAAACTACCCAGGGTAGTTGTCATCAGATCAATGGTAAAGGTGTGGCCTGCGAGTTTGAGTTGACAGCCGGATACTATTTGGGTCACATCTACAGATTTACCATCGGCTAATTCTATAACATAAGGGGTCTCTAATGGTTTAAGCGTGAGATTTAGGTTCTTCCTAAAAGACTCAGATATAAAGCTCCTATCCGCACCCGTATCAAAAAGCACAGAAGCAAAATGTTCATTAAGGGGAAACTTACCGGTGACCACGTTCGTGTCGTTTCTGGCCTCTCCGCGGCCCAAGGTAAATGCGCGACCTTTGGCACCTCCTGTGCCACCGTTCCCATTATTGTTGTTGTTATTATTGTTGTTGTGGTTATTGTGGTTGTGGTTGTTTCCACCATTATTGTTGTTGTTACGCAACTGTGGGCAGTCTCTTCTGAAATGAGCAGTGCTACCACACTGATAGCATCCCCGGTTTATACCCTGCTGCTGACCCTGGGGTTGATTTTGATTTTGTCGGGACATGATTTCCCCACGACAATCCTTTGCCGCATGTCCCACCTTGCCACATCGTTGGCAGCGATTCCCGGCACAAGGGCCGTGATGATGAAGATTACAGCGACTGCACTGCGGCTTTCGACCTACATAGCCGCCTGCGTTCTGTTTATTGTTGTTGTTGGCAGGCTGATTTTGGTAACCCCGGTGGCTGTTGTAGTGATTGAACCGTTTTTGGTTCCCCTGCTGCGAATGAGATGACGAAGACTGTCGACTAGTTGAGTCTTCAAACTTTCTTTTGTTATCCGGGGCAACTTCAGTTGTACCCCGTGCTGGCAGCTTCTTCTGTTCCACCGCCTTATCGGTGAGTTTGTGAGCCAATCGGATTGCTTGATGTTCAGTTACAGGGTTACTAGCCATTACCATACCCTGAATTTCCGGAACCAGACCCCCAAGATAGAACTCGAGTCTTTTCTCCACAGTGTTGGCCAAATCGGGACACAGAAATACCAAATCATGATGTTTTGCGGTGTAAGCTTCAATTTCCGATCCCACCATCTTGTGGTTCCATAAGGCTTGCTCTAACTGTTGCACTCTGTCTCGTGGACAGTACTCCTCTTTGATTAGGGCCTTGAACTCGGCCCAGGCCATTGCATTCGCAGCTATAAGTCCACGTGTTTGGACTTGTGCATTCCACCATGTCAGTGCCCCATCTTCCAGTGTTGAGGCTGCGTATTTAACCTTGTTGGCCTCTAGGCAGTTGCACATTTCAAAAACGGATTCAGATTTTTCGATCCAGCGTACCAGTCCAATGGGTCCTTCCGCCCCCGAGAATTTGCTTGGTTTTGCGTCGAGGAACATCTTGTAGGGGTTAAGACCCCTCCTGCTGCTGGTGGGTTTTGGAACACCTGCCAGAGCAGCATTCATGTGTTCTTGGATCATTGCGGCTAATTCTTAAGGCGTCATGTTGAGATTTCCGCGACGTCCAGTTGTCATTTTAGATCTAAGTAGAAAATAAATAGACCGAAGGAAAGTAAATAAAATAAGCGACGCGTCAGTCTTCTACGTCTCCATCCCCCAAATTACTATCGTTTCCGTCATCCTCCGCGGCGTTTCCAGCTTCCACAGCTGGGTCCTCCTCCGGATCCTCCTCTGGATCCTCTTCCGGATCCTCCTCTACCGGCACTGGAGGGGCCGGTGCTGGTGCAGGTGCTTGATTTTGCTGTAGCTCCTGAATGTTCCAACTATTATCCAGGACTCTGTCCTCGAGCCAGTTGGCTCTTATCTGCTCAGCACGCAGATCTCTGGCTAAGGTGTTACGAGTATTCTTACTCGTATGCTGCTCTTCCTCGAGCGAGTCGGTTTTACCTGTCAGTTGTCGGATCATCCATCCTTGTGCTAGGATGGTTTCCTGCATTCTTTCTAACTGTTTTTGTTGTTTATGTATCATGATTCTAAGTAGGTCAATTCCTACTTCTACAGGGTTAACCGGTTCAATCGGCACAGCAGTGATTGGGCGTGATGACGACTCCTCCCCCAGAGCGAGCCTTTTCCTCGCAGCTGAGCGCGTTTCCACGCCATAAGATGGTAAGGGTTCCACCATAGGTGCCTTTCCTGGCGACCTTGGTTGCGTAAGTTTGTCGGATGATGATGAGGATGAGGATGATGACATTGCCTTTAGGTTGTGTAGTTAGTTACGAGTTGCATTCATTTCAATTATGCAGTCATATTTCACATAACATAGTTGTGGTACATAACATAACAAGATATAACAGTTCGGTGCCAGACTAAGTCTAGTGTCGTGAATTCAGCTATAGTTTAGGTCTACTTCTAATGCAAACCTGGTTCTCTATAGCTAGTGGCTCTGATACCAATCTGTCACACCCTCAATTTCCACTTGCGGAGTTTTACCGCGACGCGTGTGAACAAACCAGAATCTGAAACACTAGTACGTCGAATGACTCTATATGATTTGATAATACGTTTTCCAAAATCATTTGTTGTAGATTTTATATTGCCTAAATTAATTACCAATATTTAGCAGAGCATTAGTTTTTAAAGTTGAGCGGAAGCATAAAATAAATAGTGAAGCGGGCGCCAACACAAACGCCAAAACAAATGAAAAACCCCAAAACATTAGTTATAAATAAGACTCGATAAAAGTTGTCTTGTTCAATGCATGTGCGTGCACCTAGAGCTCCTAGCGTCCTGAGAAACATGTAAAGAAACAAGTGTCAACATTAAAGATGAGTGAGTTCACAGGTTTTCATAAATTCGTTTGTTCGGTTATAGTTTGTTTTCTCCGTTATCCCTAACCCGGGATAACGTATTGGTTCCATTATTCCAACCCGGAATAATAAGTTGTTGTTCCAATATTCCAAACCCGGAATATTAAGTTGTTGCTTCCAATATTCCAAACCCGGAATATTAAGTTGTTGTTTCCATTATCCTCAACCCGGGATAATAAGTTGTTGTTTCCATTATCCTCAACCCGGGATAATACAGTTGATTCGTAATTAAGTTCAATGTTAACATATATAGGTAGCTAGCCTAAAGTTATGTCACGTAAGTGTTCGCGATCGAAGCTAACTGTTGTGCCTCCGTGTTGCCAGGCCTATCACTGACCATGGCGAAGTTAGGCCGAATTATTCACCCGTTGACCATACCCGGTCGGCTAGCGCGACTAGCTCGGATGGGGCTTGTCGGGCCCAGTGGTACTACTTATAACTCCCCCGCTATTTAACCCAATACTAACGATCCGAGAGATTGACGAGGACTTAAGTGATAAAGCTGCTTAGTGACCATAACATTACATTAACATTAACTTAGTTACCGAATAGTTATGTGACGTTAAATTCGTATAACGTAAAGAGATTGAGTTTGAGAGTGTATACATGTTTCTCCCCCTGTTGTTTAAAAACCGGATAAAGTTAGGGGCCGTGAACTCACCTTTTGTTGCTCGGTTAGTGTAGCAAAGAAGTTGTAAAGGATGGGACCTCTAATTGCGTCCTAACAAACCAATTGATTTCAAGTCAGTGTGTGAACACACCAATACAAATTCTACACGTAATTTACTCACAAAGTGATACACACAAACAACAAATCTAACACTCAAACATGCATGCAAGTATCCTCATGTGAACCTAGTGATCAAAACAACTTATCATGAACATAAACCAATCCATGCCACAATTTGGTGCACACAATCACAAGTTATCAAATTTCAGCTTAACACTCATAATTCAGCTGTTTTCTAGGATTTTTATAAAATAGTTCCAACATTCCAAAAATTCCAATATTTTTACAGTAGGTGACATTTATACCATAGAAATTTATATAAATTTTCCAAGTCCTAAATCTTTACCAATTAACCATAAATATTAATATACTAGGCTGCAGTCAGATTTATCACTTTCTGACTGCAGTCCACGGAAGAATTTATTTAAAAATCACCGATTGTGCAATTAACAAAATTCCAGTTGGAGTTGCCCGGAAATTTCCATACCTAGTTTCTGTACAAAATTCATGACTCAACTCTCTACTGATTTTAAAATCCAACTCGATAAACAACTAACAAGATTTCAGGATTTTCACAGCTTTAGTTACTGAACTTATTTGGCCCTTTAAAAATATCAGACGACTTCAGAAAATTATGAATCCAGCGCCCTTCGTTATTCAAATCTCTACGTTCTAGACATCAGAAAATCCGTTTTTCGACAACTAACGACCGAGTTACAGCCAGATGAAGTCGGCTGTAACTATTACTCAGCAATTGTTTTCAGCATATTATTACCATAACTTGCATAAGCCGTTCCTATGATCAACCTAAGCGAGCAAGAACCGATTTCCAATCATAGATCACTACTAATAACATATCCATGCAAATCCTAGTTCATACTTCTAGTTTTTACAAACAAACATACTCGCAAACTTACAAGTTCCGCAACAATTATACATGCAAACAATGATAGTTCAGCCGATTACTTACAACACATATAATCCGAAAACAAACCAATTAGTCATTCAAGCATATATATCCGAACATGATCTCGTAATCAAAGATAACCCTAACCTTGAATAACTAGGTAAACAAGCCGAGATTTGGACTAGATTGATCCGGCTGTTCCAGCAAAAATCTCGACCGAGGCTGAAAAGAACAAGCTGCTCACGGCCGAGGGAGGAAGATGGCGAGGGCTGCTGCTGCTGCGACCGAGAGGAAAGAAAAGAACAAGCTGTTGCGCGACCGTGAAGGTGAACAAGGCTGATCAGATTGATATGATGGAAGAAAGAAGCTGTTTGCGATCACAAGAGACGAGAACAAGGCTGCCGACGGCAGTTTTCTTTTAGGGTTTTGTTGTGAATGAAGGCATGCATGTGAGTTTGTATATATAGGCGCAAAGAGATAAGTGGTTACGGTTTGGTTTGAGTTCATGGCCGAGGGACTTGGGTTGGTTCGGTTTGGGTTTGAATACAATAAGTTTGCGGTTTTGGGCTTGATCTTTGCGGCCGAATAGTTTTAGTTCAAGGTTTAGGTTTGATCTCGGTTTGGGTTTGCGGTTTGGGTTGCACACGGCCGAGAATGGTTTGAGTTCTAAACTTGGTTAATTCCTAGAGTCACAAGGAATCCAAGTTGGTTCGTGTCGCGGTTCGGTTCGTGCACATATTTATTATATATACATATATTTTGTAACTAACACAATTCACGTAATCACACATCACGTATTCATTAACTCATACACGTTCATACACATAGCACGTAATTAGTTTGACAAGTATTACGTTTAAGTTATCCGAAAAACCCGGGATGTCACAAGTTCGCCCAAACTTGACTGGATTTTTATGAAATTTAGCACAAGTTCGCCCGAAATTGTGTATTTCATACAAGTCCGCCCGAACTTGGTAGTGGCCAACCAAGTTCGCCCGTACTTGTCACAATCTGACTAAGTTGCCCGAACTTGTCACATACTGACTAAGTTCGCCCGTACTTGTCATACAAGGCATGGAAAAATTTTGTTGATCATATTGATGGGATGAGTGTCCAGAAAAAATTTGACGATCTAAAATTTTTCGGGTTTTCGAAGACCGAACCGACATGTTCGGGGACACTGTCTAGAGCTTCAGAGTACAGATTTGGTGATATGGTCACAAAATTTTGAAGACAACGGGAGAGTCATTGATGCCAATGCAGAATGTTGATTATTTGGGTGTCGTGACAGTAATGGGCCTAAACGTTAAATCCGCATTTGTTAAAAACTGAAAGTTCCGGATTTCAGGGGGAATTTCAGTGAAAATTTCTGTATGGTCAAAATTTGAAAAAATTAGGGGGAATAAGAAAATTTTCAATATTTGAAGATTCCGGCATTTTTGAAATTTGTGACTACTGCAGCAGTATCAAGGTGGTTACTGATTGCAGACTATCGGGAAATGCAGAGGATCGAGATTCATTGGGTATTTCAAATTGATGTCTAGTTTGAAAGTGGGTGGTTACATAACTGAGTCTTGGAGGAGTTGTTTATCAGATTCTGAGGTCATGGTTGTGGATTGACACCTGAGTCGCGCGTATGGTTTGGAAGCACACACGACTGCCTATCTTTAACTCTGCTTTGTACATGAACTATTGACTGGACTATCCGCCAGGAATAGGGGTGCTCTGTAGTTTCAGTTGCCCTAGGTTGTACGCGGTACCATGATTAAAGAAGATGATTTATGGGATCGTATCTTTCGGATAAAGTTGTGTATATCAGTTGCTGACAAAATAGGTTATACATTTGGGATTCTTTGATCACAGGAAGTTCAGATTTTTCAGATCATGATTCAGAGTGACGCCTAAGGGTTAGAGTACATCAAAAACATATTAAAAGCAAAAAGTTCAAAAACGTTAAAAAAAGCAAAAAGAGTTTTGTGGATAAAAGGAAATGATAGTACATCAGTGGACTATCACAGTTTGCTAAGGATTTGTAAAGTTTAAAAGTTTAAACAAGTCTTACTGTGGATGTGTCGATAGGCTTACACGTTCAGTAAATTGTTTACGGGATATAAACTAAATTTTACAACTGCTTAAACTTGTGGATTAACATCTCTCAAATATATGGACTTAGTACTCTGAAATTTCGTTTGAGAGATTGCCTGATTCTGAGATACGAGGTCTTTATAGATGATTGATATCTGGGGTATTATACAAGTTCTTCTGATTTTGCGTAAGCAATGGCCTAGAACTTTTATAATGCTTTTGCAAAAATCTCCTAAAACTGCATTAAATTGAAAATATCGAAAGATACTATAATTGCAGTACAAAAAGATTCCATTTTGGAACACTACCTTATAAGTCGAGCCTTCATCTCTCTGTTGGTATGATGGTACTAACCTGAGCTCTCAAGGTCTCGCACAACCCAGATACGGATATCAATTACACTATATTCACCTGTAAGATGAAATCTAGGGAATCTTGATACGGGAGTATATTCAAGAAGTGGGAACGGCAGATAAGTCAAGTTTCATAAACCATATCTTAACATATCTTGGAACAGTTGAGAAACGTGGTAAAGTTTAAGTGGACAAATATATCGACAATCTAGGTAAATTTGTTTAAAACTTAGTGTCATAAAAAGGTCAATGGTACTAGTGATATGTCTCAGAAGCTGATATGATCATTTAACACAAACTCAACAAAAATATTCCTGTAAATATGTTTGTACATACTTAGTGTTTGATATTAATTACATAAAAGTAAAAAGATTATATTATCTTTTAGTTTCGATCACTGATGATGAAAAGCTGATTTTCAAAATCTAAAATTGCTAAACAAAATCTAATAATTGAAATTGATATGAAAAGTTTAAAAGTTCATTAAGTTGAAACTTACATTTGAATAAAAACATCAGGTTGTTTCAAAGTGTTTAATCAAGATCATTAAGTTGAACTTGATACATGAATCAGATATTCAAGGTCATTAATTTGAATTTGCTTAACTGAGAGGGTTTAAAACTGATAAGAAGATTAAAATTTGATATGTTTATGTTTAGAAATTTCAAAGTTTGAATCTGAAATGTTTATTTGAATGTTAAAAGAACTTTGAAACAGGAAGTTGATTTTAAGGGGGAGCTGGAAAAAAATGTGATTGAAGATCCCAGAAAGCTCAAAGCAAGGGGGAGTATGGTGATTAAAAGTTTTATCAAGACAAGCTCGAGAAGAAAAGAGAAAAGGATTGTAGATGCTATGAAGATCAAGGAAGTTAAAGTTATTCAAGTAATAAAGATCAAGAATACATTAAAGACTCCGGAACTTAATTGAAGAATGATGACTACCGTCACATCCAAGGGGGAGTCTGTTGATGCATATGTCTGTTGCCTACGTCATTGTATATCGAGTCTGAGTGATTAGAGCTTAATCTGTTATAAACGAGGCGTATTTAAGTGAGTTAGAGGTCAAGTTCGCTGGTCATGGTGATGATGATGTCAAGTTCGGCCGCCCGAACTCACTTCCTCACCAACGAACTTCTAAAACTATAATAGGTGCCTTGGGATTTCATTTGTAACATTCAGAGATTTTGTCACGACAGAGGCGAAGCTCTGTCAAAGTGTTTCCAGGATCTGTAACGTCTTCTAATCAATGAAACAGTGATTAAACAATGCATAACTTGTCTACAATGTCGCCTATGCAAACAGATTCCGCACGTTTACCTTAGATTTGCCAAATTAGGTCCCGAAAGATCCGTATAATGGACCCTCACCCGGTTACATTTTCGTTTGATACAACATAGAAGTTTTCGTCACGTAAAGAGCTGGTGCGTTGGGTACAAGACACGGCAAAAGACAATGGTTACCTCATTGTGATCAAGAGGTCGAATAAAAGAGGAGAGAATTACAAGATTTGGTTTCAATGCACTCTTGGTGGGGAGCATCATAGTATAGCTACACAGAGGAAAACGGGTAGCAAGAAAATAGGCTGCCCGTTCGAGATAATCGGGTTTTCGGAATCAAACGGAGTGTTTGGAGGATCTAGGTGATGAAGGCGAAGCACAACCACACTCCTATCGAAAACCTAGAAGGTCACGTGTATGCGAGAAGGCTTTCTTCGGATGATAAAAGAATGGTTGAGCAGCTGGCGGAGTAAGATATTCCCAACCGCAGTATCTGGCGAACGCTGACGAAAACATGATAGAAAGCTTATTCCGAAAGATATACACAACGCTGTTCAGAAGATCAATATCAGAAAAAATGTCGGTAAGTCTCCGATGCAAAAACTTGAAAACATTCTTCGTGAAAAAGATTACACTTATTACATGCGCACGAATGAGATATCAAACGCAGTTGAAGATGTCTTCTTTGTTCACAAAAAAATCATTCACTATGTGGTGTGCCTTCCGCATGTGCTAATGGTTGACGCCACCTACAAAACGAACATGTACAACTTGCCGTTTGTTCAGGTCGTAGGCATGACGTCGACAAACAAATCGTTTACGGCTGCTGGTGCGGTAATTTCCGCTGAGAAGTTAGAGAACTACCTATGGGTGCTGCAGAGGATCAAGTCTATGTTGGTAGGCTGTATGGAGTCGCGCGTGATTTTAACAGATAGGGAGTTTGCGCTAATTAACGCGTGTAAACAAGTTTTTCCAAAAGCGTAGAAGTATCTTTGTCGGTTCCATATTCAACAAAATATTAACAAGAATAACAAGAAGAAATTCTCTGACAAGCAGTGGAAAGAATTCATACGTTCATTTTGGACATTGTGCGAGTCTACCACCGAGGAAATATACAGGTATAACTTGGAAAACCTTGAAGCACAACTGAAAGAAGATGGCTGTGAACGTGAGTATTTCTTACATAATTCTGTTCAACCGACTATTTACGTTTTTATATAATAACAAAAACTCACTATTTACGTTTTTTAATTTCAGAGGTTTTTGATTATTTGAGGAAATCCTGGTTGGATCCATACCGTGAAAAGTTTGTATCTTGCTGGACTAACAAAACTATTAACTTTCACCAAACTACGACCAACAGGGTTGAGGGCATGCATGCAAGACTAAAAAGTCACTTTCCAAGTCATCGCAACACACTGGATAAACTTGTATTGTATGTTGATCATGTTGTTGACATACAATACGCCGAGATTAGAAGTAGCTTTGAAACAAGCCTCCGAAAAGTGATGAACCACCACAAGGATCATCCCATGCTTGAAAATATTCTCAGAAAGATTTCAATATTTGCGATTAAGCTTTTGAATATGGAGCTAAAACGTAAGGAAGACGGGTTGAGAGCCTGCGGTTCAAGCTGTGGTTGCCAACTTTTTACCAGTTGTGGTTTGCCATGTGCATGTCGCTTGGAAAAGTTGGAAAATAACGGTAATTAATATTTTTGACCTTTGCCGTTATGATTTTGCCACCTAATTTTTGTTTCCGTCCACAGGTTAGCAAATCCGTATCAACTCGATAGACGTGTTCTGGAAGAAGCTTGACTTCAAGCCGACAAGGAATAAGATAGAGGATATCGATGTAGACGCGAAATTTGAAAAATTGAAACAACAGATCGATCCAACACTTCCTCAAGTGAAAGGAGCTTCTTTGAAAAGTTTCAGCAAATCCTCAATCCAGACAACAGTAATAAAAAACCTCCTGTTGTTTTGAAGAAAACTCGCGGTCGCCCAACATTGAAAACACATGAACAAAGAAAGGTTGAAGCTGCCAGAAAAAGCTCGTATATTCCATCGGAAGAAACTTGCCTCGAGGCCTCAGACGATCTCCCTTGTCACAGCTCGTACGTATCATCCCAAGACTCTGGATGACAAAAGAAAACCCAACCGCTCAACGAACACCCTGATTTCCCGATGATCAAGCTCGGTCCTAAGACGGATATAGTGATCCGCAACTACGCATCTCAGATTCCTGAAGTGGTCCATCCATATATCGTGAGAATAAAGGACGTGAGACCAGATGGTCATTGTGGGTTTCGATCGGTAGCTGTTGGGTTAGGAATGAAACAATCAAAGTATTTGACTATCCAAAAACAACTTATAATGGAGTTACGTATGAATGAATCGCTTTGGAGGCAGGTTTTCGATCTGGAAAACATATGACATTATGATGCGCTAGTCAGACTGATCGATTTCGAGGGGGTGGGACGAGCAGGTACCGAAAATTACATGACAATGCTTGAGACGGGGTTTCTTATTGCCCAACGATACGGTGTGATTGTTCACACCTTCGACAATCGTGGGAACGATACAATTTTCCCTCTATTTGGCGGGCCAGACGAATCCAAGCAACCTCACCAGGTGGTTGCAGTTGTGTTCGTCGCTGTGGGCATTTCATCCATGTAGAGCTTGGAGGATGGTATCCAATGCCACCCCCAAACCCCCAGTGGATAGCGAACAGATCAGAGAGCGCAGTAGCTTGGCAAACATTATATACGGATCAGATCAGCGCATACGAAATGTTTACGTACAAACCCCCGGACCTTAATGTAACGCCATATGTTCAAGATGTAGGTTAAATGGGTGTAATAATAATCATGTTAATTCATTTATAATCCAAGAGTACGTTTATGTTTGTTTAATTACATGCGTTAATTCATTTATAAACCAAGAGTACGTTTATGTTTGTTTAATTACATGCGTTGAATCATTTACAATCCAAGTGTGTGTATGTGTTTGCTAAGTATATGCACTTTTGTACAATAATACAAACAACATAAACATATTATGCCATAATAGTTAATCTACACACTAATAAGACACACACAGACAATGGAATCAATAATACGCGATATAACCAAATGTCTCCGACACGAACCGTACGACCAACATACGCGACAAAACCGATAATACAGATAGTAAACGTTATAATACAACTTTTAACGACAAAATACGATAAGCATTGATTCCGTATGGCGTGCATACATGCAATACCGCACGTCGGACTACAAGTGAAATCAAATGAGAATCACACGAAATCGTGAATACAGCACCCGAGATGACCGAACTTATCCGGAATTTGTGGTATAGACCATAAACTCCCCAAAAAGACATAAAATGGCAAATTACGTCATGTTACGACATGTATAGGTACGTTTTTGAATTAAAATCAAATTAAAAAAAGGCAAAGCGCCGCTTTGAGCTAAGCGGGACGTTTAAGTTCTAAAATGTTTCATTTTTAACCCAAAACGCATGCGTTTTGGGTTAAAAATGAAAATTTTTAAAACAAAACGCCCCGCTTAGCTCAAAGCGGGGCGCTTTGGGACCACGTTTTAACCCAAAGCGGCCAGCTTCATCACCAACTCACAAAACTTTCAAAAAACACACACCAACGGTGCGATTTACACACACTAGCCTCGTTTGATCTCGTTTGAAGGCCATTTCCCGCGATTCGACTCTCATTAGGTAAGATCCTTGGCCCCCTACTCATTTATTCCATTAATTTGTTGATTTTCGTTGTGTTTTGGTTCGTTTTGGGAGGTTCCGGCCGGCTGCCGGCGATCTGTTCATAACCGACCCAGGCAAAGCACGGCGCCTGGCCCTAAATGCCCCGCTTTGCATGCTTTTTTTAATTTTTTTATTATTAATAATAGTTAAGTGTTTGTTATTAATATTTGTTAAATAATAGTTAATTATTGTTACTAATAATAGTTAATTATTGTTAATAATATTTTTTAATAATAGTTATTTTTATTAATTGATTGTTTATTGTTTAATTATTAATAATAGTTAATTGTTTGTTAGTAATATTTGTTTAATAATAGTTAATTATTGTTACTAATAATAGTTAATTATTGTTAATAATATTTGTTTAATAATAGTTATTTTTATTAATTGATTGTTTATTGTTTAATAATTAATAATAGTTATTGTTATTTGTTTATTAGTTGTTGTTGTTATTAATAATAGTTATTTTTATTAATTGATTGTTTTGTTAAAACGCAGATATGGATATGGATTTGGATTTCGACATGGACATGGAGGCGGGTTTGGAGGATCAGGGCGCCGATCTAACCTCGAACCACCTGGCGTTCCCGGAAGGTGACGATAGGCATGAGAGGTGTGCGAAGTTGCGCGTCATGTCGATAGGGGCGCATGTCAGGATTGACTGGGGCCTCTTGGAGACAGTCGGGGAGGCCCCTATGGTGAGGGAGATTATAGGGTTGGATTCCCCGGGGGCGCGTTTGTTCAATGGGGCGTCGGAGGACTCGTACCGTGAGCTTACGGTCGAGTTTATCGCGTCATTTGTATTCCAGCCGCATCCGGCGGATTACGTGGAAGACCCGGCCCATCCTCAGCACGAAGTTACCTTCCGCCTGGCCACCCAGGAGTTTCACATGAGTCTTCGGGAGTTCTCCGTCCATGCAGGTTTGTACACCGAGCCCGAGCTTGATACAGATGTATATACGCAGGGGGTTAGAGCCTTGGACAGGCAGACACTTATTAGTTTCTGGAGGCTTATTGCGAGGGTACTCTTTGGGAAATCCTCGCAAAAGGCGTCCACCATCAGAGACCCCCTGTACAGATACCTCATCGCATTATTGCGTCCTCGATCGTGCCATTCCGTCGACTTCATTAGGCCGGGCGTCATCGTCGTCTATGGGTATACTGCACTAGTTCGACATTGGTTACCGGTTTCGGAGCCGCGAGGGCGCTGTTTGGGTGTCGGAGCCGCCGTTGTCGGAGGTGATCCCTGTCGTTATCGAGGTCAGAGAGGGCATACTGGCGCCTCCGGAGGTTCAGGCTGCGACTTACCTGGCTTAGCTTGAGGCTCTGGGTCTCCCACCACCTCAGGATCAACAGGCGCAGCAGGCTCAGCAGGCGCAGCAGGCTGAGGAGGCTCAGCATCCTCAGGGTGACCTGCCACCACCGCTGCCACCGCCTCCACACCCGCCGCAGTACTCACAGCACGTCATCGCCGACCTGCCTCCTGTCACACCCCGACCCGCAGCGGAAAAGGTGATCGGGGCATAATTGGGTTATCATCAAAGCTCATGATATTTATTATATGTTTCATATTCATTAATACAATTTAATGGAAATTTACAATAAATGATACAACATGATCTAACTATCAGTCTAAGCTTCTTGGTTCTCTTCTAAGGCATATCCTATGTTTTCCTTGCTTCAACCTGTCCACCTGTATCATGTGTAAAAAGGTTTTTGGATCAACATAATGTTGGCGAGTGAATCCTATGGAAAACATTTGAACAAGTTTATCCAATTGATTATAAATAAGGTGCATACCACATATGAGTAAATGTAGATGTAAATTTATTCACACAACACATAATATTGAATATTGAACACACAAACACCAAATAATTGTTTTGAGGCACGCGTTGTTCGACTCGTCTCCCACGAGGAACTGATGGGCCTAATGAATGAGTTTTGAGGCACGCGTTGTTCTTACGAACTGATGGGCCTAATGTATGAGTTTTGAGGCACGCGTTGTTCTCGTCTCCCACGAGGAACTGATGGGCCTAATGTATGAGTTTTGAGGCACGCGTTGTTCTCGTCTCCCACGAGGAACTGATGGGCCTAATGTATGAGTTTTGAGGCACGCGTTGTTCTTACGAACTGATGGGCCTAATGTATGAGTTTTGAGGCACGCGTTGTTCTCGTCTCCCACGAGGAACTGATGGGCCTAAATAATTTGCATACAACTTTGACAATATGTAATATATCACAACCAATAATAGTTACATTCTAGTTTAGTTCATATAATGGTATAGCACAAATTTGCATAAGAGAATTAGTTTAAACAACACATGATACACCCCAAAACGTGAATAAAAGGGGGAGTTTGTAAGAATTCACTCACCTTGGGTGCGTTCGGTTGATGACGTTGGATGCACGCGAAGTGGTTTTAACCACGAGTGAGATTAAACCTAGATAAATCGCATTACGGTTTGGTAAGTAAACGGGTTTTATTAATCTATTTTAGTAGGATTGTTGGGTGTATTTTTGTGAGTTTGAGGCTATTTTCTAACCTTAAAAATGTTATTTTTAAGTATTTATAATTGATTTTTAATTAAAATAATTAAATAAAAATAATAAAAAAATATTTTATTTTTGCTACAGTTGCTTTGACCGTTGACTTTGACTAACGTTGACCGGTTCGTAGGCATATTGTTGTGCGCCGGGTGAGGCTCGAACCCGAGACCTCCCGTACGCGTGCACGCAGCTCTACCAACTGAGCTACGTGTCTAACTCGTCATATATCCGATTTTAATTATATATATATACACATTAATTAGAATTAAACAGAAATCCTTTATTTTTAAAAACGATTTAATTCACAAAACCGGTGCGCTCCACAGGTCTCGAACCCGGGACCTGTGGGTTAGCGGACACACACTCCACCGCTGGACTGTGTGTCTCACTTGGTTATAAACTCGGTTATCAATATACTTAACATATACTTAAGGCGACTCCGGTTCAGTTTGCTGAAAAAAGAATTTTTATCAAGGCGGCGTGTGTGAAACCGGAATCGAACTCGTGACCTTAGCGTTAAAAGTGCACACAGTCCACCGCTGGACTGTGTGTCTAACCCGGTAAATAACTTGATTTTAATTATACTTAACCATTACTGAAACGTCGTCTTCTTCACTGGTTTTTAACCGGAAGTGACGACTGACTGGTTCGAAAAGTTGATTCAAGATCCTTTAGTGTTTTATGATCAATTACAGTCGAGATAAAAGTAAAAAAAAGAAGGAATTAGGCGTGAGAAGTACCGGCTGTTTCTCCTCTGTTTTCCGGCAGAACTCCGGTGGCAGCAAGTTCTTCCGGCGACGAGTCTCTTGCAACAGAGAGTCTTCCGAAGGGTTACAAAGGTTGTGGGTGACTTCGGTAAAAGTTTAGGGGTTTCAGTAAGCTCAGAGATTACTGATACGGTTTTCCGGCGAAGTAATAAAAATTTCCGGCGAGTGAGTTTTCGCCGAGAAAAGGTGCGATTTGAGTGTGAAAGGTTTCTGGCGAGTTGAGGGTGTATTTATAGGGTAGTATTGAGATGAATGGGGCCTGAATTCGGTCTCAATTCGAAGTCAGCCGTTCTCCGGCGGTTACAGCTGATGTCGCGGGTTCATATGTCGGTTATAACCGTCGTAATAGTTAAGTCATCGGTTAAATTAGGCGAAAACGTAATTAAACGGCGAAGTCGTCGGGATTTCCGACGACTGCTAATTTGGGCGCAAATTACTGAATTTGATTACCGAACTTTAATATATGAATTAATTGATTCCTTTATTCATCAGAAAATCAAAGTGGCGGAGCGGTTGTTTGGCTGAGTGATAAGTCATTGTTGAGCCGGATACAGACCCGAGTTCGAAACCCGGCATGATTAAAACATTTTTATTTTGTTATTTTTATCAGTTTTTCAAAAACTAAATATATATCCCCGCATAATAATTGATTACGGATCGTTTAAAATTATTTTGGGCATTTAATTCGCAACGAAAAATTTGACTGACTGTTCGGTTGATAAACGGAGCGGGTTTGGTAAATCCGTTTTTGACGGATGTTACAGTATCCCCTGCTTTTTAGAAATTTCGTCCCGAAATTTAAATAGTGATATATTTGACTAAAAAAAAAATGATGATGTTTAGTTTTGACAGTTACATACTTCGAAGAAATAAGGGTTTAAATTTTTGTTTGAGGCGGTAACGTTCCTTGTAGAGGTTAAGTATCCTAATACAGGAATCGCTTTTTGTTGCCTACTGTATAAGTATTGTTAAGCAGGAAAAATTCGCTAAAATGATATCATGCATAAGAGTTTAGATATGTTTGGAAAAGTATGGTTATATCCTAAGGCAAAACTTCCAATACTATAATCTACACAAGTAAACACAACAACAAATAATTTAATCCACATTCTGATAGTATATGTGTTTGAATGGTGACAGTTCCTCTCTCGTTTGTTATGATGGAAAGGTTAGTCTATGTAGAAATGGATCATATTCCAATTTCTTTAAATAGTGAGATGATATAATATGTAACACAAATTTCAATCAAGGTAATACTAAATCCTACATGGAACATCTCATAACCGCCTGATAATGCCTCTGATCCTTTGGCAAGAATACTTATATATAGGAAGTACCAGCGGCGTATCCACCATATTCTTGTCAAATTTTCATTGGTTTTATCAGTGAATTATGATTAGTCCTATAACTCTACAACCAATACATCAAACATAAAAATACTGAAATGAAATATATCTGTGCGATCAAGGCTCAATCAAACGGAGCCGATCGTATTGTATGTATTGAGAATGAAATTGTCTGTGTGCTCAAGGCTCAATCAAACGGAGCCGAGCTTATTGCATGTATTGAAAATGAATAACTTAATCACACAAACAACCTATGCATGGAACCTCTCATAACCGCCTGATAATGCCTCCGATCATTTGACAAGAATACTTATATATAGGAAGTACCAGCGGCGTATCCACCATATTCTTGTCAAATTCTCATTAACTTTATCCGCAAGTTATGATTAGTTCTATGCGACTCTACAACATAAACAACAACCAGCGCTTGAGTCTTAATTCTGATAGTATCCGTGTTTGACAAAACCTCTCTCGTTTAATATGATGGAGAGGTTAGTCTATGTAGAAGTGAGACACAACTCAACTTCTTTAAATGATGAAACTGAGATATGTCGTGAAGTATGACGATATGAATATTAAATCAATGAGTATAAAACAAACTGAACTAGTAATTTGCATTAAAATTTCTTGGATAAAAATCCAACTGAGATACATGAAAATCGAGATATAAAGAAAAACATAAAAACTAAGTGATTGGAGTTGAATCTTGATTCTTGGTGAGAGAAGGCTAGTTAAGTGGTTGGTTTGGACCGTTAACATCTTCAACAGGATTGGCGTTGATGTTATAAACTCTTCCTCTTGCTGGCGGTGGAGCTGGGTTTGCTTGGTTTGCTTGGTTAACTGGGTTTGCTTGAGCTTGGGCGTTTATGATGTTAACCAAACGAGGGCATGTGTTTCTAAAATGGGTAGGGTCGCCACAATTGAAACAAGCTCGAACATATGGGTACATGGGGTATTGAGGTTGTTGATATGTTTGGATCATGGGTTGAGTAGGGGTTGAGGTTTGGTTTTGAGCGGTGCGGCAAACTTTGCTCAAATGACCGTAGCGTCCACAATTTGCACATAGTCGACAGGGTGAGGTAGATGGATGGTGATAGAAACAGGTGTTGCATTGAGGGTAAGGTCCAATGTAAGGTTTCTTATTTGGGTAAGTTGAGTTGGGTGCTACTTGAGCGTTTGGGATAGTTTGAGGAGGTACAACTTGTGAAGCTGGTTGGTTGCGTTGGGTGACGGCGAAGATTTGCCCATCACGTTTTCTCTTAGAAGTAGGTGGTGTAAAGGATTCGGTTCGGGTGGGGTTTGAGGTTTCGGTTGATGCTTTATCCTTCTTCTTCTCCTCTTTGAAATCTTTGTTCGGATTCGGTTCTCGGTGAGCGCGGTTGCTAGCTCCATTGCTGCTTCCAAAGTTGCAGGCGAGGTGCTTATTACAGGGTCTTGAATCTTTGATGGAAGACCACGAATGTAGTGCTCGATCAGACGGTAGAGGGGAGTAAACAAATTGGGAACCATTTGATTTAACTCAAGGAATCTCTTGTTGTATGTGGTGTGGTCGCCTTCCTTTTGTTTTAAAGCATGAAACTCATCCTCCAATTTCTTGATTTCACTTCTTGGGCAAAACCGTCTTGTCATGATTCCCTTCAACTCTTCCCAAGTCAAGGTCATAGTTTCTTCAACACCTCGTTTGGTCTTCTCTGTATTCCACCATGTGAGTGCTGTTCCAAGTAAACGACCGGTAGCATAACGCACTTTGCGATCATCGGGGCAATCGCAATTTAGAAAAGTGTTCTCCATTTCTTCGAACCAGTGGAGGAGAGCGGTGACACCTTCAGTACCTTCGTATTTTGGAGGATCGCAGGATTTGAAATGTTTGTAGGTGCATTTAGTGACTGAAAGGTTGACAGTGTTTTGATCCTCTTGTTGGGTTGGGTTAATGGAATTAGCGGTAAGGGCTTGTTAAACTTGAACTACGATGTTTGGTATTACGGTCGCCATTTGCTGAGCGATTTGGGTAGCCATGCGTTCACGGGCTTTTCCTGCTCTCATTTTCCTACGAGCGAGGCTAGAAGACATCTACAAGGAATACATGTCAAGAGTATGAGTTGGATGCCTTTGGGATCGTGGGTCGAGTTTGGGAATGAACGTTCATAAAATAAATATAGAAAAATAAATCTACTACATCCATAGGATGTCTTGGGCTTTGCTCGTATTTGGGCCTTGCATGCCGCCATACTTCACCTTCGTAATCATGTGGGCCCCCATGATTACCGGGTTTTTCATATGGTTCGCATGTGTTAGCCTGGTTACGTACACTAAAACCCGGAGAAAATCGAGAAATATGTAACGTATGATATTCGGAATGTGCCCCGGCATGGACACGGTGACATCTCAAAGTGAGGTTAGTTCGAACGACGTTTGGTGTGGCATGCTTTGGCCTAATAGGTCCGTCGTACTCTCATCGTTAGTCCCCAGGTAGGCAAAATGGTCCGTTATTTTGGATTTATACGAATGCCAACCTAGACAGGACGTCCCGACTACCGGTACTTGTACCCTTCCGGTTACTACATGCCCGTCGCAGAACTTACTTTGATGGGATTTGAAAATTGCAACAAAATCCTTGAATAATGAGAGTATGAAAATGAATTGAATATATGAACATTGATATATGTATAACGAATATGTATATAAGCATGTATGTTTGACTGTAATATGAAACAAATAAATATCACAAGTTTGTATGTAACCACCTAATCAATTAAAATTTAGGCAGACTATAGTATAGGCTCTAAGGGTCTAATAACCTATCCTATATCCCTATAGTCATGGCTCTGATACCAATCTGTCACACGCCGACCCGCAGCGGAAAAGGTGATCGGGGCATAATTGGGTTATCATCAAAGCTCATGACATTTATTATATGTTTCATATTCATTAATACAATTTAATGGAAATTTACAATAAATGATACAACATGATCTAACTATCAGTCTAAGCTTCTTGGTTCTCTTCTAAGGCATATCCTATGTTTTCCTTGCTTCAACCTGTCCACCTGTATCATGTGTAAAAAGGTTTTTGGATCAACATAATGTTGGCGAGTGAATCCTATGGAAAACATTTGAACAAGTTTATCCAATTGATTATAAATAAGGTGCATACCACATATGAGTAAATGTAGATGTAAATTTATTCACACAACACATAATATTGAATATTGAACACACAAACACCAAATAATTGTTTTGAGGCACGCGTTGTTCGACTCGTCTCCCACGAGGAACTGATGGGCCTAATGAATGAGTTTTGAGGCACGCGTTGTTCTTACGAACTGATGGGCCTAATGTATGAGTTTTGAGGCACGCGTTGTTCTCGTCTCCCACGAGGAACTGATGGGCCTAATGTATGAGTTTTGAGGCACGCGTTGTTCTCGTCTCCCACGAGGAACTGATGGGCCTAATGTATGAGTTTTGAGGCACGCGTTGTTCTTACGAACTGATGGGCCTAATGTATGAGTTTTGAGGCACGCGTTGTTCTCGTCTCCCACGAGGAACTGATGGGCCTAAATAATTTGCATACAACTTTGACAATATGTAATATATCACAACCAATAATAGTTACATTCTAGTTTAGTTCATATAATGGTATAGCACAAATTTGCATAAGAGAATTAGTTTAAACAACACATGATACACCCCAAAACGTGAATAAAATGGGGAGTTTGTAAGAATTCACTCACCTTGGGTGCGTTCGGTTGATGACGTTGGATGCACGCGAAGTGGTTTTAACCACGAGTGAGATTAAACCTAGATAAATCGCATTACGGTTTGGTAAGTAAACGGGTTTTATTAATCTATTTTAGTAGGATTGTTGGGTGTATTTTTGTGAGTTTGAGGCTATTTTCTAACCTTAAAAATGTTATTTTTAAGTATTTATAATTGATTTTTAATTAAAATAATTAAATAAAAATAATAAAAAAAATATTTTATTTTTGCTACAGTTGCTTTGACCGTTGACTTTGACTAACGTTGACCGGTTCGTAGGCATATTGTTGTGCGCCGGGTGAGGCTCGAACCCGAGACCTCCCGTACGCGTGCACGCAGCTCTACCAACTGAGCTACGTGTCTAACTCGTCATATATCCGATTTTAATTATATATATATACACATTAATTAGAATTAAACAGAAATCCTTTATTTTTAAAAACGATTTAATTCACAAAACCGGTGCGCTCCACAGGTCTCGAACCCGGGACCTGTGGGTTAGCGGACACACACTCCACCGCTGGACTGTGTGTCTCACTTGGTTATAAACTCGGTTATCAATATACTTAACATATACTTAAGGCGACTCCGGTTCAGTTTGCTGAAAAAAGAATTTTTATCAAGGCGGCGTGTGTGAAACCGGAATCGAACTCGTGACCTTAGCGTTAAAAGTGCACACAGTCCACCGCTGGACTGTGTGTCTAACCCGGTAAATAACTTGATTTTAATTATACTTAACCATTACTGAAACGTCGTCTTCTTCACTGGTTTTTAACCGGAAGTGACGACTGACTGGTTCGAAAAGTTGATTCAAGATCCTTTAGTGTTTTATGATCAATTACAGTCGAGATAAAAGTAAAAAAAAAGAAGGAATTAGGCGTGAGAAGTACCGGCTGTTTCTCCTCTGTTTTCCGGCAGAACTCCGGTGGCAGCAAGTTCTTCCGGCGACGAGTCTCTTGCAACAGAGAGTCTTCCGAAGGGTTACAAAGGTTGTGGGTGACTTCGGTAAAAGTTTAGGGGTTTCAGTAAGCTCAGAGATTACTGATACGGTTTTCCGGCGAAGTAATAAAAATTTCCGGCGAGTGAGTTTTCGCCGAGAAAAGGTGCGATTTGAGTGTGAAAGGTTTCTGGCGAGTTGAGGGTGTATTTATAGGGTAGTATTGAGATGAATGGGGCCTGAATTCGGTCTCAATTCGAAGTCAGCCGTTCTCCGGCGGTTACAGCTGATGTCGCGGGTTCATATGTCGGTTATAACCGTCGTAATAGTTAAGTCATCGGTTAAATTAGGCGAAAACGTAATTAAACGGCGAAGTCGTCGGGATTTCCGACGACTGCTAATTTGGGCGCAAATTACTGAATTTGATTACCGAACTTTAATATATGAATTAATTGATTCCTTTATTCATCAGAAAATCAAAGTGGCGGAGCGGTTGTTTGGCTGAGTGATAAGTCATTGTTGAGCCGGATACAGACCCGAGTTCGAAACCCGGCATGATTAAAACATTTTTATTTTGTTATTTTTATCAGTTTTTCAAAAACTAAATATATATCCCCGCATAATAATTGATTACGGATCGTTTAAAATTATTTTGGGCATTTAATTCGCAACGAAAAATTTGACTGACTGTTCGGTTGATAAACGGAGCGGGTTTGGTAAATCCGTTTTTGACGGATGTTACAGTATCCCCTGCTTTTTAGAAATTTCGTCCCGAAATTTAAATAGTGATATATTTGACTAAAAAAAAAATGATGATGTTTAGTTTTGACAGTTACATACTTCGAAGAAATAAGGGTTTAAATTTTTGTTTGAGGCGGTAACGTTCCTTGTAGAGGTTAAGTATCCTAATACAGGAATCGCTTTTTGTTGCCTACTGTATAAGTATTGTTAAGCAGGAAAAATTCGCTAAAATGATATCATGCATAAGAGTTTAGATATGTTTGGAAAAGTATGGTTATATCCTAAGGCAAAACTTCCAATACTATAATCTACACAAGTAAACACAACAACAAATAATTTAATCCACATTCTGATAGTATATGTGTTTGAATGGTGACAGTTCCTCTCTCGTTTGTTATGATGGAAAGGTTAGTCTATGTAGAAATGGATCATATTCCAATTTCTTTAAATAGTGAGATGATATATATATGTAACACAAATTTCAATCAAGGTAATACTAAATCCTACATGGAACATCTCATAACCGCCTGATAATGCCTCTGATCCTTTGGCAAGAATACTTATATATAGGAAGTACCAGCGGCGTATCCACCATATTCTTGTCAAATTTTCATTGGTTTTATCAGTGAATTATGATTAGTCCTATAACTCTACAACCAATACATCAAACATAAAAATACTGAAATGAAATATATCTGTGCGATCAAGGCTCAATCAAACGGAGCCGATCGTATTGTATGTATTGAGAATGAAATTGTCTGTGTGCTCAAGGCTCAATCAAACGGAGCCGAGCTTATTGCATGTATTGAAAATGAATAACTTAATCACACAAACAACCTATGCATGGAACCTCTCATAACCGCCTGATAATGCCTCCGATCATTTGACAAGAATACTTATATATAGGAAGTACCAGCGGCGTATCCACCATATTCTTGTCAAATTCTCATTAACTTTATCCGCAAGTTATGATTAGTTCTATGCGACTCTACAACATAAACAACAACCAGCGCTTGAGTCTTAATTCTGATAGTATCCGTGTTTGACAAAACCTCTCTCGTTTAATATGATGGAGAGGTTAGTCTATGTAGAAGTGAGACACAACTCAACTTCTTTAAATGATGAAACTGAGATATGTCGTGAAGTATGACGATATGAATATTAAATCAATGACTATAAAACAAACTGAACTAGTAATTTGCATTAAAATTTCTTGGATAAAAATCCAACTGAGATACATGAAAATCGAGATATAAAGAAAAACATAAAAACTAAGTGATTGGAGTTGAATCTTGATTCTTGGTGAAAGAAGGCTAGTTAAGTGGTTGGTTTGGACCGTTAACATCTTCAACAGGATTGGCGTTGATGTTATAAACTCTTCCTCTTGCTGGCGGTGGAGCTGGGTTTGCTTGGTTTGCTTGGTTAACTGGGTTTGCTTGAGCTTGGGCGTTTATGATGTTAACCAAACGAGGGCATGTGTTTCTAAAATGGGTAGGGTCGCCACAATTGAAACAAGCTCGAACATATGGGTACATGGGGTATTGAGGTTGTTGATATGTTTGGATCATGGGTTGAGTAGGGGTTGAGGTTTGGTTTTGAGCGGTGCGGCAAACTTTGCTCAAATGACCGTAGCGTCCACAATTTGCACATAGTCGACAGGGTGAGGTAGATGGATGGTGATAGAAACAGGTGTTGCATTGAGGGTAAGGTCCAATGTAAGGTTTCTTATTTGGGTAAGTTGAGTTGGGTGCTACTTGAGCGTTTGGGATAGTTTGAGGAGGTACAACTTGTGAAGCTGGTTGGTTGCGTTGGGTGACGGCGAAGATTTGCCCATCACGTTTTCTCTTAGAAGTAGGTGGTGTAAAGGATTCGGTTCGGGTGGGGTTTGAGGTTTCGGTTGATGCTTTATCCTTCTTCTTCTCCTCTTTGAAATCTTTGTTCCGGATTCGGTTCTCGGTGAGCGCGGTTGCTAGCTCCATTGCTGCTTCCAAAGTTGCAGGCGAGGTGCTTATTACAGGGTCTTGAATCTTTGATGGAAGACCACGAATGTAGTGCTCGATCAGACGGTAGAGGGGAGTAAACAAATTGGGAACCATTTGATTTAACTCAAGGAATCTCTTGTTGTATGTGGTGTGGTCGCCTTCCTTTTGTTTTAAAGCATGAAACTCATCCTCCAATTTCTTGATTTCACTTCTTGGGCAAAACCGTCTTGTCATGATTCCCTTCAACTCTTCCCAAGTCAAGGTCATAGTTTCTTCAACACCTCGTTTGGTCTTCTCTGTATTCCACCATGTGAGTGCTGTTCCAAGTAAACGACCGGTAGCATAACGCACTTTGCGATCATCGGGGCAATCGCAATTTAGAAAAGTGTTCTCCATTTCTTCGAACCAGTGGAGGAGAGCGGTGACACCTTCAGTACCTTCGTATTTTGGAGGATCGCAGGATTTGAAATGTTTGTAGGTGCATTTAGTGACTGAAAGGTTGACAGTGTTTTGATCCTCTTGTTGGGTTGGGTTAATGGAATTAGCGGTAAGGGCTTGTTAAACTTGAACTACGATGTTTGGTATTACGGTCGCCATTTGCTGAGCGATTTGGGTAGCCATGCGTTCACGGGCTTTTCCTGCTCTCATTTTCCTACGAGCGAGGCTAGAAGACATCTACAAGGAATACATGTCAAGAGTATGAGTTGGATGCCTTTGGGATCGTGGGTCGAGTTTGGGAATGAACGTTCATAAAATAAATATAGAAAAATAAATCTACTACATCCATAGGATGTCTTGGGCTTTGCTCGTATTTGGGCCTTGCATGCCGCCATACTTCACCTTCGTAATCATGTGGGCCCCCATGATTACCGGGTTTTTCATATGGTTCGCATGTGTTAGCCTGGTTACGTACACTAAAACCCGGAGAAAATCGAGAAATATGTAACGTATGATATTCGGAATGTGCCCCGGCATGGACACGGTGACATCTCAAAGTGAGGTTAGTTCGAACGACGTTTGGTGTGGCATGCTTTGGCCTAATAGGTCCGTCGTACTCTCATCGTTAGTCCCCAGGTAGGCAAACTGGTCCGTTATTTTGGATTTATACGAATGCCAACCTAGACAGGACGTCCCGACTACCGGTACTTGTACCCTTCCGGTTACTACATGCCCGTCGCAGAACTTACTTTGATGGGATTTGAAAATTGCAACAAAATCCTTGAATAATGAGAGTATGAAAATGAATTGAATATATGAACATTGATATATGTATAACGAATATGTATATAAGCATGTATGTTTGACTGTAATATGAAACAAATAAATATCACAAGTTTGTATGTAACCACCTAATCAATTAAAATTTAGGCAGACTATAGTATAGGCTCTAAGGGTCTAATAACCTATCCTATATCCCTATAGTCATGGCTCTGATACCAATCTGTCACACGCCGACCCGCAGCGGAAAAGGTGATCGGGGCATAATTGGGTTATCATCAAAGCTCATGACATTTATTATATGTTTCATATTCATTAATACAATTTAATGGAAATTTACAATAAATGATACAACATGATCTAACTATCAGTCTAAGCTTCTTGGTTCTCTTCTAAGGCATATCCTATGTTTTCCTTGCTTCAACCTGTCCACCTGTATCATGTGTAAAAAAGGTTTTTGGATCAACATAATGTTGGCGAGTGAATCCTATGGAAAACATTTGAACAAGTTTATCCAATTGATTATAAATAAGGTGCATACCACATATGAGTAAATGTAGATGTAAATTTATTCACACAACACATAATATTGAATATTGAACACACAAACACCAAATAATTGTTTTGAGGCACGCGTTGTTCGACTCGTCTCCCACGAGGAACTGATGGGCCTAATGAATGAGTTTTGAGGCACGCGTTGTTCTTACGAACTGATGGGCCTAATGTATGATTTTTGAGGCACGCGTTGTTCTCGTCTCCCACGAGGAACTGATGGGCCTAATGTATGAGTTTTGAGGCACGCGTTGTTCTCGTCTCCCACGAGGAACTGATGGGCCTAATGTATGAGTTTTGAGGCACGCGTTGTTCTTACGAACTGATGGGCCTAATGTATGAGTTTTGAGGCACGCGTTGTTCTCGTCTCCCACGAGGAACTGATGGGCCTAAATAATTTGCATACAACTTTGACAATATGTAATATATCACAACCAATAATAGTTACATTCTAATTTAGTTCATATAATGGTATAGCACAAATTTGCATAAGAGAATTAGTTTAAACAACACATGATACACCCCAAAACGTGAATAAAAGGGGGAGTTTGTAAGAATTCACTCACCTTGGGTGCGTTCGGTTGATGACGTTGGATGCACGCGAAGTGGTTTTAACCACGAGTGAGATTAAACCTAGATAAATCGCATTACGGTTTGGTAAGTAAACGGGTTTTATTAATCTATTTTAGTAGGATTGTTGGGTGTATTTTTGTGAGTTTGAGGCTATTTTCTAACCTTAAAAATGTTATTTTTAAGTATTTATAATTGATTTTTAATTAAAATAATTAAATAAAAATAATAAAAAAATATTTTATTTTTGCTACAGTTGCTTTGACCGTTGACTTTGACTAACGTTGACCGGTTCGTAGGCATATTGTTGTGCGCCGGGTGAGGCTCGAACCCGAGACCTCCCGTACGCGTGCACGCAGCTCTACCAACTGAGCTACGTGTCTAACCCGTCATATATCCGATTTTAATTATATATATACATTAATTAGAATTAAACAGAAATCTTTTATTTTTAAAAACGATTTAATTCACAAAACCGGTGCGCTCCACAGGTCTCGAACCCGGGACCTGTGGGTTAGCGGACACACACTCCACCGCTGGACTGTGTGTCTCACTTGGTTATAAACTCGGTTATCAATATACTTAACATATACTTAAGGCGACTCCGGTTCAGTTTGCTGAAAAAAGAATTTTTATCAAGGCGGCGTGTGTGAAACCGGAAGCGAACTCGTGACCTTAGCGTTAAAAGTGCACACAGTCCACCGCTGGACTGTGTGTCTAACCCGGTAAATAACTTGATTTTAATTATACTTAACCATTACTGAAACGTCGTCTTCTTCACTGGTTTTTAACCGGAAGTGACGACTGACTGGTTCGAAAAGTTGATTCAAGATCCTTTAGTGTTTTATGATCAATTACAGTCGAGATAAAAGTAAAAAAAAGAAGGAATTAGGCGTGAGAAGTACCGGCTGTTTCTCCTCTGTTTTCCGGCAGAACTCCGGTGGCAGCAAGTTCTTCCGGCGACGAGTCTCTTGCAGCAGAGAGTCTTCCGAAGGGTTACAAAGGTTGTGGGTGACTTCGGTAAAAGTTTAGGGGTTTCAGTAAGCTCAGAGATTACTGATACGGTTTTCCGGCGAAGTAATAAAAATTTCCGGCGAGTGAGTTTTCGCCGAGAAAAGGTGCGATTTGAGTGTGAAAGGTTTCTGGCGAGTTGATGGTGTATTTATAGGGTAGTATTGAGATGAATGGGGCCTGAATTCGGTCTCAATTCGAAGTCAGCCGTTCTCCGGCGGTTACAGCTGATGTCGCGGGTTCATATGTCGGTTATAACCGTCGTAATAGTTAAGTCATCGGTTAAATTGGGCGAAAACGTAATTAAACGGCGAAGTCGTCGGGATTTCCGACGACTGCTAATTTGGGCGCAAATTACTGAATTTGATTACCGAACTTTAATATATGAATTAATTGATTCCTTTATTCATCAGAAAATCAAAGTGGCGGAGCGGTTGTTTGGCTGAGTGATAAGTCATTGTTGAGCCGGATACAGACCCGAGTTCGAAACCCGGCATGATTAAAACATTTTTATTTTGTTATTTTTATCAGTTTTTCAAAAACTAAATATATATCCCCGCATAATAATTGATTACGGATCGTTTAAAATTATTTTGGGCATTTAATTCGCAACGAAAAATTTGACTGACTGTTCGGTTGATAAACGGAGCGGGTTTGGTAAATCCGTTTTTGACGGATGTTACACCTCCAGCTGTGCAGGCGGTGGCGAGGGACTTCGATCGGCGTCTCCGACGGTCTGAGGGACAGCAGGCGTGGATTATCCAGACGCTCACGGCTATCAGTGCACATCTGGGACTGCCGAAGATTCCATTGCCACCGCCGGAGGATCAGTAGATTTACTTTGTATTGTTTTTTTTTCTGTATTAGACATTTTGTTTTGTTTTGTATGTACAAACCGACTTTTTATGTATATATGAAGTTGATCTTTTATGTATGCTTGTGTGGATTGTTTGCGCTTATTTCATACGTCTCATTCGCGACGTATCGTACGGTGTTTTAATTAAACATGTTCGTGTAATTCATTAAAAATTAAATCGGATAACATTTAAGAAAACAACTTTAAATTATATACGTTTGTAAGAAATAAAACGATTGATTGCGCTTATTTCATACGTCTCGTTCGCGACAATATCGTACGGTGTTTTAATTAAATATGTTCGGGTAATTTATTAAAATAAAATGGGATAACATTTATAAAAAACAACTTTAAATAATATACGTTTGTAAGAAATAAAATAACTTTGTAATATAAATGTTTTGTAAACATAAAACAAAAATCTACAACTTTTAAAAAAAATAACACAAACAAATACAACAAAAACAATCAACCAACAACCTATTTTTTCACCAAAACCTAACCCATTCCACCAAATTAAGTCTGGACAGCCCAAAGCGCCGCCCCGCTTTGATCATGGCGGGGCGTTTCACACTAGGGTCAATAGACAAGGACTGACATGCTCAGTCCTTGTATGTTGACTTTACATTGAAACGCCCCGCTTTACCCATAACAGAACGCTTTATGTGTGTAAATAGATTTGTGCGTGTGTAAATAGACCAGGCCGACAGAAATCGTATTCTCACTGTTTGATATAAATCCTAAAATATAATAGTTTTTTTCTTTTTAAATAGATGTGAGTTTACGTTGATAAAGAAAGGGAGAGATGTGTGCTATTGTAACTAACAAACTCTGTCACATATCCCCAATCACAATCAATGACCTGCACCTGCAAAAGTTTGACCAATGAGTCAAGTCAAATCTAATCACTTCTCCACTAAAATAAAGACTCCTAAAGCAGGAAACGTATCGAAGGCTTATTATATAATATAATAATAATAATAAAATAATAATAATAATATAATAATAATAATAATAATAATAATAATAATAATTAATACTTATAATGGTTCAATCTTTGCAACTAATTAGCTCAGATTCCATTGATAGATTGTGTTTTAAAGCAAGCGAACTAATCGAATACAATCGCCAACCTACGCTTTCGTTTATTCTTTTCCTTGTCGTTCATTCTGTGTATCCTTCCTTCCTTCATCATCATCATCCCATTTGAAGGTTTGTTTACGTCCAATTTATGTTTTATTTCATAATATTATCTCCGTTTTTAGAATGCTGTGCTGTTTTTTAAGTTGTAAACGAGATCATTTATATTGATTAATACGAGTTTTATGAGCAGTGTAATTAGGTATTTGGATTAAACAGTAGGAATGAGGATTCATTTATTTTGAAATGATGCTTTTGAAGACTTTAGGGTTTCATTCAATGATGAGTCTGTCTGTCTGTCTGTCTTAATTGGTTTAGTTAATATGGTTTTTGATTTGATTAATACTAGGGTGTTAGTGGTTGGGTTTTTCAATACGCATGTGGTAAGGAACTGTTTAAACCTGAATCATGTTGTAGCAACACAATACAATAGCTTTGTCTATTATAATAACTGTTACCAACAGTAACTGGACCCTGAACACCCGTGCACCAAAATGCTGTGTGAATGATGTTGTTGGTGTATGCAGGGTTAGCTCATTGAAGATTTCTGATGGGGGACAAAAGATTAAACTTCAATCGGCCACTTCTTTCTGTGAGACGAACAGTTGCTAATTCACAAAAAGATTCTACAAGAAAGAATGAAACTTCCACCCCTGCTCTGCTTCCAAGTCCATCTTACAGATCTGACTTGCATTCAGGCCCATTGAGAAACCCTGGGACTGTTCCTTTTGTGTGGGAACAAATTCCAGGAAGACCCAAGGATGAAGGACAAACACAAAAACCTCCGCTTGTTCCAAGTCCTCCTCCGGGTCGGACTCTTTTGAGAGAAAGATCACAAGATATGAAGAAAGAGAGGTCGCGCTCAGGGAATGAAACATCTTGGGAAAATGAGAAGCCACAACTTATTTATGGTCCAAACTTTTTACAGTTGAATGATAATGATACTGAAGATGATAGTGATTTTGAATATGATGTGCCTGGGCATATGTCACTTCAATTTTGTGGATTGCTTCCGCATTTTTGTTTAAAGACTTCTATTGGTATGTTAAATCAGACACCTGTGAGAACTTGTGTTGGCGCCTCATCTCAGGTAAACATTCTGTTTTTGGTCAACTATGATTCGTTGTCTATAAGCGGCAACATGGGTGGGCAGGGTGATGGCTCAAATATTAATTATAGCTGAAACGGGTCATTTTTGGTCCGTTAGGCTGGCGTGCACACACTCTTTATGTCTACTTTTACATATTTCATAAATAAATAACGTGCTAGTTAACATTACGGAAAAACATTATTTCTGTATTGCAATTAATAATTAAATGTTTGAATAAAGAAAATAGGAATTGGTATGCATTTGAAACAGACTTTGACCAACTTTCAATTTTCAAACCGTTCCCCTTTTAGCTAACTTTCACGGTTTGACCCGTTTGAGACAAATGATAACCCAAATTGACCTGTTTGAGATTAATGACAAACCAAATTAATCCATTTCTGATAAAAGACAACCCAAATTGACCCATCTATAAGTAAACAGGTTGAAATTAGTCAAATTACCACCTCTATTTATAACTAGAAAGCCTTACAAATTTCTTCTTTCTTTCTTTCTTTTTTTTTAATTCTTTCCTATAATTCATTCAGGATGCTAGAGTGGCTGCATATGAACCCAAATCATCTGTCAAAAACCAAAAAGACCCTACCATGTTAAATCACGAGTCAACTGAAAATACCAAGCAGAAAAATTCCCAAAAGCTAGAACAGGGTCACAAGATTTCATATAATCACAATGCATCGTCTCCAGCTTTTGTTTCTGAAGAAAATGAAGTAAATAATATACAGAAGAAAGGGCTAGTTAGCTTCAAGGAATTATTAGCTCAAGAATTATTAGCTCATGAGAATGAAAAAGAAACAAACTATGAGAATCCTGCAATTGAGAAGACACTTTATGTTGACACAATACACAAGGTGAAATCTTCAAAATCGGAGTTCAAGGAGACTGATGGTGATATTTTTGGAATTTCACATAATCTCACTGAGCCGTTCATGTTCGATTTGGTTTCTGATAATGCAAAACATGATAAACAAATTATACAAACAGGTGTCTGCAACAAAGTAGATAAGATGCCTGCTCTTCCGCCGTTACCAAAATCTCCTTCAGATTCTTGGCTGTGGCGTACACTACCTTCTGTGAACTCAAAAACTGCACCTTTCTGGTCAAATCATAAACAATCTTCCAAGACAACACCGAAACAGGTAAAAATGTCCAGTCGCGGTATCCCCAGGTAAAGTGATCGACTTGTTTCAATTCATTTGTTTGCAAAATGGTCGGGTTAGGTAACGGGTCTAAATGAGCAATCTTTTGGCATGTTGAAACCGCCGAAACCTTTGTTCCATATTTTTTTGGTAAATATCTGTTTTATAGTTTTATGTGTATCTTGTTTATAGTTTTAAGTGTCAAGTATGATTGTAAATAGTGAAATCTATCTTAGTACAATATATTCTAGTTTTTTTTTTCCAAAGCAATTTAAAAAGTTGAATACACCAACACTTTGTTTGAATTTCGACTTGACCCGTTTGGAATAAAGATAACTTAGAATTGGAAATCAACTTGATGATACTCTAGTTTTGATCATATAACTTTTTTTATGATTTTCAGGGACTTTTGCTTCCTATATCCGAAACTTAGCCTTGGTGCACTTCTATGCTAGTCGAACAAATCAAGTGGATTAGCCTTTAAAGGTTCTATGAATGTGGGTGCTTATTATTGTTTTTGGTGTCCACACAAGTTTTATTTATTTTGAATTATAAAGGAAGAATAAAGAAAAAGTTGATTGTATATGATATGAGAAAAAAGAAATTAAATGATAAAAAAGGTTCAAGTACCTTTTCAATTATACAATTTGTAACTTTAGAATAAATCTACTATTTAGACATTTCTCAATCGATCATTTTTGACTTTATAACTAATGGTTTTTCCCATGTCATTGGAATGAAGAATTCACGAATTACAATGCCAATGCTTCAAACTTTGAGAGTAATTTGTCCTCAAATTTCAAATGTACACAAATCTTTTGATATTTTAATCACTTAGAAAATAAATACGTTTTGATATTGTAAACAAAATAAGCTTGTTTTTTTTATCACAGTTGAGTTCATGGTTTATCTTCTCTCTTTTTCTTGTAATAGTTGTTTCCAATCACAATTGAGTTGATGGTTTATTTTCTCTCTTTCTAAGAATCTATAGCTAGAGATAAGACTTCGTACAAAGTTTCTGTTACCGTACCATGGTTATTGGAAGGATATGGTTCAACCCTTCATTCCTTGTTACGAATAACTTATTTGGATATGTGGAAGTAACAATACCTAGCTTGTCCCAACATTTAACACTAACTGAACCACATTCGCTTGTACCTTTGGATAACCTTGATTATCCTCGCTAATTCCCCCACAGACGGACCACCATTTCCCACCACATTCAATGAGCTTCATGCTTTTCTCAGCGATCACGACTACATGCTTGGGAAAACCTGTGCTTCTACCTCCCCATGTTCATGCCTTCACTGCTATTCGGATCCACATCATCTCCCCCTCCCGAATCTCATAGCATTCATAGCTTTAGCCGCCCGACAATTGGCTTGTGGCTTGGTTTTCAGTTAATATCCACCGTCCCATTTGGTTTCCATGCCTTTTATGGTTCTAGTCAACCGCATAACAACAATCGTGAAAATCTCTGTCATGCGTTCCTTTTTGTATATTGTGGATGTTTAGACCTACAAATCAAATATAAAGCATTCGGGGTATCGTATTCAAATACTAAAATTGCAGGCAAATATGTAGGACAACGGATCAAGAAATAAAATAAAATAAAATAACAATTTTATTAAGTAATATTCAGATTACAGTACATCAATAAGAAATGAACCAAACTAATACAAAATCTAAACAAAGACTAAGAACATATTACAATGAAATAAAGAAAATGCAGTAAACAAAGGTGACTAAGGCATGTGAAGAACACGCTTCCCTTAAAACAAATTTCGGGCCACCCAGGTGTGCCTGTCTGTTTCCCAGGGTACAACAACCAAAGCAGATTGTATTGTTGGGGATAGCCAAGCACCTGAAAAACTACCTGAAACAAGAGCGCGGAACGAAACAAAATTTGGCAATGTGTTAGCGTTTGTGAGTGGTGTCTAGACCACACGAGAGCACTGGTTTTTTCTGTGTGTTTTTTAACAAGACACAAAGTCTTGTATATAAAACAAGAAGAGTTCTAGAAAATTAAAGTCTCAATTGATTTCAGAATTCAATTGCATCATTATTACTAGAACTTGATCAGACTCATCCAATGAGAAATTGAAAGTTCGCGGCTCACGACGATGCGAGCGTGCGAAGTGCACCATCAAAACGCCGCATTAAGCCCATCGCCCTCGTCCCAGATGTTGGCACAAGCGCGTGTTGGGTGCTTCGCACTCTCTTGGCGGCCACCGGGTGTGACTTGTCACATAGCAATACATTCTTGTAGAGAATTCTACTTATAAACCAACAAATGATTTTCTATCCACCAATGTGGGACACGCATAATTTCTCATAACATTAAAGTTCCACCACACACATTTAAAGCTTATATCTCTCATTCATCTTAGCTTATAATCAAATAATAATTATATTAAACACCACACACACACACATATATATAATTATTCCAAAATTTCCAGCAATCCCCCACATGAATAAAGATCGTCCCATATACTCAAGTGTCACGATAGAATTTCAGCGGGTAAGTAATGCAGGATAGGCAGGTTTCCCTTTGAACCCTCCTTTGTGACGTGCACTTTGTCTCCTAGCGGTTAGTAGACGCCATGTCCTTGAACCAACCTTGTTACGTAACGTTATTACACATTACTCTTCTTGGTCTGGTTAACCCCTCATAGTTATATCCGTTATGGTCATGGAACACTAGTCTGGTTCTGCGAGAACTCTAGGAATTGTGCCCCCCCAATTCCATTCGAAGCGACCCCACTTCTCTCTAACATAGGTGATTCACTAACATAGGTGATTCTCTAACATAGGTGATTCTCTCTAAAACATACGCTTAACCTTTCTTGATATCACTGATTTTAAGTAGGAATTGACTCGGAAGTTTGTAACTCCCTTCGTATGTTGAGGTACTTCCCCACAATGACTTTAGTTCGTACAGTTAGGTGGTCTTATTGAGCCTAGATCATGGGATCTCCAATCTTCTAGGATAGGTTTTTCGTTGTACAAACTTACTCTAAGGGCTTTAGTCTCATTCCCATCGACGACGTATGTATTTCCTCTCTGCTTAAGCCTTTTGAAAGCGGATCCGCAAAGTTATCCTTTGACTTCACATAGTCAATCGTGACAACTCTATTTGAAAGCATTGGTCGTATCATGTTATGCCTACGTCGTGTGTGCCTTGATTTGCCATTATACATTGCACTTTGAGCTCTACCAATAGTTGATTGGCAATCACAATATATGCAAATAGCCGTCACAGGCTTAGGCCATCTTGGAACATATTCCAAGAAATGACTTAACCACCCCGCCTCTTCTCCAGCTTTATCTAAAACATTAAACTCAGATTCCATCGTGGATCTAGCTATAAGAGTCTGTTTGGATGACTTCCAAGATATAGCCGCTCCTCCAAGGGTAAAGATATAACCACTTGTTGATCTAGAATCTTTCATATCGGATATCCAGTTGGCATCACTGAATCCTTCCACAACAATTGGATTTTGGCCATAATGCAGTCCATAATTCCTCGTGTATCTCAAATACCTTAGTATTCTTGTCATACTCTTCAAGTGCTCAGAACTAGGATTACTAGTATATCTACTTAGCCTACTTACAACCTATGCTAAGTCTAGCCGAGTACATGACATGAGACTGCCAATGATGATCCTTGAGTATTCCAATAGAGCAACACTCTCACCTCTATTCTTTGACAAATGTTGAGATGTATCAATTGGAGTTTGAGCCACACTCGTGTCCTCTGGATTGAACTTTTTTAAGGATCTTATCCACATAACGAGATTGACTTAACACCAAATCAGTTTGGGTTTTAATGATCTCCACTCCAAGGATCACATCAGCTAGACCCATATCTTTCATGTCAAATCTCGCTTTCAACATGTCTTAGTAGATCTGATCATCTTATCATCACTCCTAAATGATAAGCATACCATCTACATAAAATCATAAGATCACATAACCTTTAGAAGTGTCTTTCATATAGACACACTTGTCGCACTAATTTATTTTGAAACCATTGTTAAGCATAACTTGGTCAAACTTTTGATGCCATTGTTTTGGAGCTTGCTTCAAGCCATACAATGAGTTGACGGGTTTACAAAGTTTTCCCTCTTGGCCAAGAGTAGACTCTGGTTGCTCCATGTAAATTTCTTCCTCTAATTTTCCATTGAGAAATGCAGTTTTTACATCCATTTGATGTATTTCCAAGTTTCTCAATGCTGCAATTGCAAGCACCAATCTAATAGAGGTTATTCTGGTCATAGGCGAGTACGTGTCAAAGTAGTCAAGACCTTCATTTTGTCTAAACCCTTTGATCACAAGCCTTGCCTTGTACTTGTCGACAGAGCCATCAACTTTTATATTTTTCTTGAATATCCATCGATATCCAAGTGGCTTAGCTCCCAAGTATGATTCTGCAAGATAAAATAACTCTTGATGGCTTCTTTCCATTGAGGTCCATCTGAAGAGGTGACTGCTTCTCGATAGGTTTGAGGCTCACTCTCAACCACATATGTAAGGAAAGTCAGGCCCAACGGATTTCTTAGTCATTTACCTTTTGCTTCTTCTTCTTGGCTCACCCTCATTAGTCTTTGATTGTTCTTGAGTTTCCTCTTGAACAATCTCATCAACCATCGTTGATGAACTTGCATGATTCATTGTTGATAAACTCGCATGAAAATGGATTTTTAAAGTGTGTATTATGCTTAATGGTGAAATTTGGTATAATATAGTTTAAAAATGACAAAGTTTATGTTTACACTTGTTTTACATGTAAAGTATATATTTGGTGATATGTGACTTGTTACATGTAAGATGGTGGTTTTGGAATGTTAAAATTGTATTTTAACATATGATCACTAAATTTGGTGAATTTGTGGTTTGATGGGTTTTTGTGATAAATTTGGTGTTTAAAACAAAGATTTGGTGAAATCTTAATCAAGACGTTGTTTATGTAAAAATCAGGTTTTCCAAAATGTATAAGTTTTTTTAGTATGAAATATGTTGTTTCTGCAGAAATAGAATTTTTGATGTAAACGGCCAAGTCTTGATGTTTTATGGGAAATTATATACATTTTTACATGTATGTATTTCGAATAGAAAATTGTATATTTCTGAGTCGTAACAAAAATATATTTTGGTATATATATTTTCAGGAAAAATGGTTACAAAGTCGTTTGGAGGATTAATTTATGAGTTGGTAAATATTGGATTTACATTTGGTTATTTGGCTAAGTGTTTTGAATGTTAAGAATTGAGCATGCTTTGCGGGAACGACAAACTTGTATGTAATATATATGTTGTATATATATTATGTGTTACGTGTTCGGTATGGTTATATGCATGTGGAATATGCGTGGAACATGTTTACGTGGTTAAGTGTATATTCGTAGTACATATATATGTGTGGGTGTGTGTGTGTGTCTATGTGTATGTATGTATGAGAACGAACATGGATTGTTAAAGTGCTCATTGTATGTGAACGAATGTATGTATGTATGTATCTATATGTATATAGAATGATGAGCAAAAGGGTTTTCGGTAAATATACATAGATAATATTATCGTACACGAAAAATATATATTTATTTTAAGGATAAGAATATATTTTGGTCATGTTCGACCTTCCACAGGATAAATATGATATTTTTGCATAAAATATATATATTTATTAAGCGGCTTCATTCTTCGTGGCCGACATGTAGTTCATACAAGGGACGGTGTCCGAATTTGTTCAAATATATATATATATATATAATGTGTGTGTGTGTTTGTGTGTGTGTGTGTGTGTGTGTATGTAATCATTCGGATAATCACCCACCAACACGTCATAACATAGAAACGCATAAAAGGGTGAACATCTCATGTCTAAGAAAGTTTGGTGAAAGACTCGAGGAGTAGACACACATTTAGACCTTAGTGTCTTATTGGTTTAGGACACTTGTAGGTCAGGGTTACTTATTATTCGGACTTTTGGGTTGCTAGCTTGCACAAGGCGTTTTAGGTGAGTTTTATGGACCCTTTTTGCTTTTAAGTGTTTATTTAAACTTGGGTGAGATACATGCTTGGTTACAGGGTATGATAGTTGGGGATGAAATCCATCAGAATTTTTATGTGTGCATAACTTTAATTCATTGAGCTCGGGAAGCCCTCGTGGGGGTATTCATTTAGTAACCATTAGTCGAATAGATCTATTGGGTCCAACAAGCCCAGCCCTTGGCTTGTTGTAGCCTTGGGTGCAATTGTGTCCTACTGGTTATGCGTTACCTTAATAGGTGGTGTGGCGAGGCAACTTTGTTATGGTTTGGTTACGAGCTTATGTCAACACATGTGGTTGTTCTTGCAAGGATACAATTTGATCATCGCGATTTGCATTAGACTAAGCATACCGGTTTTTATCAGATGATTTATAGTTTCATTTGTGTCATTCAAACTTGTGAACTCACCAATGATATGTTGACAATTTTAGCGTGTGTTTCAGGTAAGTGAGTGGTGTCTCACAGCTTTTGGAAAAGTGTAGCATGCATTATGATGATACCTTTTGTGGGCTTGCCTTGTATTCTCGTCTTCATATGAGATATACTTGTTAAAGCCTTTAGTTTTATAAACATTGACTTTTGTGTAAGTATTTTGGACATGTTGTTTATTTGGCCGATGTATGCCTAGACTTAAATACTTGGGTTTGTAACTTTTGAAACACGCTTGGTATCGTTGATCATTTTAATTACATAGATGCTTTCCAATCTACTGCTTGAAAACCTTTTGTGGTGGCGCCTCGCGTTTTCGCCTTCGGCGGGGGATGACACCGGTGGCGGATTGATGATCTTTGCCTATTGAATATTTTGGTTGGCGAGAGGGTTTAGGATTGATGATCTTTGTCTATTGAATCTTTGTCGGTGGTCCAATGTATATGTTTTTTAATATTAAATCATAATAGAGAATTATATAATTTTTTAAGGTAAAATGGTAATTTACAATGATATAGACTAAATCTAACAAAAAATAAATCAAAACTAGCAATAAGACCCGAGCGTGTTGCTGCGCGGGTACATCACAAACATCAAATGGATTAGTCCAAACGTTATGTGATGCGTTAACCATATGAAAACGGTCATTTCGACATATCTCATCGAACTCAATGTAACCTATATAAGCATTGCGATTAGATCATGTCACACCCCGACCACGTAAAACAACAAACCGTGACGGAAACTTCAGGGAGTGTTGTAACAGAATTATTGTTTCAACAACCATGGCATAATAAGTTAAGTTTTATTGAATATAATTGTTTACATGTCTTAGATAAAATGGAAAATACAACATAAGTTAAACTGTTCTTCTTGCTTTTATTGTCACTAAGGCCCAAAGTCTGCCCTATGTGTAGCACGATCAATCTCAAACATTCGCCCTTGAAACATATGTGAAAATAAAGTCAGCAAAGAAATGTCGGCGAGTACATATGATTTTGTGTTAATGCTTCATGGCTTTGATTATTGTAAGAAAGTTTAAAGTAGTACAAAAGTCGCCAAGAACCATAAAAAGTTTCTTTTATAAAAACCATATGAAAATCAATATGATATAAAAGAAATAAAGCTTGTTAAATAGATAACCAAAAGTAAGTTTTGTCTCGTATAAAAATGTCGTGTTTTGTATAAGATATGTCATGTCTTGTATTTTGTTTAAAATGATTTAGATAACGTCACAATATGTAAGATAATAAAAGCACTTATATATAGGAAGTACCATCGGCGTATCCACCATGCTTACGCTATTTAAGTCATTCATCATAAACCAATGTCGAGGAAACCAATGTTATGTAAATCAATGTCAAGTAACAAATGTCATGTAAACCAATGTCGAGTAAACCAATGTCGAGTAACAAATGTCATGTAAACCAATGTCGAGTAATAAATGTCATGTAAAACAATGTCGAGTAAACCAATGTCATGTAAACCAATGTCATGTTTTATAAACCATTGCCTTTATTGTTAAAACATATATTATGGATTGTTGGCGAACACATTCAAGCCTTGTTGACTGTCGAATAACCCCTATCTGGTCAATGGTTTATCAATGTTCATCGGATTCTGTCATTCCCTAAGGTCACTTCCAAACAAACCTAGGAAGCGGGAACGGGATTGTCAATCCTATGGTACCATTACATACTACCGGTCGACGTGATCAATGTTAATGAATGTATCATTGTCAAGTTCAATGCGCTAACATGCTCGGTCAACATACATAGCAAAATGTCAATAACAATGTAAGCGTGTCTTGAAAATGTTTTGAAACTCAATGTGCTAGCATGCTCAGTCAACATACATAGCAAAATATCTAATGGAAAATCAATGTGCTAGCATGCTCGGTCAACATACATAGCAAAATGCAATTGAAATCATGAACTATATGTACTATGTAATCAAAGCATGTATAATGTCATGAAAAACATGAAAGTAACAATAGGCACAATATGTTTCACCCCAAAACATTTGCAAAACGTAAAAGAGGGGACTATGTACTCACTTGTGGTTGCAAAAAGTATCCTTGTTCAAGAAGATAAACCAAGATCAAGAGTCCGTGAAATCAAGCATGTCCTATAAACGGTTAACTATGTAAATATCAGAACTTGAAATCAGAAGATTTAGATAGAATGAGACCTTATAAACCATGTGAGTGTTGGAACTCATATGATATGGTTTAATAAGTTTACACTATGAGTTGGAAAGATTTTTAAGTGCCTTTGACCCGTTATGACCCGTTAAGGTAGTTTAAGCTACTTTAACGCGTCATTTGCTTAACTACGCATTCGGATGGTTAGATATGTGTTATGATAAGTTTTAAACGCTGAAACATGGTTAAAATGTTATTTGATCAGATTATATGTCAAATTTATGTTACCTATGTGTTTAATTGGTTTTCTTGCAAAAATGGCATTTTGGTCATTTTTAAGGAATATTTACCATTGATTAACATAACACTATCCGAAAGACATGACCACAAGGTATAACCTCAGAGGGTTATTCCCTATATATATTTATGGTTATAAATATGTATTTGGTCGGGTCTAAAAATCGACCAAACGGGTCAGATTCAAAAGTCAAAGTGGTGGTCAAACCGCTAGACTTTTGACTCTAAACAAGCACTATAACAAGAGTGACGAATTTGACATATCTTGACATGTCTTAATAAGTTTATAAAAGTATTTTAGCATCAAAACAACCTGTTTTGATACCCGAAAATAGATCCGTTACAAAATGCGCAAAAATTGCATTTTGACCGAAACTTTGACTTGCCAAAATAACTAGAAATGGTGGGAATCAGTAGGCATGATTTTTAGGGATCATAACACCTTGTTTACCATCATTTTGAAAGTTTCAATTGAGCTTCATCTTGATCAATTCATGATCAAAACTAAAAGTCAAACAGAAGTCAAACTGTTTGATTTTTAGTCAAATTAAGCTATAATAATTTAACATGACAAGAGTGGAACACTTACAAACACAAGGGAATGATCGAGTACACTAGAGAAAGCTCCAAGGATCTTGCAATTCGGATTAATGGCTGACCCAATTATGAAGATGGTTGAAAAGTTCAAAAATGGACATGATACTTGGTATTTATAATGATCAAATAATCACAAATCATGACATGTGTTATGCAGGTGTTAGGGGCTTGATTAGTGTCCAATTAGGTGTCCAAAGCAGAAGAGAAGTGATCAAAATCGCGAGCTAAGTGTCCTCAAATGAATAGCTGTTGACAGTTGGTTCTGGTGAGCTGGGCAGGTCCTTATGGACCGTATGGTGTCTAGGCTTATGGTTCTTAAGCCTGTGATCTGGGCAAAGTTTGCATAAATTACAAAACAGGCCCCTGCACTACGTTTTATCGCATTTGGGCACTTTTAACACCCGTTAACCTGATTTCTAAGCTCCATAAGGACAATAAAGTATAGGAAACTTGAAATGTGTCCAAAAATGTTCCAGAGGTTGGTTCGTTTGGTCGCACGGTTGCGATTTTCGGTTAATTACGACGAAAATTGCAATGAACGCGCAAATGACCGTAATTGCGTAACGAATGATAATTTTGCATTCCAATCACTAAAATATGAGATTTTAATGTTTGCAAAAGATTTTGGATGTCCGTACATGTTCCGGATAGCGATGTATGCAAAAATCCATAGTTTCGCAGAATTTGCAAAATAGCCCCTGAAAGTTACAAAAGTGTGATTTTGCCATACCGAAGCCTTCAAAACTTAATTCCAAGTTATGTAAAGGTTATTTTAAGGTATGTTAAGCTTGTGTACTTGTTCCGGAGTATGCGTTGCTACGAGAATCGGCAAACTTTCATAGTTTGACGTAAATAGTCCCTGTGATCTATTAAGCTTGTTTTTGACATACCAAACCCTTCAAAACTTATTTCTTAGTTATGTAAAGGATATTTAGGGTATGTTTAGCTTATGTCACCATTCCGGACTATACGTTGCATTTAGCTGATTATGTTTGAGTAACAGTTTGCGATTTCACTTCCAGAAAATGTTTAAAAGATCGGATTTGAACAAGGATTAAAAAATACGCAAATGTCATAAGTAAATATACAAAACTCATAAATGTAACACAAAATTTCATTAAATATAACATTGTTGGATAAAATACAAGATCGGAAAGCACAGATGTCACAGTCTCCCCTACTTCAGGAAATTCCGTCTCGAAATTTAATTTGAGGAAACTGGTGAGAAATGATGCGGATATTTTGCCTTCATTTGATCCTCTCGTTCCCAAGTAAACTCTGGGCCACGTTTGGATTCCCAGCGAACCTTGACTATCGGTAATACGTCTGCGCTTTAGCTTCTTGACTTCACGATCCAATATTTCCACTGGTTTCTCAATAAAATGCATCGTGTTATCAACACGAATTTCATCAAGAGGGATGTGGAGTTTTTATCAGCCAAACACTTCTTTAAATTGGACACATGGAAGGTTGGATGAACATTTCCAAGCTCAGGAGGTAGCTCAAGTTGGTAGGCAACTTTTTCGATTCTCTCGACGATCTTAAACGGTCCAACGTATCGTGGCGCAAGTTTTCCTTTCTTCCCGAATCTAATCACGCCTTTCCAAGTGATACCTTAAGGAGTCCGTGATCACCGACTTGGAATTCCAAGGGCTTGCGTCGCGTAACTCTTTTGACGGCTTCTAGCTGTCAGAAGGTTTTCGCGAATTAACTTGAATTTGTCCGTTGTGTCTTGAATAAGTTCAGGTCCAGTGAATTGAGATTCACCGATCTCATTCCAACAGACAGGTGAACGACATTTTCGACCATAAAGAGCTTCAAAAGGTGCCATGTTAATGCTGGAGTGATAACTGTTGTTGTAGGAGAATTCAATCACTGGTAGATGTGAATCTCAACTACCACCAAAGTTGATCACACAGGCTCTAAGCATATCCTCCAATGTTTGGATCGTTCTTTCAGATTGTCCATCCGTTTGAGGATGATAAGAAGTGCTCAAGTTAAGCCTGGATCCCATGGCAGACTGCATGGTTCTCCAAAAATGAGATGTGAATCGAGCATCACGATCAGATATAATATCCAAAGGGACACCATGACGAGATACTATTTCATCCACATAGATCTTAGCAAGTTTGTCAGGAGAGAAGTCCTCACGAATGGCTAAAAAATGTGATGACTTTGTTAGTCGATCGACGACTACCCAAATGACATCATGTCCTTTAGGTGTACGCGGTAATATGGTAATGAGATCCATGGCAATGTTTTCCCATTTCCAGACCGGAATCTCTGGTTGTTCAAGCAAACCAGAAGGACACTAATGTTCTGCTTTTACCTTCAGACAAGTAAGCATTTAGAAACGTACAAAGCTATGTCTTTCTTCATACCCGGCCACTAATACTGAGTACGAAGATCCTTATACATTTTGTCTGCACCTGGATGAATTGAATAACGAGACTTATGAGCTTCATCCATTATCAAGGTGCGGAGATTTTCTAGACTTGGAACCCACAAACGGTTCAGATAATAAGATAACTCATTATCTTTTGTTTCAAGTTGAAGCTCGAGATGATGCAGTAATTCAATACCCATTTTGTCTTGTGCAACACAAGAACGTTGAGCTTCAAGAATACGTGTCTGGATATCAGACCGAACCTGTACACAATGCAGCTTGACACGTTCTTTACGACTTAGCGCATCGGCTACGACATTTGCCTTGCCAGGATGGTAGCGAATCTGGCAGTCGTAGTCGTTCAGAAGTTCAACCCATCGTCGTTGCCTCATGTTTAGTTCTCTCTGATTGACGATGTGTTGAAGACTTTTGTGGTCCGTAAAAACCACAAATTTTGTACCATAAAGATAATGTCTCCAAATTTTGAGGGCGAAAACAACAGCACCCAACTCAAGATCATGAGTTGTGTAATTCTTTTCGTGAACTTTCAGTTGTCTCGAGGCATAAGCTATAACTTTCTCTCTTTGCATAAGGACACAACCGAGGCCTAAGTTAGACGCATCACAATATACAACGAAGTCATCGTTACCATCGGGTAGAGATAAAATAGGAGCATCACAAAGCTTCTGCTTCAAAGTCTGGAAAGCTTCTTCCTGTTTGGGTCTCCACTCAAAAGGTTTATTCTTTTGAGTTAAAACAGTGAGGGGAACCGCAATCTTGGAGAAGTTAGCAATGAAACGGCGTTAATAACCCGCAAGACCCAAGAATGAACGAACTTCAGTAGGAGTAGTAGGTGTACTCTGTCACACCCCGACCCGCAGCGGAAAAAGGTGATCGGGGCATGATTGGGTTTTCATAAAAGCTCATGACATTTATTATAATGTTTCATATTTATTATTACAAGTTACAAGGAATCCTACAATCAAATCAAACAAATACAACATATTCTATTCATCCTTCTAAACTTCATTATTTTTCTTTTAAGGCAATTTCCTATGTTTTCCTTGCTTCAACCTGTTCACCTGTATCATGTGTAAAAATGGTTTTTGGATCAACAAAAGTTGGCGAGTGAACCTTGTTAGAAAACATTTATTATTTATTTCTTATTGTGTTTAATATGGAAAAATTGTGCAATATTCATATATGAACAAACGTAAATAAACATACAATAACAAACAAATAGCATACAATATCAAACAACAACAAACAATAACATACAATAACAAACCAATAGCATACAATAACATATCAACTTGCATGAATATATATCATGAATGAAACTGTGTACGTTGGCAACGTCACGTTCACGCTCATAATGTAATGGGGAACGGACGGCCTATGATAAATGTATGTACTGAAAATGATAAATGTCTGTGCGATCAAGGCTCAATCAAACGGAGCCGATCGTATGTTGGCAACGCCTGGTTCACGCTCATAATGTAATGGGGAACTGCTCAACGCTCATAATGTAATGGGGAGCGGCGGCCTATAATATTGCATGTACTGAAAATGATAAATGTCTGTGCGATCAAGGCTCAATCAAACGGAGCCGATCGTATGTTGGCAACGCCTGGTTCACGCTCATAATGTAATGGGGAACTGCTCAACACTCATAATGTAACGGGGAGCGGCGGCCTATGATATTGCATGTACTGAAAATAATAAATTAAATCTAAACAATAACCACACAAACAGTTAATACAAGTTGAATACACATTCGGTCATGATATGATGTATGCACAATGATTTAAATATAATAAATGGTAAGACACATGATACACCCAAAAAACGTGATTAAAACGGGGAATTTGTAGAGATTCACTCACCTTGGGTGCGTTCGGTGAATGATGTTGAATGCGCACAAGTTTAGAGGATTGATCGACGAGGAAAAACTAACCTAATTAATAACAAAAAGTAATGTAAATAAATGGTTTTATTAACAATTTTAATAGTATTTTTGGATATATTTTTGTGAGTTTAAGGCTATTTTCTAACTTTAAAAATGTTATTTTTAAGTATTTTTAATTGTTTTTTAATTTAAATAAATAAAAAAAAAGTAATAAAAAAAAATGTTGACTTTTGACCGTTGACCATAAGCGTTGACTGTTTGACCGGTTGTATTGTGTGTATGTATGCACCGGGCAGGACTCGAACCCGAGACCTCCCGTACGCGTGCACGCAGCTCTACCAACTGAGCTGCGTGTCTAACCCGAAATATTTCTGTTTTTAATTATATTTATACACTAATTAAGTTAATCCGAAAATCATTTATTTTAAAAAGATTTTAATGTATCGACTCGGTGCTCTCCACAGGTCTCGAACCCGGGACCTGTGGTTTAGTTTGGCACACAGTCCACCGCTGGACTGTGTGTCTAACTTGGTAAATATTTTGGTTTTTAATATACTTAACATCTTAATGTTGTGGATCCGGTTCAGTTTTAAAAAAAAAGACTTTTTATTACAGCGAATGTGTGTGTCAAGGATCGAACCCGGGACGTATGCATATTGTTTGCACACAGTCCACCGCTGGACTGTGTGTCTAACCCGTTCATAATATTGATTTTAATTAATCTTATATCTTACACGGCTTCGTCTTCTTCGTTCAAAACACAGACAACGGTTAACTAATTGTTATTTGTTAAATTAATTTAATGAACATTATGAGCAATCGTAATGTAATGAACAGAAAAAGGTTTGGGGATTGATTGTACCGAACGAATCGTCTTTCTTCAGAAGTCCGGCAAAGATCGTCGGCTCTGTTTTGGGAACTCCTTCGGTTAACAGCGAGATTCTGAAACTTTCAGAAGTTTTCCGGCGAAAACAGAAAATCCGGCAATGTCGTATGGGGTTGATTCGTGTAAATGAAAGTCTCGGTTTTCCGGCGACTTGCAGAGAACTCCGGCGAGTGAAATTTCTTGCGACAGAGATTCTTCAGAGGTTTAAGGTGAGTGTGGGTGATGTCAGTATGAGCTCTAAGATCTTATTTCTTGGGTAAGCAGACGGGATGGAATGAATTCGGTTTTTCGGTGAAAACTTCCGGTTAATTTACAGAGAATTCCGGCGACTGCGGCGAGGCTTTTCTGAGCGAAATGGAGAGTGTAAGTTGGATAGGTTCGTGAGCTCAACTGATGAACAAAGTGTAATCCCGGATTTGAATTAGACTTTCAGTTTCGACGGAAATTAAGGTAATGAATGAAATTGATTAAGTTTTTCGGTTATAACCGATATGGCTGTTAATGTAAACGTTATGACCAAAAGAAACGGCAACGTTTGACGAATTTGTCAGGATTTCCGGCGTCAGCGGTTTTGGGCGCGCTGTGTAACTGGGTTTTGATTTCCAGATTTAATTTATGTATTAATTGTTTCAATATGTAAACAAAAATCACAAGTGGCGGAGCGGTTGGAAGGATGTGATTAAGACTTTGCTTATATCTGGCTGACCCGGGTTCGAAACCCGGCTTCAGCATTTCATTTTTAATTCACTATTTTTAATACATTTTCAAATATAAGTTTTATATTCTAATATACTTATTAATTATGTATCGTTTAAAATTAATTTGAGCATTAAATATGCAACGAAATTTTTAACTGGTTGTTCGGTTAATAAACGAAGCGGGTTTGGTAAATCCGGTTTTTTACGGATGTTACAGTATTCCCTATTTTTTAGAAATTTCGTCCCGAAATTTAAGTAGTGACATATTTGTCTAAAAAGGATGGTGTTTAGCTTGACAGTTACATACTTAGAAAGGAGTAAGAGTTTAAATTTTTGTTTGAGGCGGTAACGTTCCTTGTAAGGGTTGAGTACCCTGCTACAGGAATCGCTTTTTGTTGCCTACGGTAAAAATATTGATAAGCATAGTTGATTCACTAAGTATGATTTCATGCGCAAGAGTTTTGATATGTTTCGAAAGATAAGGTTATATCCTAAAACAAAACTTCTAATACTAAAACCTACATGGAACCTCTCATAACCGCCTGACAATGCCTCTGATCCTTTGGCAAGAATACTTATATATAGGAAGTACCAGCGGCGTATCCACCATATTCTTGTCAAATTTTCATTGGTTTTATCAGTATGTTATGATTAGTTCTATGATGTGACTCTAGAACATAAACAAACACGACAACCAAAGCTTGAGTCTTGATTCTGATAGTATACATGCTTGAATAAAGACAGTACCTCTCTCGTTTGTTATGATGGAGAGGTTAGTCTATGTAGAAGTGAGACACAGCCCAACTTCTTTAAATGATGAGATTGAAATGATATGAATGCTAAATCAGTGAGTATAAAACAAACTTCAACCAAGACATTACTAAATCCTATATGGAACTTTTCATAACCGCTTGACAATGCCTCTGATCCTTTGGCAAGAATACTTATATATAGGAAGTACCAGCGGCGTATCCACCATATTCTTGTCAAATTTTCATTGGTTTTGTCAGTAAATTATGATTAATTCTATGTGACTCTAAAACATAAGTAAACACAACAACCAAAGCTTGAGTCTGAATGATGACGGTACCTCTCTCGTTTGTTATGATGAAGGGGTTGGTCTATATATAAGTGAGACACAACCCAACTTCTTTAAATGATGAGATCGAGGTACGTCGAGATGTCTGATGATATGAATGTTAAAACAATGAGTATAAACAAACTTGAGATAGTAATTCGCATTAAGATTCTTGGATTCAATTTTCAATTTACAAATGAGATACGTGAAGATTGAGATAAACATAAATAAAACATAAACACTAAGCGGTTGGAGTTGAATTCTTGATTTTTGGTGAAGAAACTAGTTGGGTGATTCATTTGGGCCGTCATTATCTTCATCAGGATTGGTGTTGATGTTGTAAACTCTTCCTCTTGCTGGTGGCCTAGGGGTTGGGTTTTCTTGGTTTGCTTGGTTAACTGGGTTTGCTTGAGCTTGGGCGTGTATGATGTTAACTAATCGAGGGCACGTGTTTCTATAATGGGTAGGGTCGCCACAATTAAAACAAGCTCGAACATAAGGTAACATGGGGTATTGGGGTTGTTGATATGTTTGGATCATGTTCTGAGTAGGGGGTGAGGTTTGGTTTTGAGGGTGCGGCAAACCTTGCTCAAATGACCATAGCGTCCACAATTCGCATATAGTCGACAAGGTAAGGTAGATGGATGGTGATAAAAACAGGTGTTACATTGAGGGTGAGGTCCAAGGTAAGGTTTCTTATTTGGGTAAGTTGAGTCGGGCTACTTGAGTGATTGGGATAGCTTGGAGGGGTATGGCTTGTGACGTTGGTTGATTGTGTTGGGTGACAGCGAAAAGTTGCCCATCTCGTTTTCTCTTAGAAATGGGTTGAGAAGGGGATTCGGTTTGGGTGGAGTTTGAGGTTTAGTTGATGCTTTATCCTTCTTCTTCTCCTCCTTGAAGTCCTTATTTCTTATGCGGTTCTCGGTGAGTTCTGTAGCTAACTCCATAGCTGCTTCCAAAGTTGCAGGTGTGGTACTTATTACAGAGTCTTGAATTTTTAAGGAAGACCTCGAATGTAGTGCTCGATCAAACGGTAAAGAGGAGTGAACAAGTTGGGGACCATTTGATTTAACTCGAGGAATCTCTTGTTGTATGTGGTGTGGTCGCCTTCCTTTTGTTTCAAAGAATAGAACTCATCCTCCAATTTCTTGATTTCGCTCCTTGGGCAAAATCGTCTTGTCATGATTTCCTTCAACTCTTCCCAAGTCAAAGTCATAGCATCTTCAACACCTCGTTTGGCCTTCTCTGTGTTCCACCATGTAAGTGCTATTCCAAGTAAACGACCGGTAACATATCGCACTTTGCGATCATCGGGGCAATCGCAATTTAGAAAAGTGTTTTCCATTTCCTCAAACCAATGGAGGAGAGCGGTGACACCTTCAGTCCCTTCGTATTTTGGAGGGTCGCAGGATTTGAAATGCTTGAAGGTGCATTTAGTGGTATTTGGGGGAGGGTTGATAACATTTTGATCTTCTTGGTTGACGGGATTAGCGGTAAGGGCTGGTTGAACTTGAACTACAATGTTGGGTATTACGGCAGCCATTGTTGAGCGATTTGGGCAGCCATACGCTCGCGAGCTTTTCCTGCTCTCATCTTCCTACGAGCGGAATTAGAAGACATCTACAAGGAATACATATCAGGAATATGAGCTGGATGTTTTTGGGATCATGTGTCGTATTTAGGAATGAACATTCATAAAATAAACATAGCATAATAAATCTACTACATCCATAGGATGTCTTGGGCTTTGCTCGTAATTGGACCTTGCATTCCGCCATACTTCACCTTCGTAATCACGTGGGCCCCCATGATTACCGGGTTTTTCATATGGTTCGCATGTCTTAGCCTGGTTACGTACACTAAAACCCGGAGAAAATCGAGAAATAAGTATGTAACGTATGATATTCGGAATGTATCCAGGTGTGGACACGGTGATACCTCAAAGTGGGGTTAGTTCGAACGACGTTTGGTGTGGCATGCTTTGGCCTAATAGGTCCTTCGTACTCTCATCGTTAGTCCCCAGGTAGGCAAACTGGTCCGTTATATTTGATTTATACGAATGCCAATCAAGACAGGACGTTCCGACTACCGGTACTTGTACCCTTACAGTTACTACATGCCCGTCGCAGAACTCACTTTGATGAGATTTGAAAAAATGAAAAATGCGACAAAATCTTGAATAACGGAAGTATGAAGATGAATTGAATATGTGAACATTGAAATATGTATGATGAATATGTATGTAAGTATGTATGTTTGACTGTAAGTATAATTCACTATGTATCACAAAATGTAATATTGGAAGTGTTCGCATGCATTTGTGTATGTAATAAATATGAAAGAAATAAACATCATGAGTTTGCATGTAACCACATAAACAATTTAAAATCTAATCAACTATAGTATAGGCTCTAAGGGTCTAATAACCTATCCTATATCCCTATAGTCAAAAGCTCTGATACCAATCTGTCACACCCCGACCCGCAGCGGAAAAAGGTGATCGGGGCATGATTGGGTTTTCATCAAAGCTCATGATATTTATTATAATGTTTCATATTTATTATTACAATTTACAAGGAATCCTACAATCAAATCAAACAAATACAACATGTTCTATTCATCCTTCTAAACTTCATTATTTTTCTTCTAAGGCAATTTCCTATGTTTTCCTTGCTTCAACCTGTTCACCTGTATCATGTGTAAAAATGGTTTTTGGATCAACAAAAGTTGGCGAGTGAACCTTGTTAGAAAACATTTATTATTTATTTCTTATTGTGTTTAATATGGAAAAATTGTGCAATATTCATATATGAGCAAACGTAAATAAACATACAATAGCAAACAAATAGCATACAATATCAAACAACAACAAACAATAACATACAATAACAAACCAATAGCATACAATAACATATCAACTTGCATGAATATATAACATGAATGAAACTGTGTACGTTGGCAACGTCACGTTCACGCTCATAATGTAATGGGGAACGGACGGCCTATGATAAATGTATGTACTGAAAATGATAAATGTCTGTGCGATCAAGGCTCAATCAAACGGAGCCGATCGTATGTTGGCAACGCTGGTTCACGCTCATAATGTAATGGGGAACTGCTCAACGTATAATGTAATGGGGAGCGGCGGCCTATAATATTGCATGTACTGAAAATGATAAATGTCTGTGCGATCAAGGCTCAATCAAACGGAGCCGATCGTATGTTGGCAACGCCTGATTCACGCTCATAATGTAATGGGGAACTGTTCAACGCTCATAATGTAATGGGAGCGGCGGCCTATGATATTGCATGTACTGAAAATAATAAATTAAATCTAAACAATAACCACACAAACAGTTAATACAAGTTGAATACACATTCGGTCATGATATGATGTATGCACAATGATTTAAATATAATCAATGGTAAGACACATGATACACCCCAAAAACGTGATTAAAACGGGGAATTTGTAGAGATTCACTCACCTTGGGTGCGTTCGGTGAATGATGTTGAATGCGCACGAGTTTAGAGGATTGATCGACGAGGAAAAACTAACCTAATTAATAACGAAAAAGTAATGTAAATAAATGGATTTTATTAACAATTTTAATAGTATTTTTGGATATATTTTTGTGAGTTTAAGGCTATTTTCTAACTTTAAAAATGTTATTTTTAAGTATTTTTAATTGATTTTTAATTTAAATAAATAAAAAATAATAATAATAAAAATGTTGATTTTTTACCGTTGACCATAAGCGTTGACTGTTTGACCATAAGCGTTGACTGTTTGACCGGTTGTATTGTGTGTATGTATGCACCGGGCAGGACTCGAACCCGAGACCTCCCGTACGCGTGCACGCAGCTCTACCAACTAAGCTGCGTGTCTAACCCGAAATATTTCTGTTTTTAATTATATTTATACACTAATTAAGTTAATCCGAAAATCATTTATTTTAAAAAGATTTTAATGTATCGACTCGGTGCTCTCCACAGGTCTCGAACCCGGGACCTGTGGTTTAGTTTGGCACACAGTCCACCGCTGGATGTGTGTCTAACTTGGTAAATAATTTGGTTTTTAATATACTTAACATCTTAATGTTGTGGATCCGGTTCAGTTTTAAAAAAAAAAAGAAATTTTATTACAGCGAATGTGTGTGTCAAGGATCGAACTCGGGACGTATGCATATTGTTTGAACACAGTCCACCGCTGGACTGTGTGTCTAACCCGTTCATAATATTGATTTTAATTAATCTTATATCTTACACGGCTTCGTCTTCTTCGTTCAAAACACAGACAACGGTTAACTAACTGTTATTTGTTAAATTAATTTAACGAACATTATGAGCAATCGTAATGTAATGAACAGAAAAAGGTTTGGGGATTGTACCGAACGGATCGTCTTTCTTCAGAAGTCCGGCAAAGATCGTCGGCTCTGTTTTGGGAACTCCTTCGGTTAACAGCGAGATTCTGAAACTTTCAGAAGTTCTCCGGCGAAAACAGAAAATCCGGCAATGTGGTCTGGGGTTGATTCGTGTAAATGAAAGTCTCGGTTTTCCGGCGACTTGCAGAGAACTCGGCGAGTGAAATTTCTTGCGACAGAGATTCTTCAGAGGTTTAAGGTGAGTGTCGGTGATGTCAGTATGAGCTCTAAGGTCTTATTTCTTGGGTAAGCAGACGGGATGGAATGAATTCGGTTTTCCGACGAAAACTTCCGGTTAATTTACAGAGAATTCCGGCGACTCGGCGAGGCTTTTCTGAGCGAAATGGAGAGTGTAAGGTGGATAGGTTCGTGAGCTCAACTGATGAACAAAGTGTAATCCTGGATTTGAATTAGACTTTCGGTTTCGACGGAAATTAAGGTAATGAATGAAATTGATTAAGTTTTTCGGTTATAACCGATATGGCTGTTAATGTAAACGTTATGACCAAAAGAAACGGCAACGTTTGACGAACTTGTCGGGATTTCCGGCGTCAGCGGTTTTGGGCGCGCTGTGTAACTGGGTTTTGATTTCCAGATTTAATTTATGTATTAATTGTTTCAAAATGTAAACAAAAATCACAAGTGGCGGAGCGGTTGGAAGGATGTGAGTTAAGACTTTGCTTATATCTGGCTGACCCGGGTTCGAAACCCGGCTTCAGCATTTCCTTTTTAATTCACTATTTTGATACATTTTCAAATATAAATTTTATATTCTAATATACTTATTAATTATGTATCGTTTAAAATTAATTTGAGCATTAAATATGCAACGAAATTTTTAACTGGTTGTTCGGTTAATAAACGAAGCGGGTTTGGTAAATTCGGTTTTTGACAGATGTTACATACTCCAATCCCTGATTGCACTTATTTTTGCGGGATCCACATGAATACCTTGTTCGTTGACAATATGTCTCAAAAACTGAACTTCCTTAAGCCAAAATTCACACTTGGAGAATTTGGCGTAAAGTTGTTCTTTCTTTAGGAGTTCCATTGTTAGACGAAGATGATGTTCATGATCGGCTCGTGTCTTGGAATAAATCAAGATGTCATCAATAAAAACAATGATGAACTTGTCCAAATAAGGCTTACAAACCCTATTCATCAAGTCCATCAAGACGACAGGAGCATTGGTTAAGCGGAAGGGCATAACAGTGAACATATAATGGCCATAACGAGTGCGGAAGGCTGTCTTGGGAATATCTTCCTCGAGTACACGAAGCTGATGATACCCAGATCGTAGATCAATCTTTGAAAAGCAAGTAGCACCCTGTAGTTGGTCAAAAAGATCATCAATGCGAGGTAGGGGATATCGATTCTTGATTGTGAGTTCGTTAAGCTCACGGTAATCGATGCACATGCGAAAAGACCCATCTTTATTTTTTACAAATAACACAGGAGAACCCCAAGGTGAAAAGCTCGGTCTAATGAATCCTTTGTCAGATAACTCCTGAAGCTGTTTTAAAACTCTTGCATTTCAGACGGTGCAAGACGGTATGGAGATTTGGCTATTGGGTTGGCACCAGGTACAAGGTCTATACGGAACTCAACTTGAAGAGCAGGAGGTAAACCATGTAGCTCCTCAGGGAACACCTCGGGATAATCCCGAACCACGGGTTGCCTTTCTCCTTTACAATATGTGCCAAGAATGCCACATAATTTTTCCGCAAGTATTTCTGAGCTTGGGTACAAGTCATAAACTTAAGGTTACTGACGGGTTTCTCTTCACGAACTTCTAGAATTTCACCAGACGAAAGAGGTACACGAACAATCTTATCGAAACAAACCACCTCAGCATGATGTTTGGTTAACCAATCCATTCCCACTATAATGTCAAAGCTCCCAAGTTGCATAGGCGTGAGGTTAATAGGAAAAAAGATGGTTATTAAGGTTCAATTGGCAACCAGGAATGACAGAATCGAGTACAAGAGGTTCACCACTGGCTATTTCTATTGTCAAGGGCTTTCCTAGTTTGGTTCTCGGTTTTGCAAGTAAAGGCTCAAATGATAAAGACACAAACTTCTATAAGCACCCGAATCAAATAGTATAGAAGCAGGATGGTTGTTAACTAAGAACGTACCGTTCACTACCTCGTTATCTGCCCGTGCCTCGTTCGCATTAATATTGAAAGCTCGTCCACGAGCCTGGTTCGAATTTGCCAATCTCGGGCAATTGTTACGGTAGTGGGTGAGATCCCCACAGTTGTAGCATGATCCTGGTGGGTAATGAGGTCGCACAGGATTGGCTGGCTGCTGAACAGGGTTACGAGCCACATTATTCGGGTTAGGAGGAGAACGGCAAACATTGGCCAGATGGCCAGATCGCCCAAAGTTTGTGAAAATACGACATGGAAAATGAGGATGGTGATGACTGTTGCACCTGTTACACAAAGGTGCAATGCTGGTATACTGTTTCTTGGCCGGAGGTTGAGCATGCTGATTAGGAGCAGCTTGATTAGGTGCGGCTTGGTTGGGTTGTGTAGTGACTGCAAAATTATTGGAAGCCTTGCGCTTCCTAGACTTCTTCGAACCTTCGATTTCTTACCCTTTTGTTTCTCAGACTTGTCAGACGATTTCTTGTCACCCTTACGATGGAGCTTACCCTTTTTGATCTGCGATTCAGTTAGTGTCACAGATAGCTCAATGGCTTGCCTGACAGTAGTGGGGTTGCTGCTAGTGACAATATCCTAGACCGGGTCAGGAAGACCATCTATGTATTTCTCGATTGCCTTATCCAAAGGTGTCACAATCTCAGGACATAACAAACTCAACTCTTCATACCTGTCAGTATAAGCACGGTGCTCACCACTGTCTTGCTTCAGGTCATGGAACTCGTTTTCAAGTGCCCTCTTTTCATGTCGGGGGAAAAACTCTTTCATCATTAAGGCTCTGAGTTTCTCCCAAGTCTGACCCATAGCAATGTCGGCACCCCTGTCTCTCATCACTCTGTTCCACCATGTTAACGCTCTCTTTTCAAAAACGCTTGAAGCAAACTGAACCTTGCGCTCATTCAGACATTGCACATGACGAAAAGTATTCTCGAGACTTTCAAACCACTGTAGGAGCCCAGTTGCTCCCTCGGAACCACTAAACTTGAGTAGTTTAGCCGAATTGAATTGTTTAAAGTTGCAAGCAGGTACATTGTTGTTATTGGCTTGGTTCATTTGAGTTACGAGATTAGGTAGTACAACAGCAATCTGCTGAGCTATCATAGCTGCCATGGCCGGGTCCGGATTAGCGTTTACGTCTCGTCGAGGAGGCATTCTAAAAGAGAGAAAACATGAGAGAAAACAAGTGAGATTAATGTTGAATAATCAAAATGAGATAAATAAATATCGACAAATGTAAGGATAGCGGTCATTAGTTCATTTACTCAAAAACAAACAAACGACACATAGTGACTAATCAAAGTAAATGGGTCTTTATAATGTATCGCGAAGACATGCTTTAGCCTATAAGTGGACACTCACCCGAAGAGTTCCCAGGTAAGAGTGACTGGTCCGATTAAGTGGATTTGTACGAACACTCTAGCCTTAGACAGAAAACTCAGGGTACAGGCACCCACCCTTCCAGATTGCACGTGTTCACATTATTAAAACCCAAACTTTGACGAGATTTTGAAAACATCAAAGGCTCAATGCCAAAACCAAATCACCCAAGGATGGATTATTGATTTCAAAAATCATTTTGGAAATTGTGTTTATGTTTTGGTATTCACCTAAGGATAGGTGACGGTATTGTTTTAAGTATCTAAACACAAGATAACTTGTGTTAGGGTCCTAGAAAAGTTATAGTCTAGGTCAAAGCATTACTAATAACCTAATTCCCTATAACCATTGGCTCTAATACCAATCTTTTTGTCACCCCGACCAAGTAAAACAACAAACCGTGACGGAAACGTCGGGGAGTGTTGTAACAGAATTATTGTTTCAACAACCATGGCATAATAAGTTAAGTTTTATTGAATTTAGTTGTTTACATGTCTTAGATAAAATGGAAAATACAACATAAGTTAAACTGTTCTTCTTGCTTTTATTGTCACTAAGGCCCAAAGTCTGCCCTATGTGTAGCATGATCAATCTCAAACATTCGCCCTTGAAACATATGTGAAAATAAAGTCAGCAAGAAATGCCGGCGACTACATAGGATTTTGTGTTGATGCTTCATGGCTTTGATTATTGTAAGAAAAGTTTAAAGTAGTACAAAAGTCGCCATGAACCATAAAAAGTTTCTTTTATAAAAACCATATGAAAATCAATATGATATAAAAGAAATAAAGCTTGGTTAAATAGGTAACCAAAAGTAAGTTTTGTCTCGTATAAAAATGTCGTGTTTTGTATAAGATATGTCATGTCTTGTATTTTGTTTAAAATGATTTAGATAACGTCACAATATGTAAGACAATAAAAGCACTTATATATAGGAAGTACCATCGGCGTATCCACCATGCTTTTATCATATTACACACGTCACGCTATTTAATTCATTCATCATAAACCAATGTCGAGGAAACCAATGTTATGTAAATAAATGACATGTAAACCAATGTCGAGTAAACCAATGTCGAGTAACAAATTTCATGTAAACCAATGTCGAGTAAACCAATGTCTAGTAAACCAATGTCGAGTAACAAATGTCACGTAAACAGATGTCATGTAAACCAATGTCATGTTTAAAAACCATTGCCTTTATTGTTAAAACATATATTATGGATTGTTGGCGAACACATTCAAGCCTTGTTGACTGTCGGATAAACCCCTATCCGGTCAAGGGTTTATCAATGTTCATCGGATTCTATCATTCCCTAAGGTCACTTCCAAACAAACCTAGGAAGCGGGGACGGGATTGTCAATCCTATGGTACCATTACATACTACGGTCGGCGTGATCAATGTTAACGAATGTATCATTGTCAAGTTCAACGCACCAAAATGTCAATAACAATGTAAGCGTGTCTTGAAAATGTTTTGAAACTCAATGTGCTAGCATGCTCGGTTAACATACATAGCAAAATATCTAATGGAAAATCAATGTGCTAGCATGCTCGGTCAACATACATAGCAAAATGCAATTGAAATCATGTACTATATGTACTATGTAATCAAAGCATGTATAATCTCATGAAAAACATGAAAGTAACAATAGGCACAATATGTTTCACCCCAAAACATTTGCAAAACGTAAAAGAGGGGACTATGTACTCACTTGTGGTTGCAAAAAGTATCATTGTTCAAGAAGATAAACCAAGATCAAGAGTCCGTGAAATCAAGCATGTCCTATAAACGGTTAACTATGTAAATATCGGAACTTGAAATCGGAAGATTTAGATAGAATGAGACCTTATAAACCACGTGAGTGTTGGAACTCATATGATATGGTTTAATAAGTTTCAATTATGAGTTGGAAAGATTTGTAAGTGCTTTTGACCCGTTATGACCCGTTAAGGTAGTTTAAGCTACTTTATCGCGTCATTTGCTTAACTACGCATTCGGATGGTTAGATATGTGTTATGATAAGTTTTAAATGCTTAAACATGGTTAAAATGTTATTTGATCAGATTATATGTCAAAATTTATGTTCCCTATGTGTTTAATTGGTTTTCTTGCGAAAAGGGCATTTTTGGTCATTTTTAAGGAATATTTACCATTGATTAACATAACACTATCCGAAAGACATGACCATAAGGTATTACCTCAGAGGGTTATTCCCTAAATATTTATGGTTATAAATATGTATTTGGTCGGGTCTAGAAATCGACCAAACAGGTCAGATTTAAAAGTCAAAGAGGTGGTCAAACCGCAAGACTTTTGACTCTAAATAAGCACTATAACAAGAGTGACGAATTTGACATATCTTGACATGTCTTAATAAGTTTATAAAAGTATTATAGCATCAAAACAACCTGTTTTGATACCCGAAAACAGATCCGTTTCAAAATGCTCAAAAATCGCATTTTGACCGAAACTTTGACTTCCCAAAATAACTAGAAATGGTGGGAATCAGTAGGCATGATTTTTAGGGATCATAACACCTTGTTTACCATCATTTTGAAAGTTTCAATTGAGCTTCATCTTGATCAATTCATTATCAAAACTAAAGTCAAACAGACGTCAAACTGTTTGATTTTTAGTCAAATTAAGCTATAATAATTGAACATGACAAGAGTGGAACACTTACAAACACAAGGGAATGATCAAGTACACTAGAGAAAGCTCCAAGGATCTTGCAATTCGGATTAATGGCTGACCCAATTATGAAGATGGTTGAAAAGTTCAAAAATGGACATGATACTTGGTATTTATAATTATCAAATGATCACCAAATCATGACATGTGTTATGCCAGGTGTTTGGGGCTTGATTAGTGTCCAATTAGGTGTCCAAAGAAGAAGAGAAGTGATCAAAATCGCGAGCTAAGTGTCCTCAAATGAACAGGCTGTTGACAGCTGGTTCTTGTGAGCTGGGCAGGTCCTTACGGACCGTATAGTATCTAGGCTTACGGTCCGTAAGCCTGTGATCTGGGCAAAGTTTGCATAAGTTACAAAACAGGCCCCTGCACTACTTTTTATCGCGTTTTGGCACTTTTAACACCCGTTAACCTGATTTCTAAGCTCTATAAGGACAATAAAGTATAGGGAACTTGAAATGTGTCCAAAAATGTTCCAGAGGTCGGTTCGTTTGGTCGTACGGTTGCGATTTTTCGGTTAATTACGACGAAAAGCGTAACGAACGCGCAAATGACCGTAATTGCGTAACGAATGATATTTTTGCATTCCAATCACTAAAATATGAGATTTAAATGTTTACAAAAATTTTTGGATGTCTGTACATGTTCCGGATAGCGATATATGCAAAAAGGCATAGTTTCGCAGAATTTGCAAAATAGCCCCTGAAGTTACAAAAGTGTGATTTTGCCATACCGAAGCCTTCAAAACTTAATTCTAAGTTATGTAAAGGTTATTTTAAGGTATGTTAAGCTTGTGTAATTTTTCCGGAGTGTGCGTTGCTACGAGAATCGGCAGACTTTCATAGTTTGACGTAAATAATCCATGTGATCTAATAAGCTTGTTTTTGACATACCAAACCCTTCAAAACTTATTTCTAAATTATGTAAAGGATATTTAGGATATGTTTAGCTTATGTCACCATTCCGGACTATACGTTACGTTTAACTGATTATGTTTGCACAACGGTTTGCGATTTCACTTCCAGAAAATGTTTAAAAGATCGGATTTGAACAAGGATTAAAAAAATACGCAAATGTCATAAGTAAATATATAAAACTCATAAATGTAACAAAAAATTTCATTAAATATAACATTGTTGGATAAAATACAAGATCAGAAGCACAGATGTCACAGATCAAACATAAAGTAAATCAAATTTATATCGTACAATCATAACATATTATATGGGACCCGACTAATACATAGAAAACGTAACGGGTATAATGGAAAAGCTGACACGTATAATTAAAAGAGATTAACTAGAAGTTTTGAAAAAAAGAAAAACAGGAACCACAATTTGACAACACTAAGTTCGAAACAAAAATAACGAAACGCTCATAAACTAAGCACAGAAACATATTATATTTGACCTCACTCATTTACAAAAAAGTTGACGTTGAAACATACACCAACTTGAATTTATATCGAAACGTACATAAAAATATGCACGTAAACTTAGAGCAAATCGAATTCATATAGGGATGGCAATGGGTCAGGTTCGGGTCGGGTATTGGTAATCCCATACCCATAACTGGTTATAATATCGCGTCGCATACCCGACCCAATACCCGTCGGGTATTTGTCAGGTAATTACTCATCAGGTATCGGGTATACCCATTAGTTTGTGAAAAGATATATATTGAGATTTCTATATAATTGTAATTATAATATTATTTTATAACTATTATAAATTAAAAATATACATTACATACATATAAGTTTTATCATAAATTAATAATAACTTTATAATACTTATACACTTACATGTATAGGGAAAGGGTAAAATGAGAACCACCTTGAGTTGCGAGAACCATGAGAACTTGATTCGGCGTGAGTTGGGTCAAAAAATTTTTGCACAAACGTAGATGAAAAAATTATAAACACATCTGTAAAAAAAAGTTAAAAAAATTGCCGAGACGATAGTTTTGACTGATGCAAGTTTTATTACGATAGACGTAAATTTTGGAAGAAGATAACTATTTTTTACGCCTTATGTAAATGTGGGTATGCGACATTTTTTTTTCAATTTTTTTGCTGAAACAAGTGATTGTTTTTACGACTTTTAAGAAAAAAATTCGGAAAAACCTTTTGGATGCCTTAGTTCTCGCGGTTCTCGCAACTCGTGGTGGTTCTCATTTGAACCGAATCCTACATGTATATACTTCACTAGATACAAAATATAAATATTATTATCAAATGCATATAATAAAAGAAAATTTATTTTTTCACATTATGAACATACTAAAATAGATCACTAAAATGGAAACTAAAAATATATATTAAAACTCGGGTATATAGTTCGGGTAAACGGGTATGTGGTTTCGAGTAATCGGGTCGGGTATCACCTAATCCCGTACCTGACCCATACCCGCTAAAATTTTGAAAACTAATCCCATACTCCGGCCCAATACCTGTCGGGTATCGGGTATACCCGTCCCATTTGTGTCGGGTTTCGGGTATACCCGTCGGTCTCGGGTATTTTTGCCATCCCTAAATTCATATCGACACATAGATAAAAATATGCGCGTAAAAGATATATATTTTTTAAGTAAAGGAGGTATAGGGGTAAACTCAAAACACATTATTTTTAGTAAAAAATTCATAGGTTAAATACGTTTGTAAAATCGTGTTAAGTAGCCCCAATCCCACACCACCAGCAACAGAAGAGCTCATAAAAAAAATAAAAAAACAACACTGAACGAAAAACAAACGTAAAATTGTTGAATCACGCACACCCATTGCGGCGTTTAATGCGAAGAAATTAGACAAAAACGTAAAACGTAGAACGCAAAAACTAAGTTGATATAGGACTCGTGCATTGGAACGAACTTGTCAAACGGAGAATAATAGATGTGTTGCGACAGGAAAAACAAACAAAAAAACGTTGAACCACACACACGTTGCAATGTGTTGACTCGCAAAATTTTGAACAAAACGTAAAATGAAAAACTTGCGAAAGATGAAAAGTATAAAGGACCAAAGTTGAAAAGAAAAAAAAAGTGTTAGGTTAAATTGTAAAAATTAAAAACTTTAGGTTAAAAGTAAAAAAAAACATAGGGGTTAAAATGAAAATATAAAAACATTTGGATTAAAAGTAAAAAATCAAAATTTTTGATGCAGGGTAAAATGAAAATATAAAAACATTTGGATTTGGATGAAAAATGAAAAATCAAAATTTTCGGGGCAACAAGATAAGCAACAAAATGTTGCTTATTAATAGTATGGAAATAGAGAATTTATATAATTGTTTTTAAGGTGAAAGGGTTAATTTGACAATGATATAAGAAAACTAAGGGACCATTGTGATGTGATGACCACGTTTTTGTTACTAAAAGAACCGAAGTTTGATCCCAACTCTGTTTTTGTGATGGGAATCATTTCCATATTACGAATGTTAAAAATACGGATCAAGTATATCCTTGTATGAGTTTCCTTTTACAGATTTCTGCAATCATTCATTCTTACATTCATATTTATATTATAATAAAATAAAATAACCCTAACACCACCTCAAGAACATTTCCTTAATTCGATCGAGTTTCAAGGTGAGTGTCCATTGATTTATGATCTAAGATGTTATTCTGTTCTAATTGGTATTGAAATGATGAATACGTTGTAGGTTTTTAGTGAAAGATGCAGTCGAGGTCGTATACAAATCTTTTAGAGTTAGCTTCAGGGAATTTTCCTGTAATGGGGGAGAAGAGAAAGATGCCACGTGTGATGACTGTTCCTGGAAGTATTACAGAGTTTGATGACGATGATCAGGCTAGCAGTGCTACGTTTCTTCCTCTTCTTCGATGGTTAGAATGATCATCGTTGCCAACCAGTTGCCTTTGAAGGCCAAAAAAAGAGTGGATAATAAAGGTTGGAGTTTCACTTGGGATGAAGACTCGTTGCTTTTGCGACTTAAGGATGGTTTTCCGGATGATATGGCGGTCTTATATGTCGGATCCTTGAATGTGGATGTTGATCCCTTTGAACAAGATGATGTTGCTCAGGTTTTGTTGGATAGATTTGGATGCGTCGCCACGTTCCTTCCACCCAGTCTAATGGACAAGTTTTATGATGCTTTTTGTAAAAAGCAATTGTGGCCTCTTTTTCATTATATGTTGCCCTTTTCTGCTGATCACGGCGGGAGATTTGATCGATCCATGTGGGAAGCTTATGTTGCAGCAAACAAACTCTTTTCTCAAAAGGTTATTGAAGTCATTAACCCCGAAGATGACTTTGTCTGGATTCATGATTATCATTTAATGGTCCTGCCTAACTTTTAAGAAGGCGTTTCAATCGCTTACGAATGGGTTTTTTTCTACACAGTCCATTTCCCTCGTCCGAGATTTACAGAACCCTTCCCGTTAGAGAAGAAATCCTTAAAGCTCTTCTTAATTCTGATCTCATTGGTTTCCACACATTCGATTATGCACGCCATTTCCTTTCTTGTTGCAGTCGGATGTTTGGTTTGGAGTATCAATCAAAGAGGGGATATATCGGGCTAGATTATTATGGCAGGACAGTTGGAATTAAAATAATGCCCGTCGGAATTCACATGGGTCAGATCCAGTCAGTGATGAAACTTGCTGACAAGGAGTGGAGAGTAGGAGAACTTAAACAGCAATTCCAAGGGAAAACCGTGTTGCTTGGAGTTGATGACATGGATGTTTTTAAAGGCATCAACCTAAAGCTTTTAGCCATGGAACAAATGCTTAAAATGCATCCGTCATGGCAAGGCAGGGCGGTTCTTGTGCAAATTGCAAATGCCGCCAGGGGTAAAGGCGGGATAGATTTGGATGAAATGGGTTGAGATCCAAGAAAGCTGCAAACGTATCAATGATCAGTTTGGTAAGTCCGGTTATCAGTCCTATAATATACATAGACACCCCTCTGGGTATAAATGAACGGGTTGCTTATTACAGTATAGCTGAGTGTGTTGTTGTGACAGCTGTACGAGACGGGATGAATTTAACCCCTTCTGAGTGACCCCGAAAAACAGCGAGGCATGAGAAGCATTATCGTTATGTTAGTACACATAATGTTGGTTACTGGTCTAGAAGTTTCTTACAAGATATGGAGAGAAGTTGTGCAGATCATTTCCGGAAGAGATGCTGGGGAATCGGTTTGGGATTTGGGTTTAGGGTTGTGTCTTTAGATCCAAATTTTAGGAAGCTTTCAATCGATGATATTGTGTCGGCTTACATAAAGGCTAAAAACAGGGCGATATTGTTGGACTATGATGGGACATTGATACCTCAAAATTCGATTATCAAGACACCAAGAGAGAAGTGATATCAATCCTGAATAGGCTTTCGGGAGATGAAAAAATATAATATATGAAATAATAATTAATAAATAATAATGATGATGATGATGATGTGATGATGAGATGAGGAGGATTATGAGAAGAGGGAGAAGTACAGCTTTTCCTGTAGAAGCTTGGAATTGCAGCGGAACATGGTTAATTCATGAGGTAGGTGTGGTGTGTTCATATTTTTCTTTACGTTTTAAAACTTTGATAAATGTGGATTGTGTACAGGTGGTCAAGAGACGTGGAATGGGAAACATGTGGTAAGAGCAGCGATTTTGGATGGATGCAAATGGCTGAGCCTGTGATGAAACTGTATACGAGTCGACTGACGGTTCTTCTATTGAAACCAAGGAAAGTGCATTGGTTTGGCAGTATCGTGATGTAGACCCAGGCTTTGGGTTTGCTCAGGCAAAAGAGATGTTAGATCATCTTGAGAGTGTCTTGGCAAACGAACCTGTTGCTGTCAAGAGTGGTCAATATATCGTTGAAGTCAAGCCTCAGGTATGCCTGCTTATATGCCCTTCCACAACTGCAATGCCATATTTTACCATTTCATGCTGTGCTATAATTGCACAAAGAAACAACAAACGTTCACACTTTTACATATACTATCAATGAACTTTGAATATTTCCATAAATAGCAACACACTTTTATCTTTACCAATAAGAGCAATAATTTTAGCAACATAGTTTCACTTTGTTTTATCAATACTATACCTCATGGTTCCTATGACTAAAAAAATGTTCTTTGCAATTTTTGTTTAGTTTTTTAAGTAGGGTGGGTTCTATTGTTTGTAAAATTTTGGAAGTATGTTGCTATTTTGCACAATAATACCTTTCCTTAAACCATCTTACACATTCCTAGAAGTTAGAGGCAGTGATTTTTACCCATTTACCTAAAAAGGGTTGATTAGGTTATATTTGCATCCCTAATGGATTAAATAGGTAACTGTTTTGAAGATTAGCTAAAATGTGGCCCTAGTTACATACAACCTTGGAGACTGTTTGTTCTGTACAAAAAGTAATACTGATATTTTGGTAATTTGTTTTTGTAGTCATATTCATCAAATATGGAGATAAAAGTTATGGCAGTCGACCCAACCTGATCTGACGCTTGCACAAAAAACAACCTGTTTTGACCCATTATCCCGGTCCGCCTATTTTGCAACCCTACTAGATAAATATAAAAAGAGCCCAGTAAAGGCTATGTGGGGAAGGGGGTTTGGTTTATTTTTACAAACAAATCACAAAAAGAAAATCGATGAACCAGGTCAAAAATAGTAAAATGTATCATTAAAAGTGTTTATTTTATAACCTTGTAATTTGAAACTCAAAAAGGTATTTGTGGACTACACAACCAGTTTACACATGTACAAAAACTTGACCGTTTTGCCTGATCTTAACCCCCACGCAATTTGCCAATAGAAATCTAATCACATTTGAGCAGCCGCTCGTCCTCACAAGGAATATTCTTTCCACTACTGCTTAATGTATGCCAGTTTTGCCCATATGAGTTATGGAATGTGTTGGAAAAATGAAACATTAAACGGGTGGAAAGGTATATATAGGCCTCCCAAAAGTATCTTACCAGTTTTGAACCATTGCCTCCAAACCACCTAACGTATTTCTTATCTTATCATATAGAAATGAATATTATTTAAATTAAGTAGTAGGTCACTGATTTGATTCACCCATCTGTGGAATGGAATGGAATTGAGGTTTGTAAGTTAACTTGATAACGGGTGGGTTTTTATGTTCCCAGGAAGCAAGTAAAGGTCATGTAGCAGAAAAGATCTTCACTTCAATGGCTGAAAAAGGGAAACAAGCCGATTTTGTTCTTTGCATCGGTGACGATAGATCTGATGAAGATATGTTTGAAATTATTGGCAATGCAATTTCAAGAAACATGCTTTCTGTGCATACTAATGTCTTCGCCTGCACAGTTGGACAGAAGCCCAGCAAAGCAAAATATTATCTTGATGACACCACTGAAGTTATCTTGATGCTTGAAAATCTTGCTGAAGCTACCGACTCCCCCGTCACATCTGAAGATGAAAATGAATAAATTCTCTCTTTCGATTCAATTACTTAGGTCAGGCAATTTGGTTTTTATTCACCAGAAGGTCATAGGTTACTGACAAGTTCATTTTTCTGGTATTCATAAAGATGAAAATGTTACAAGTCTTGTTTTGCTTATGTCTACAAAGTAGTTGCCGTAACTTATTTGTACGAAATGATAAATAACCAACTATCCACCCGATGTTGCTTGCTACCAAGTGCATCTGACATAGAAAGACAACACAACCTAAAAGTAACATTTTTCAGTAATGACAGTCATTATTGTGACTGGAGTCACTCTATCCAAACACCACCCGACACTTACTTGGCAATAACAACAAAACTCATTAGTGACAACTGTGGGTTTCCTTTTCACGGTGATCAGTTAAAAATTTTATTTATTAAAACCCACTTCAAAAATAATAGTTGATCGATTAAGCGAGTTAATCAACTAAACGCAACGGAAAAATAAACAAGTGATCAACAGTAAACAAAACCTAACGGGATTCGGTTACATGCAAATACGAGCATAGTGATGAGGATATCTAACCACCGAAGAAAAAGATATACCTCGGTTAATAACTAACCGATTGAGACACCGAGATTCAACGAACACGTGCTAGTGACACGAACTGACGGAACGCGGGTATAGCCCCGGGTAGCGGCGGTGGCGGGCTAGTGACGGCCGGCAATGGTGGAGCGGCGGTGACGGAGGCTGCCGGCGGCGGCTTAGCGGCGTAGGTGGTTGTGGATTTTTGTGCAAGTTCTTCTAACCCCTCAAATGCAAGACCAAACTCCCATTTAAATAGAAGATGGAGGTTCATGCATGTTTGCCAAGTGACGGACATGCACATGCATGGGCAACAAGTGACGAAGAGACTATGCATGCGTGACAAGTTATGATGCAAATTGTGCATGCGCGACAAGTGGGGAAGAAGCTATGCATGCGCGACAAGTGCGTTGATGTGTGCATGCGCGACAAGTGGCGAAGAGGAGTTTACTTGTCTCACCCAGTCCATGTACCCGTCACTCGGCTAATACCCGTAACAAATTTATTAATCTAGATAAACAATTATATTATTAATAACGAGTATTAATATTATAAATCCACTCATGATTATAAATATAATTATGATCCGTTTCGCCCATCGTTCGTAATTACCTGTTAAACTAGTTAAGTGGATTTAGTTCGTTGCCCACGGTGTAACTCTTACGGGTCATATCACGGTCGGCCACGTTAATTAATCGGACGGGTCCATTTTCAATAGTCTCCCACTTGGACGGTTTTCGATTAAGTTTTTAACGCTGATAGCCCGAGGCGCTCTAGCTACACATGCTGCCCCCAACAAGTTATGACACTTTAAAGTCATTAACCAAAACATCTTGGAACATCTTGTTGCAAGACAATGAGCTTATGGTAATCGTTGTCATATATGATTTCCGTATAAGACATCAATTGAACAATGAGACATGGATCAGATTCAATCTCACATGGTGTTCAACCATTATCGTTCTCGTTCAAGAATCAAAGTGGTCCAATCAAACACACAATAAGTTTGGGTAGGGCCTTACACTTCACCAGTTTGAATCAACGAGGGTGCCCGGATGTCTAACTGTTACATATAATGTAAGAGTACAGAATCCCATTGTCACACCCCGACATCCACGTGTCTACCAGTGGGCCCGGTGGGGAGTATCGTGACGTACAGTTGATATCATCATAACTAAATAAGCATAACACAGCGGAAGGCTTGGAATTAATAAACTATTACAACCGATAATGTCTAGGGTCCAAAATAAATATATACAGACATGGTTGTAATTAGATCCACAGGCGGATCGAAATACATACAAAATGATAACAGACTATAAACAGGCAAATCCAAGGTCGCAACTCCTTGGTTATTCGCCCCGCAGCTCCCAGCCTATTCCGTACTTGCAACCTGTAACTTAAGCTTTTGAAAATACGTCAGTTTCCACTGGTAAATACGCTCAACCGACTCATTTTGAAAATCTTTTCGAAAATGGTTTTTGGTGCACAAGGCACATTTTCATAAATAACTTGGGACAGTACAAAAGACCTTGTATACAGATTTACATGCTGGCTTTTACATACGAGGCCCGCTAAAGAAACCGAGACATGATCGACTGACACACCACTCTGAACTTTCACACAGAAAGCAGGATAGAAATTACCCAGTGTATGCCTACACGCCATGCTATATTGTCATGGCCACTACCAATTTGGTGAGCCAAGGATATCCCAGACTCGGTCAAGCCCACCCCCAATGTTTTAGTTTCAGTCAAAACAAATTAAAACCAGGTTATGTAAGATTTCAGTTAATTATCACAACTGGATAAAACATTATCCCATACCCGACCAAGCGGTAGTAGTCTACCGTATCCCAAACCCGTACAGGGAAAATAAGTCAAGAGTATTTACCTGAATTGAAGTTCGCAAGTAATCCCAATTCAGCCGTATTCCAGCGCAAGTACAGGAGCAATTTAACAGGAGGCGTTTAGTCTGGAGTAATGGTAATTAATAACCAATATTGGAATGCTAACGGGTCCTAAATTAAGTCCAAGACTTGGACCGGTTAATCTTACGCTAAATTGTGATACGGTACGATACGCTAGATTAAGCGATGACCGGAATAGAATATTGATTGGACCCGACAAGTACATAGACTTGTATAATATGGGCTACCCAATAACATTCTGGATTTTGGTAAGGAATGGACAAAGTTAAACCCGTTTTGGTTAAAATACGTAAACTAGCTATGTATGTTTAACTGAACGCGTATAAGCGAAACCGGGTAACCGTAAGAGTCGTATATAAGTTCCATAATGAGATATGTTTAAAATATGTAATAAAATCAGTAACATTTGCAAGGATAGGACCGAGTAATATTTAAAACCGATTTATGCCCTACAAGGGCATTTTGGTCATTTTTGGGCTTATAAAAGATGTTTATCTGATGTTATGACCTTAAATATTCGTAAAAATACATATTTTATCATGTTATAACAGTAGGATATCAAATATATGTGTGTTTGATGATTTTAAAACATACTACGTCCCGTAAGGGCATTTTAGTAATTTCACACATAGCTTTGAAGCCGAATTTGGGATTCTGAGTTCGGGACTTGTACTTACTGTTGTTGTATTAAAAATAAGTTTATAAATCAGTAGGTAACAAGTGTCGACTCATGGTTATGGTTTTAAACCATACTTATGCACCGAAAGGCGTAAAAGTCGCTAAAATGCCGTTAAATCGATATTTAATATAAACTGAAGTTAGGACCTGTTTTAAATAGCCAAAAATATATCATATAACTTATAACATCAGTAGGTTAAAGTTTTGGTCATAAAAAGTTTGATTTTTAGCTATTTTTTCCGTAAAAAGGGGTAATTTGGTCATTTAGCGGCGATTAGCGATTCTTAAGCACGCATTCAAGTCATAAACTGAACAAACATCCCAAATGGTCCTACTTATCATAACATATCAGTAAGTAATTAGATTTTATAATCATATGTGCTAAAAATCTCATTTTTGCTTATAAGGACCCTTTTTGCAAAGTTTTAAAGATTTTCATGGAACTTATGAAAAGCTCGGATTTCTTAGGAATTGAGTCACAAAACTTTAGGACAAAATTCTAAACATAGACATGATCATAAAATGACCAAAACTCAGTAGCAAGAATGGCTCAAAACGGGTCAGAACTGAAAGTCAACAGAAAGTCAACTGTTTGAGACTATCGGGTTACGAACCGAGCCTAGACCAAAAATTGACGAACCGAACCTGTTGACATATGTTCAAATACTTATTTTAAGGTTATTAATGCTTTAAAACATATTTTATAACATCCAGATCGTTAGCTGAATTTTGCAAAAACTGCTCAGTTTGACTTTTATTGACTTTTCGGTTGACTCGTCAATTGGTCATGAATCGTGAAAATCTGAAAATGCCCTCTTAAAGGTTTATTACCTCCATCATTGTGAGCACGTAGAAACTTTCATTACTCACATTGACGGAGTGTACACGGATTTATAACAAAGTCAAGCCGTTTTTACGACGAAACTTTGTTTGAAGCAAAAAGATATAAATAAACAACTTGGCAGGGATCATAGACTTACATTATGTCTATGTGAGTACTAGGAATGATTTGGAAAGCCAAGCACTGATCAGCAGCTCCTCTAGCATGAATTTTGTGCACCAAGGTTGAAGAACTTGGTTGCCACTTTGAGAAAACTCAACATATAAAGTCACTAGAGGAGTGTAGAGGGGAAGCCAGGTGTTAGGGAGGGTCTTGAAGTGATTACAAGTGTTCCTTGAATGTCAAAAGGTGGCAAGAATTCGAGTAAGGTGGCAAAAACCTGAGTGAGTAGTGTCCAAAATGCACGCTGTCAACCAGAATCACTTTTCTGTCGCTGGCACCCCCTCGCGGGGCGCGAGGGGTTTAGGCCTGGCCGGTCGCGGCCCGCGACCGTGTCTTGGTCAGCCAGCCAAGTTTACAACTTGGAAAATTTAGTCCCTGAACATTCTACAACTTTTATTTAAGCATATATGGCCCCTCAACTTCATTTCAAGGCACATTGAGGATAAGATAAGCGATTTAACGACTTTAGGTCCCTCCTGGTTTGACATACATCATATTTAGGATTCCGGGACACGTGTAAGAAATTATAGGACGTAAAACACGTAGTGTTACATCCTCACCCCTTTAAAATAAATCTCGACTCGAGATTTCAATCAAACAGATGTGGATACTTCTGTCGCATGACAGACTCCACTTCCCAAGTGTATTCGGGACCTCGACAGGCGTCCCATTTAACCTTTACAATAGGCACATGCTTCCTACGAAGCTTCTTGACCTGACGATCCTCGATCGCAACTGGTTGCTCAATAAAACGTAGGTTCTTATCAATCTGAACCTCGTCATGTGGCATAGCCAACGACTCATCCGCTAAACACTTTTTCAAGTCGGATATGTGGAATACGTCATGGATTCCACTAAACTTCTCGGGCAATTTAAGCTTGTATCCAATAGCTCCAACTCGTTCGATAATCTCGAATGGTCCAACATATCTTGGACTTAGCTTGCCTCTCTTTCCGAAGCGCATAACGCCCTTCCAAGGCGACACTTTAAGCAAGACTTTGTCCCCTACCTGGAACTCAAGAGGTTTACGCCTCTGATCGGCATAACTCTTTTGCCTATCCTTGGCAGCTTTAAGACGGTCACGAATCTGCAAAATCTTGTCCGTCGTTTCCAGGACTATCTCCGGTCCTGTCAGTTGGGCTTCCCCAACTTCTGCCCAACAAACGGGCGTCCTACACTTTCTCCCATAAAGTGCTTCAAACGGGGCAGCTTGAATACTTGCGTGATAACTGTTATTGTAGGAGAACTCAACAAGTGGTAAGTGGCTATCCCAACTTCCACCTAGATTAATCACACAAGCGCGGAGCATATCTTCCAAAGTTTGTATAGTGCGCTCACTTTGCCCATCCGTTTGAGGATGATAAGCTGTGCTAAAATTTAATCGAGTGCCCAAAGCTTGCTGGAAACTTTTCCAGAAATGTGAAGTAAACCTTGTATCTCTATCTGACACTATGGACACTAGCACACCATGCAAAGATACAATCTCATCCACGTACAGCTTTGCTTGCTTGTCTGAACTGTAAGTTTCGTTAATAGGCAGAAAATGAGCTGACTTAGTCAGTCTGTCTACAATTACCCATTGCATCATTTCCGCGTTTAGTCCTTGGTAACTTAATGATAAAATCCATAGTCACGCATTCCCATTTCCACATGGGGATCTCTAATGGCTGCAATAATCCTGATGGCTTCTGGTGCTCTGCTTTAACTTGTGAGCACGTCAAACATTTTGATACATACTCAGTTATAGATTTCTTTAATCCGGACCACCAATAATCGGGTCTCAAATATTTATACATTTTATCACCACCCGGGTGAATTGAATATCTGGAACTATGTGCTTCTTGAAGGATCAGATCTCTAAGTCCACCGAAGATTGGAATCCATATTTGACCACAAAACCGAAGGATTCCATCATTTCCCCGGGTAAGTTTTCTACCAACTTTCCCAGTTCTTCCTTAGGTAGATTTGCTTCTATCAAAGCTTGCTTCTGAGCTTCCAAAATCTTATCTTTCAGGTCATTCTTAACCTGAATGCTCTTGGCATTTATCCTTATAGGCTTAACCCTTTCCTTGCGGCTCAAGGCATCGGCAACCACATTTGCCTTGCCTGGATGATAACGAATCTCACAATCATAATCATTCAGTGTCTCCATCCACCGACGTTGTCGCATATTTAAATCCTTTTGATTGAATAAATGTTGGAGACTTTTGTGGTCGGTGTATATAATACACTTTGTTCCATATAAATAATGTCTCCATAGTTTGGGCGCAAATACCACAACACCTAGTTCCAAATCATGCGTGGTGTAGTTTCTTTCGTGTATCTTCAATTGCCTTGAAGCATAGGCGATTACCTTTCCTCTTTACATGAGTACAAACCCCATGCCGGTGTGTGAAGCATCACAATATACCACAAAATCTTCAATTCCTTCTGGTAGAGTCAACACAGGAGCATTACTTAATTTCTGCTTCAATACATCAAAAGCTTCCTGCTGTTTCGAACCCCAAACAAATTTAACATCCTTACGGGTCAATGTAGTTAATGGGGTAGCTATTCTGGAGAAATTTTCAATAAATCTTCTATAATGACCAGCTAAACCCAGAAAGCTATGAATCTCTGATGTGTCTTGGGGCTTGCTAGTTCATTACTGCTTCAACTTTAGCAGGGTTGACTTGAATTCTACGTTCACTGACCACGTGGCCTAAGAATTGCACTTCCCGCAACCAAAATTTACATTTAGAAAACTTTGCATAAAGTTTCTCGTGTCTCAACAACTCCAAAATACACCGTAGATGTTTCTCGTGGTCCGCCTGACTACGAGAGTATATAAGTATGTCATCTATGAATACGATGACAAACTTATCCAGATAAGGCTTGCAAACTCTATTCATCAAATCCATGAAAGCTGCAGGTGCATTAGTGAGCCTAAAAGGCATCACTAAGAACTCATAATGACCATATCTTGTTCTGAACGCCATCTTTGGAACATCTTCAGTGCGAACTTTGAGTTGATGATAACCTGACCTCAAATCAATCTTCGAGAAGTAGCTTGCTCCCTGAAGTTGGTCAAATAAATCATCAATTTTGGGCAATGAATAACGATTCTTAATTGTTAACTTATTCAACTCGCGATAGTCAATGCACATTCGCATTGAACCATCTTTCTTTTTTACAAACAGTATTGGAGCTCCCCAAGGCGAAGAGCTTGGCTGAATAAATCCTTTTTCCATTAATTCTTCAAGTTGTGTCTTCAACTCCTTCATTTCTGTAGGTGCAAGTCTGTACGGGGCTCTAGCAACTGGAGCTGCACCAGGTATGATATCAATTCTAAATTCTACTTGCCTGTCTGGGGGTAGTCCGGGCAAGTCTTCAGGAAACACATCAGCAAATTCTGAGATAACGTGCAGATCTTCGATCTTTGGCTTAGCTTCATCAATGGTTACTTGTGCCATGTAAATGACACAATTTTTCTTCAGGCATTTCGAAGTTTTAAGCAACGAATCATTTTCAGACAAACCATAACATACATCACCTTGGATAGGCAGCAATTCACCGGTCGAGGTTTTGATTTCGATGAGCTTCTTGTTACAGGCTATATGGGCATGGTTACTAGACAACTAGTCCATACCAAGAGCTACATCAAAACCTGCCAACTTCATTGGCAATAGCGAAACAGGAATAGAGTGATCCTTAATGGAAATAAAACATCCATCAAGAATTGTAGAATCGGTTTCTATCGTTCCATCAGCAAGTTCCACATCGTATGTTATGTCTAGAGTTCTCATGGGCAAGTTTAATAAGGCATTAAACTTATGATCTACAAATGATTTATCCGCCCCTGAATTGAAAAGAACTCTAGCATAGACATCATTAATAAGGAACGTACCTGTTATCACATTGTCATCGTTCACAGCCTCCTTGGCTTTCATCTGGAAAGCACGAGCCTTTCCTTTCTTCGCCCCATCGTCCTTAGCAGTGTTATCTTTCTTATACTTAGGACAGTTGGGTTTGATATGTCCTTTCTCGTCACAGTTGTAACATGTAGCTTCCTTCAAATCTTTGCATTCTAATTCCTTGTGTCCAAATCCCTTACAAATACCACATGTTTTCGCCCGTGGCTCTTCACGACATGCACCAGAATGTCGTCTATTACATTTCTTGCATCTTGGTCTATTATCAAACCTTTGGTGACCTTTGCTTGACCCGAATCTTTTGTTCTTGCTGAAATGGTGTAACCTGCCATCTTCTCTCTTCCTTTTCTCTCCAACTTCTGCCCTAAGAGACCTCTGTCTCTTCAAATCTTGCGTTAATACCATAGATAGGTCCACAACAGACCTAAATGTTACGGGCCTAGATGCCCTAACATCTCCCTTAATCTCCGACTCTAACCCGCCAATGAAACGTGAAATGCGTTTAGACTCGGGAGTGATCAAATATGGCACCAATCTCGACATAGAGTTAAACTCTGATACATACTTCCCACAGTCGAGATTCTTCATGGTTAACCCAATAAATTCTATCTCAATCCTCTCTATCTCGTGTGGAGGACAGTAGGCATTCTTAACCAATTCAACAAACTCATCCCAACTCAGATTGTACAAAGGAACCTTCCCAGAAGATTGAATCATCGACTTCCACCATGAGAGGGCATCGCCCTTGAAAGATTGCGCAACAAACTGAACTATATCTTTCTCAGCACATCCAATGATTTCCATGATAGTCTCAATATCATCCAACCAACGGAGCGTTTCCATAACTCCCTTCTCCCCAGTAAAGTCTCGCGGTTTGTAAGAAAAAATATTTATACGAGCATCCCTCTTTATGAACTGGGTTTTCTTTCGGTACTCCTTTCTTTTTCTCCTTATGTTAGATGAGTGTTCGGACTTTTCATTTTCATTTGACGGATGATCCGATTTCTTCTGTGATGAGTGCTTTGAGTGATGTGTCGATGAATACTTTAACGTGCGCTTTGATTACGATGCACTGGATTCTCTATTCTTCTCATCACGTTCCTTCATTGCTTTATCAACCTCTGTAGCAACAAAGGCTTGTAACTCATCTCTTGTCATTATAACTTTTTCATTATCAATGCTATCCTTATGTCGGCTGCTAACTTCGTTTGAGTTCACCATTTCTCTGCTTGATGCTGAAGCAACAACGTGGGGTTTTAATTAGTCACTTGTTTGATTGATTGAAAACGACATAAAAGCCTTAATTTAGGGGATGATTAGTTGTGGCACAAAAGGCCTGTCACATAGGACATTTAGGGAGATAGCACAAATGGCTTGCCGTAACGACTAAATTTTACATGAGTTAAGATCACTTATAGGATCATAGAACTTCGAAGCTCGGATGTAGTCATACTGCTTCGGAATAGGAAGTCGTGGAATATAACTGTCATAGTCACTAATGGACATAACATAGTCGTAGGCAATATCTCTAATGGATATTTGAATAATGAGTTCATCGCACTGATGATTTTTGAATTGATCATAATGATTACATAGGTTTGGACGTAGTCCATTTACCTAGATAACTCGTATGGTTCCTCAAGTCACACTAGCAGATGGTTAATACCTTGAATATATTAACCTTTAGAATAGTAATTCTTAAAATGATAAAAAAAATAACCAGTCCAGATCGGGAAGACTAGTGAGGTTTAGAACGTAGTTCACCACCCCTGGATAGAAGGGAAATCTCAACCTTAACTATCAAGGTAGAAAACCATATAACTACCATTTTGCCAATTAGTGTGACCTAATCACTTGGCGGGGCGTAAATCACTAAGAGGATCTTTTGAAAATATTACGCAGATCATAAATTTCGAAATAAAATCGAGACGATCGCTTGAACAACTAGATGAAAGGAATAGATAATTTAAATTCCAAAATTTCATTAATAATAGTAGTACGATACAATAGAGTCCATAATAGGACTTAAATAACGGAAAATTATCCTCGCAGGGACTATACTTGAAATAATTAAAATGTCCACGCAGGGAGTAAACTAGACTTGTCCACGCAGGGACTTATTTGTAAATAATAAAATACGACAGATAATTTGAATTTAATCCTTCTTCCCTCTTAGCTTCTTTACTAGTCTTTTCAACAGCTTGTTATTTTTCTTGTTGTCTTTTGCGGTTTGTTCCTAGAGTTCTTTGACCTTTTCTAATGCTTCAGTAAGGACTTCCATTGTTGGCGGTGGTTGCTGTGGTTGCGTTTGAGGTTGAGGTTGAGATGGCGCAACCGGATGCTGATAATTATAATAGGGATATCCGCCTGGTTGATAGGGATAAGGGTTAGGATAGTGAGAATTCATGGCCGTTTCAAGGTAAGGGTCAGGATGAGATATGTGATGGCTATGGCTATGCTCTGGCCAGGTAGAAGGATCGAAGGGGTTGTATTCTGGTAATTGTTGGTAGGTAGGTATGGGGTTATCAAAACCCGGTGGCGGAGGTGGTTGAAAAGGTTCGCCAAATGGTAAGGGTGGTTGAGGCTCAAGCTCAACAGTAGAAGGTGGTTGCTCGTTGTAAGGCGAGGCATAAGAAGGTCCACCCATTTGTGGATCTTCCGGGATAGTGGGGTAAGATGAAGGCTGGGGAGATAGTGACCCAACCCTGGGTCCCATTCGCACGGACATGCGTGCGTTCCTCTTCCTAGGTGGACGAGGTGGTAGTTGTGGCTATTCCACCTGTTGGTCTTCAGGTGGAGGGGTATGGTAGGATGGAGTGTGGTGGGATGGTGTGTTGTGGTAAGATGGGGTGTCGAAGAAAATATATTGTGAAAACTTTTCCTGAAATTCATCAGGATAGTGTTGTGGTGTTCTAGCGTACGAGTTGGATCCGTTGGATAAGTAAATGGGAAGACCCATTGATCCCGTTGCCGGCATTTCTGGGTCGGAGTCTTCTTCCATGGGCTCCAGGGAATCTTCCGGTGGGGTCACAGAAGGTGAGTGAAATTGGATATCAAGGTTATAATTTCCATGAGAAGAATGGAAGCGTGAGTGGTGAGATTGGGTAGGTTGTGGTGGTAGTGAATCTGGCGGTGGAGAATACTCATGGGATATAGAGTGACGATGAGGATACGGTTCCCATGGTGATGAGGAGTCTCCTGAATCCTCATAAGGGTTGTAGTTATGCGGGTTCGAAGGTCCTTGACTCGCTGCTCCACCTCTCATGAGGCCTTTTCCCTTCGCTCCTCTAGAAAATTTTGGAGGCATCTTCGACAATTCCTGTCATAAAGCAAATTAAAAACCAAGGCAAGCAAAATAACAAAATAAGGAAACGAATAATCCTAGGTCAAAGCCTAGACTCGAGAGTTTAAGGAATGTGTTTTCTTATATCGTTTGAGATTAAACACTAATGGCAAGAGTTGAATTCCTCAAACGTTGGCTCTGATACTAACCTGTCACACCCCGACATCCACATGTCTACCGGTGGGCCCGGTGGGGAGTATCTTGACGTACATTTGATATCATCATAACCAAATAAGGATAACACAGCGGAAGGCTTGGAATAAATAAACTATTACAACCGATAATGTCCAGCGTCCAAAATAAATATATACATACATAGTTGTAATTAGATCCACATGCGGATTGAAATACATACAAAATGAGAACAGACTATAAACAGGCAAATCCTAAGGTCGCAACTCCTTGGTTATTCGCCCCGCAGCTCCCGGCCTATTCCGTACTTGCAACCTGTAACTTAAGCTTTTGAAAATATATCAGTTTCCACTAGTAAATACGCTCAACCGACTCATTTTGAAAATCTTTTCGAAAATGGTTTTTGGTGCACAAGGCACATTTTCATAAATAACTTGGGACAGTACAAAAGACCTTGTATACAGATTTACATGCTGGCTTTTACATATGAGGCCCGCTACAGAAACCGACACATGATCGACTGACACACCACTCTGAATTTTCACACAGAAAGCAGGATAGAAATTACCCAGTGTATGCCTACATGCCATGCTATATTGTCGTGGCCACTACCAATTTAGTGAGCCAAGGATATCCCAGACACGGTCAAGCCCACCTCAATGTTTTACTTTCATTCAAAACAGATCAAAACCAGGTTATGTAAGATTTCATTTAATTATCACAACTGGATAAAACATTATCCCATACCCGACCAAGCGGTAGTAGTCTACCATATCCCAAGCCCGTATAGGGAAAATAAGTCAAGAGTATTTACCTGAATTGAAGTTCGCAAGTAATCCCAATTCAGCCGTATTCCAGAGCAAGTATAGGAGCAATTTACCGGGAGGCATTCCGTCTGGAGTGATGATAATTAATAACCAATATTAGAATGCTAATGGGTCCTAAATTAAGTCCAAGACTTGGACCGGTTAATCTTAAGCTAAATTGTGATACGGTACGATACGCTAGATTAAGCGGTGACCGGAATAGAATATTGATTGGACCCGACAAGTACACAAACTTGTATAATATGGGCTACCCAATAACATTCTGGATTTTGGTAAGGAATGGACAAAGTTAAACCCGTTTTGGTTAAAATACGTAAACTAGCTAGTATGTTTAACCGAACGCGTATAAGCGAAACCGGGTAACCGTAAGAGTCGTATATAAGTTCCATAATGAGATATGTTTAAAAATATGTTATAACATCAGTAACATTTGTAAGGATAAACCCGAGTTATATTTAAAACCGATTTATGCCTACAAGGGCATTTTGGTCATTTTTGGGCTTATAAAGATGTTTAAAGTGAATCTGATGTTATAAACTTAAATATTCTGTAAAAATACATATTTTATCATGTTATAACAGTAGGATATCAAATATATGTGTGTTTGATGATTTTGAAACATACTATGTCCCGTAAGGGCATTTTAGTAATTTCACACATAGCTTTGAAGCCGAATTTGGGATTCTGAGTTCGGGACTTGTACTTACTGTTGTTATATTAAAAATAAGTTTATAAATCAGTAGGTAACAAGTGTCGACTCATGGTTATGGTTTTAAACCATACTTATGCACCGAAAGGCGTAAAAGTCGCTAAAATGCCGTTAAATCGATATTTAATATAAACTGAAGTTAGGACCTGTTTTAAATAGCCAAAAATATGTCATATAACTTATAACATCAGTAGGTTAAAGTTTTGGTCATAAAAAGTTTGATTTTTAGCTATTTTTTCCGTAAAAAGGGGTAATTTGGTCATTTAGCGGCGATTAGCGATTCTTAAGCACGCATTCAAGTCATAAACTGAACAAACATCCCAAATGGTCCTACTTATCATAACATATCAGTAAGTAATTAGATTTTATAATCATATGTGCTAAAAATCTCATTTTTGCTTATAAGGACCCTTTTTGCAAAGTTTTAAAGATTTTCATGGAACTTATGAAAAGCTCGGATTTCTTAGGAATTGAGTCACGAAACTTTAGGACAAAATTCTAAACATAGACATGATCATAAAATGACCAAAACTCAGTAGCAAGAATGGCTCAAAACGGGTCAGAACTGAAAGTCAACAGAAAGTCAACTGTTTGAGACTATCGGGTTACGAACCGAGCCTAGACCAAAAATTGACGAACCGAACCTGTTGACATATGTTCAGATACTTATTTTAAGGTTATTAATGCTTTAAAACATATTTTATAACATCCAGATCGTCAGCTATGAATTTTGCAAAAACTGCTTAGTTTGACTTTTATTGACTTTTCGGTTGACTCGTCAATTGGTCATGAATCCGTGAAAATCTGAAAATGCCCTCTTAAAGGTTTATTACCTCCATCATTGTGAGCACGTAGAAACTTTCGTTACTCACATTGAAGGAGTGTACACGGATTTATAACAAAGTCAAGCCGTTTTTACGACGAAACTTTGTTTGAAGCAAAAAGATATAAATAAACAACTTGGCAGGGATCATAGACTTACATTATGTCTATGTGAGTAATAGGAATGATTTGGAAAGCCAAGCACTGATCAGCAGCTCCTCTAGCATGAATTTTGTGCACCGAGGTTGAAGAACTTGGTTGCCACTTTGAGAAAACTCAACATATAAAGTCACCAGAGGAGTGTAGAGGGGAAGCCAGGTGTTAGGGAGGGTCTTGAAGTGATTACAAGTGTTCCTTGAATGTCAAAAGGTGGAAAGAATTCGAGTAAGGTGGCAAAAACCCGAGTGAGTAGTGTCCAAAATGCACGCTGTCAACCAGAATCACTTTTCTGTCGCTGGCACCCCCTCGCGGGGCGCGAGGGGTTTAGGCCTGGCCGGTCGCGGCCCGCGACCGTGTCTTGGGTCAGCCAGCCAAGTTTACAACTTGGAAAATTTAGTCCCTGAACATTCTACAACTTTTATTTAAGCATATATGGCCCCTCAACTTCATTTCAAGGCACATTGAGGATAAGATAAGCGATTTAACGACTTTAGGTCCCTCCTGGTTTGACATACATCATATTTAGGATTCCCGGGACACGTGTAAGATAATTATAGGACGTAAAACACGTAGTGTTACACCCATCTTGACTACGTACAACTCCCATTGAACTTCAGAACTACTCCCAACCAGTGCCTTTATGACTGGCAGTTACGCGACATCGGTTAACACTAATCAAAGAATAGTCTTTAGTAAACGAAAGTTCTAGTATGTATCTCAGGTTAGAGGATACTAAATGAGTATACCTAAATCAAAGCATCATATGACTAAGATCTATGAAGATGTTTTGATGCGACTTACATCCAACGTCATTCATAATGAGGTCTGTGAGTTTGGAAGTCAACTCCTTGAGTCCGAAGTCAGAATAGTCTTAGTTTAGATTCATTCCCACAAGTCTGACCGACTACGGGTAATTTAGAATACAAGATTCATGGATTAAATGTATTAAAATCGAACACAGTTGCAAGATTCAAAGTTTGCATTTAACCAGTAAATCAAAAGTGACATCAAAAAGTACAACTCTTTGAGTTGTTACCAAAGGATATATTACCCCCTCTATGTGCTAGAAAATCTTTGAGAATGGCTCTATATCTTGTCATGTGCCTAGAGCCTCCACTATCTACATACCATAAACTATCAAAGCAAGTAGAAGCTCCCTTGGCAGCAGCCATCATGGCACAATCACACTATCCTTCACAAACAATAGACTCCCATGGGTCTGACAGAGGATTCACCATTTCTTCAATAACCTTTTCTTCTGAAACATCTGTTTCAACATTACCACAAACCACATCAGAATTGGACACCACTTCCCTAGACTCAACTGTCACACCCTCAAAAAATCCTCTTGCGGGGTTTTACCGCGAGGCACGTGACAAACCAGGATCACAGTCATTAGTCATACTGAAGGACCACTATATGAGTTTAAAAAAATTCATGTTTGCTCATTAATGAGAAAATATTGTTTATATAATTGAGTTGCGAAATAATTACAAAACCAAAATAGTTAATGTAATTTAAAGTTGTGTCTAAATATTTGATGAAATCAATGCGACACCATAATGCATCCTATTTTCTGATGTATGCTACCTTAGCAACCTGAGAAAATATGTAAAAATAAATTGTCAACAATTAAGATGAGTGAGCTCACAGGTTTTAGTTTACAGATATAAGATAAGTTGTTTCCACTGGTTCAAATTCCAAACCAGTATGTTATGATAGGTAACCCCTGATCTAATCCCGAATTAGAATGTTCAAGTTTCCCGATTCAAAACCTGAATCATGTTGTTAGAAGTTGTTCCGATTCAAAACCCGAATCATGTTGCTATAAGTTGTTCCCGATTCAAAACCGAATTGTTTTGCTATAAGTTGTTCCCGATTCAAAACCCGAATCGTGTTGTTATAAGTTGTTCACAATTCAAAACCCGAACCGTGTTGTTATATTGATTAGCAGTTTATGTTATATGTTTAGGTAGCTAACCTAGGTCATGTCAACAAAGTGTTCGATCCGAAGCTGATGTTGCTGCCCCTGTTGTGCCAGGTCTATCACTAACCATGGCTAAGTGTTAGGCAAATTCTACACCCGTAACCATCAATGTTCGGTCTAACTGGCGCGACCAGTTCAAGTGGGGCTTGTCGGGCCCAGTAGTACTACTAAAAATTCCCTCGTTATAATCCAATACTAATGGCACCGTAAGTGTTAAGGGGACTGACATGTGATATATGCTTCCTTGTGACCATAAACGTATAACATAACTCTAAATAGAAAGACGTTACTGTACCGTAATATATACCACATATACATCACTGTAACGTGTATATGTTTTCTCCCCCCGTGTTTTGTAAACATTTAAAGAATAAGGGCCGTGAACTCACCTTTGATAGCTCGGTTTGACTTTTAAAGTGATTATGAGTTGAGGTCGGTCAATCACGTCCTAATATGATTACCATTTAGTTTATTCGTGTGCTCATGTAAGACACGGAATCCATACACGTATCTTCACACGAATCATGCAATCACGTTGACAACTTATATATATATTCCACGTATAATCATCTATGATCATGGCACACAACAAGTTATATAACATTTAACTCACCATAAAACGGGTTCGGCTATTCACAGATAGCACATACAAACATCCAGATGCACATATAATAACTTATTGTGTTTCGGCTTAAGTGTCTAGAACTGGGCTGTTTTCGGGTATTTTTATAAAATAGTTCCCATATTCCAAAAATTCCAATTTATTTACAGAAAGTGTCAAACGGTCTGTAAACTTTGTTTAAAAATTTCCAGCCCTAACTCATTACCGATTATTTATAAAACGTCATTTACTAGGCTGCAGTCAGATTCGTCACTTTCTGACTGCAGTCCATGGAAAAATTCATAACTCATTAGCCACCTGATTGACGAAATTTCAGTGGGAGATTTTCGGCGACACCTGTATCCAACTACTGTACAAATTTCATGACCTAATTCTATCCAGATTATAAGTTATGACACAGCAAACAACACGTAATTTCTGCAGAAAAAACGCAGCTTCAGCTGCTGCACCAGTTAGTCGCTGAGTGAATTATGAGGACTTCTACCGATAGTGAAAGTTTTTAAAGAGGAATTCACAGGTTAGGACAATTTATACACACACAAGGTTTCACAAGGATTCACATGCATCGCAAATTACTATTACGTGTGCACCCGTAATGATAAGTTGATTTGCATGCTCACCCGAGTTCGACCTATCTTGTGTCAAAATGTCCCTCGGATTAAATTATCGAGTATTGTCAAAATGATAAGGTCATCAAAAGCTTAGTTAATCAGCCAAATGTTGATCAACTAGGAGTTATATTAAAAAGAGCAATCTTGAATCGATTGACCTAAGGACTCACTCAAGTTGAAACACACCATGTGAATCCAATCCAACAGATTATAGATGTAAAGTGCGCATGGAACAAACATGCACATAAATTATGACTTTGAGAGTTAAAACGGATTCATTAACACATTTTACTGGAAGCCGTCCGAGTTAGAAGAAAGTTTGGGTATGCAATGAGCATGGCGCTCCAACTTCATGGTCAATCCATCTTCAAAAAAATATATATTCAATCAAAGATGTGAATCAGGGTTCGGGAAAATAAAAATGATGACATCTCAGTTTTACGCAATAATGTGTGCATGGGTTTGCCCTAACGCAGGGGGCCTCAAGCGAGGCCCACGTGCTCAGGTTGACGGAAAGTAAAACTAGTGGGGTCAGGGTGTTGTTGGTAGGTGGATAAGGGACACATTTTCGATGAACCAAACTCCTAAGAGATATGTGTCAATGTTGGATGTCGTCCCAATCATGGACTTGAGAAAGCTCACCATACCCGATAGTACCATCGGTAGGCTCAAGCCGGTGATTTGTTCATCTATGTAGTGTAAGAAGAGGTAAAGATGATTGTGATGTGAGAAACTCCTCTAGAGGCTCCGTCTCACGGCCCTCGTACAGGATTAGATACTGGTTGTTGGCACTCCCACAAACGTCGCCACTAGGGATGAAGATACAAAGAGTTTGGTGTGTTCCTCGTTAGTAGAGGTTTAAGTGGATGATGTCGACATGCCTGCAATTTCAATGTAAGTTTTGATGCCATGTGCGTAGGCATATCATGTATGAGTGTTCTTGTATGTCATGTATAGGTGTCTGTGTTGGTGTATGACTAATGCAGTGTCTAAGGCTATAGACTAAGTCTACTCTCTAATACAAACCTAGTTCACTATAACCACTGGCTCTGATACCAATCTGTCACACCCTAAAAAAATCCACTTGCGGGGTTTTACCGCGAGGCGCATGACGAACCAGGATCACAGTCATTAGTCATACTGAAGGACCACTATATGAGTTTAAAAAAAATATTTCTGTTTGCTCATTAATGATAAAATATTGTTTATACAATTGAGTTGCGGAAGCGTAATAATTACAAAACCAAAATAGTTAATGTAATTTAAAGTTGTGTCTAAATATTTGATGAAACCAATGCGACACCATAATGCATCCTAGTCCTGATGTGTGCTACCTTAGCAAGCTGAGAAAACATGTAAAAATCAAGTGTCAACAATTATGAGCAGTGAGTTCACAGGTTTTAGTTTATAGATATAAGATAAGTTGTTTCCACTGGTTCAAATCCCAAACCAGTATGTTATGATAGGTAACCCCTGATCTAAACCCGAATTAGAATGTTCAAGTTTCCCGATTCAAAACGTGAATGTGTTGTTATAGGTTGTTCCCGATTCAAAACCCGAATCGTGTTGCTATAAGTTGTTCCCGATTCAAAACCCGAATCGTGTTGCTATAAGTTGTTCCTGATTCAAAACCCGAATCGTGTTGTTATAAGTTGTTCACAATTCAAAACCCGAACTGTGTTGTTATATTGATTAGCAGTTTATGTTATATGTTTAGGTAGCTAACCTAGGTCATGTCAACAAAGTGTTCGATCTGAAGCTGACGTTGCTGCCCCTGTTGTGCCAGGTCTATCACTAACCATGGCTAAGTGTTAGGCAAATTCTACACCCGTGAACATCAACGTTCGGTCTAACTGGCGCGACCAGTTCAAGTGGGGCTTGTCGGGCCCAGTAGTACTACTAAACATTCCCTCGCTATAATCCAATGCTAACGGCATCGTAAGTGTTAAGGGGACTGGCATGTGATATATGCTTCCTTGTGACCATAATCGTATAACCAACTCTAAATGGAAAGACGTTACTGTACCGTAATATATCCCACATATACATCACTGTAACGTGTACGTGTTTTCTCCCCATGTATTTTGTAAACGTTTAAAGAATAAGGGGCCGTAAACTCACCTTTGATAGCTCGGTTAGACTTTTAAATTAATTATGAGTTGAGGTTGTGTTGATGCACTTTATGTTCGTCACTTGTCGAATAGGCTAGATAGAGCATGTGTTGAGTATTGTATAGGTTAGAATCAAACACACGACTGAAATACGGAGATTTTGTGTAAAAGGGATCAAGTTCACCCGAACTTGACCTATATTGGTCAAGTTCGCCCGAACTTGACTATAGCAGGGCCAAGTTCGCTTGAGAGTGCATGTTGATGTCAAGTTCGCGGCCGCGCCCGAACTCACCTCCACTCCCGAACTTGTCTCCCTATATATAGGTGTGTTGTTCATTTTGTCATTTAAGTTTTTGGCATCCCTACGGGGAGGTGCTGCCGGATTCTCTCCAGGAACTCCGGCAGCTGGACTTATAAAGATGTATACTCTTTCGGTATGAATGAAGACTTCCGCTGCATTCTACTTCTACTCATTTATGTAATAACATTCTACCGAATTGGTTTACGTTTATCCACTAACTTCCGTCTAGAACCATCTGATCACGGACCTTCAATTTGTATCAGAGCTACGGTTATCACCTACGCTCATGAATTTGGACATTTATGGACATTAGGAGGGGTTTTGGATGTAAAATCATGAAATAAACATACAATCCACGGACAAAATCCAAAATTAAACGGATAGGATTGTTAGAAAACCAATTTCGACCAAATCTATGGTGAAATCATCTCGAAATTCGAAGAAATAAGGATTTTGGATCGAAAAATGTGAAAAATGGCTGATTTGGAAGACCAAGTTCGCCCGAACTTGACCTGTCGAGGTCAAGTTCGCCCGAACTTAACATGGTTTTTCAAGACTTTTCATCAAGTTCGCCCGAACATAACAAAGTTTTTCATGAATTTTCATCAAGTTCGCTCGAACTTGACTGATTTTCATTGAAATTAAGAAAACGTTCGCCCGAACTTGTCTATGTCATGCAAGTTCGCCCAAACTTGGTGGTGGCCAACCAAGTTCGCTCGAACTTGTCACAATTTGACTAAGTTCGCCCGAACTTGTGTCACCCTCCAGCGAACTTAGACTAGTATATATAGGTGCCTTGGGATTTCATTTGTAACTTGGAGAGATTTTGGCACAGAGACGGCGAAGCTCTGTCGGATTCGGTTCTCGAATGTATTGAACTTTAGATCAATAAAAACAACATTTAAATGAGTAATTCTTGTTATTTGGTTAACTTGTCATTAGTTTCCGCCTAATCGGACAATAGATCAAGTTTGCCCGAACTTGACCTGTGGAGGTCAAGTTCGTCCGAACTTGACAAGGATTTTCATGATTTTTCATCAAGTTCGCCCGAACTTGACTGATTTTCATTGAAAATAAGCATAAGTTCGTCCGAACTTGTATCATGTTTGATCAAGTTCGCCCGAACTTGTGTGTTGGGATACTGACTATTCGGGGACAACCGTCGGAGGCCTTAGAGAGAGGCTGAGATGATGAGGTTAGAGATGGTTGAAGATGAGAAGGTAGTCATTGACACCAAAGCAATTTGGTGATCATTAGGGTTGAAGACTACCGATGGGCCTTAAAGTAAATTCCGCATTTGTTAAATACTGAAAATTCTGGATTTGAGGAGGAATTTCAGTGAAAATTTCAGTATGGTCAGAATTTGCAAAAATGCGGGGAGGGGGAATAAAAAATTTCAATATTTGAAGATTCCGGCATTTTTGAAATTCGTTACATTGCAACAGTATTCGGGTGGTTTCCGACTACAGATTAACCAGGAAATACAGAGATTTGAGATTCATTTGTAAATTGATCAAGTTGATCTCTAGTTTGAAAGCAGGTGGTTACATAACTGAGTCTTCGAGGAGTTGTTTATCAGATTCTTCGGTCATGGTTGTGGATTGACACCTGAGTCGCGCGTATGGTTTGGAAGCACACACGACATGCCTATCTTTAACTCTGCTTTGCACATGAATTATTGACTGGACTAACCGCCAGGAGATAAGGATGCTTTGTAGTTTCAGTTGCCCCGGGTTGTACGCGGTACCATGATTAAGGAAGATGATTTATGGGATTGGATCTTCCAGACAAAGAAGTGTATCAGTTGCTGACGAAAGAGATTATCCATTTGGGATTCTATGATCACAGGAAGTTCAGATTATTCAGATCATGATTCAGATTGATACTTAAGGGTTAGAGTCCTGATCTCCGGTGAAGGAACAGTTAGCTGGATTAGCAGTTGTTAATACCAGTGAGGAACTGAGGACGTTCAAAACGTTCTGTGATGATCTTACGAATTAATGACTAGCTCCAAAGACGGATGGTTTCAAAATTACTAAGGAAATCTGATGATAACCTTTGATGGCCATTATTTTTAATCTTCTAGCAGATGAATCATTCTTCTCTTTGGACTAACCGCCATTGGATGATGATGTTTGGTGATTAAGTGGCGCTGGTCTACCAGAGATAGCTATATATATGACATTGTGACTGAAGAAGAAGAATGTGATTTTGATCGCGGATGAATGTTTCTCAGAGTCGAAGTGTTACCAGATTATTTGGTTCCGATGAAGATTACTGATTTGCTGATCTGGAGGATTACAGAAATCGGGATTTTAGATTATTGCGGGTAAACATTGATTTGAAGTTTACCAGTGTGGTATTCTAAGTTTCTATCAATTGCCGGTTGAGTTTTTGAAGATCGAAAGATCGAGCATGGGAGATATGCGCTAAAACTAAACGCGGATGTGGTTAAAGTTGAAATGGAGAAGCAGTATTGATGAATTTCAAGTTGGTGTCTATTCAAGATAATCTATCGGTCAAGCAAATCAGAGGAGGTTGGAAACAGTGCAACAAATATCTGAACTGAAGATTTCAGGGGGAATTAGATGTTGATAATGCAAACCCGAATCATCAATTAAGGGGGAATTTGTTGACGCGTTTCGAAGACATCGGCAGATACCTTGATTAAAGTTGCAGAATATTCAAACTCGGCTCAAGTTTGAAGACCAAGATTCCACAGTAAACAAGGGGGAATCTGTTGATGCACTTTGTGTTCGTCACTTGTCGAATAGGCTAGATAGAGCGTGTGTTGAATATTGTATAGGTTAGAATCGAACACACGACTGAAATACGGAGATTTCAGTGTAAAAGGGATCAAGTTCACCCGAACTTGACCTATATTGGTCAAGTTCGCCCGAACTTGATGTGACTTTAGTCAAGTTCGCCCGAACTTGACTATAGCAGGGCCAAGTTCGCTTGAGAGTGCATGTTGATGTCAAGTTCGGCCGAACTTGACATAGTCAAGTTCGCCCGAACTCACCTCCACTCCAACGAACTTGTCTCCCTATATATAGGTGTGTTGTTCATTTTGTCATTTAAGTTTTTGGCATCCCTACGGGGAGGTGCTGCCGGATTCTCTCCAGGAACTCCGGCAGCTGGACTTATAAAGATGTATACTCTTTCGGTATGAATGAAGACTTCCGCTGCATTCTACTTCTACTCCTTTCTGTAATAACATTCTACCGAATCGGTTTACGTTTATCCTAACTTCCGTCTGAACCGCTGATCACGACCTCAGGTTGGTTAATCACGTCTAAATGATACCATTTAGTTATTATGTGCCATGTAGAACGAACCATCACGATCTACACGAATCACAATCACTTGACGCTATTATATATAATACATCACGATCGTTTACGTTTATCACTAACTCCGTCTGAACGCTGTCCACTCAGGTTGTAATCACGTCCTAAATGATTACCATTTAGTTTATTAGTGTGCTCATGTAAGAGACGAAATCCATACACGTATCTTAACACGAATCATGCAATCACGTTGACAGCTTATATATACATATACTACGTATAATCATCTATGATCATGGCACACAACAAGTTATATAACATTTAAGTCACCATAAAACGGTTTCGGCTATTCAGAGATAGCACATACAAACATCCAGATGCACATATAATAAACTTATTGTGTTTCAGCTTAAGTGTCTAGAACTGGGCTGTTTTCAGGTATTTTTATAAAATAGTTCCCATATTCCAAAAATTCCAATTAATTTACAGAAAGTGTCAAATGGTCTGTAAACTTTGTGTAAAATTTTCCAGCCCTAACTCATTACCGATTATTTATAAAACATCATTTACTAGGCTGCAGTCAGATTCGTCACTTTCTGACTGCAGTCCACGGAAAAATTTCATTTAAAACTCATTAGCCACCCGATTGATGAAATTCCAGTGGGAAATTTTCGGCGACACCTGTATCCAACTACTGTACAAATTTCATGACCTAATTCTATCCATATTATGAGTTATGACACAGCAAACAACACGTAATTTCTGCATAAAAACGCAGCTTCAGCTGCTGCATAAAATAATTATTTTAAAATAGTAAACGACCTTAGAAAAATGTAATTCCAGCGCCATTAGAAGGTTTTTCAAAAACGTACATTTTAGACTTCAGAAACTCCATTTTTCGTTACGTTGCGACTTGTTTACAGCCAACTGAAGTTGGCTGTAAATGCCAAACAGTTTTCTGTCTTCGTTCGCTGGCTCTATAAAACAAGTTTTATGATTTCTTTACACATACTTAGCGAGTTACGAGGACATTTGGCCTTATTAACAGCAGGTTACTAGGCATCTACTTCAGGTTTGTCAAGACAAATAACAATAACACCAAGAATTTCAACCCCTAGTTAACTCATGTAGGCTTATGCATATCAAAACGGTATAAACGAACATCCTACGCGAATCTCATGCATTTTACTTATCAAGTTGACCCTAAAATCAACCTGATCACCAAGACACACCAAAAACGCAGCCATGTATACGAAGATTCCAGACCAACATAATCACCAAGAATACCTAACCGAATGAATACTAACAATGACTAACCTGAGAGTGAACGAGAGCGTAATAGAGAGTTGCGATGGGGGGGGGGCTGCACTTGTTCCCGTCGCACACCAGAGGGAGGGAGGGACTAGGGTTTTGAGAAAATGAAAAGGGGAAGGAGAAAGAGATGCTTAAATACTTAGGGTTTGGGTAGGTTAGGTGGGTTGGGCTTAGCCCGTGTGCACAAACCCGCTAAATGTCACATGTCTCGCGTTAAAATAATTCATCGCATAAATATATCGTTTAAATTGTATTTACCAATTTAAATAAAAACGAATATGCTACACTTATATATATATATATATATATAATATATATATATATATATATATATATATATATATATGCTCATGTATAGAAATATGCGTATAGAATTTGCGGCAAGGCGTCACCGTGATTGTCCGTTAAATAACATGTTTGGTCGTTATAAGTTGTTATTATTTACACAATTACTAATAAATACTTTAAGATGTTTAACCATTTCCGATCATAATGGTCAAAATTACGAGTTGTCACATCAACCCCTTCCAATATTGTCTCTAGTGCCATAAAACAAAAATCATCATGTTTCTATTTAAAATTAGCAACTAGGGCAAAATTTTCATCTGTAAGTTCATCAGGTAAGTTGCTCAAATCAACAAAGCCTTGTGTGAAAAAGCTCCGTTGACTGTGTTCTGCCTGAGCAGAGGTTTGTGCAGCTTGTGGTGTAGGTTGTACTTCAACCTGAGGGACTGGGGTTTGAACATACTGTATCTAAGGAACAGTGGTTTGGACATACTGTACTGGAACAATGGTTGCAGGGTGTGCAAAGTGAGCGGTGCTTTGCATGTGTGGAGCAGGGGTATATTGGGTATAATGGACAGTGTTTTGAGTCTTTGAGGTCTAGGACTTGGATGTGTGACAATAGGACCACTTGTTTGGCTCCTACACTCTCTAGCAAAATGGCCTAACCTATTACACTTGTAACATTTGATTTAGATATATCCAACCCAACTTTCAACCCCCCATGCAATCTTGGAAATTTTCTGCCAGTTCTTTTGTAAAATTTGCTAGTTCTAATGCTTAGCAAGGAAAGTTGGTGCAAGATTCCATTTCTTCCAAATCAGTGGGGTCAAAAAGTGTTGAAGATCATTTAACTCAAAAGATAAGTTGTTAGAAACTTGGTTTTCCCCATTTGTTGCAAAAGCATAATTGGGTGAGTAAGAGTCAGAGTTAAATCCTCCACCAAAAGTTATGTCAATAAAATGATCATAACCCTGATCCTTACTTCCACCAGAGGTTTCCTAAAGTGTTATACTACCAAAAGCATAGTCATGAATAGCTTTTCCCGATTCTTGAAGCTTCTTTTTCAGGTTAAGCTCTCTCTCATAAGTTAGGAGCCTACCATGAACCTGAGTCAAACTCATCACTTTGAAACCAACAGAGTTTCTTGTTAGGAAAGCAATAGTGTCCCATTTATCTAGTAATGATCTTAGAAATCGGCTATTCAAGGTTGAATCAGGAAAATCAACGTTTACCAGTTTTAATTCACTTATTAGATAACTAAAGCTCTTGAATTGTTGAGTTAATGATTCTCCTTTAACGTGGTAGAATGTAATACTGTTGGTTTAGAACTTCTCGGTTATTTTCGATAACTTCCTCTGTACCACCAAACTGATCTTTTAAAGCATCACACAACTCCTTAGCACTATTGCAATGCAATAAGCCAGCATAGATATCATTCGGCAGAGCCGTAGCAACAATTCTAAATGCTTTGGCATCTAGCTCGATTTTCTGAAAATCTTGCTCGGAGTAGTTTTCTGGCTTCTTTGGTACTTGAACCTTGGGGTCTTCAACACTCGACAGCATTGGAACATGTGGTTCGAAGATAACCGATTTCCAAAAACACGCGTTCTGTTGAACAAGTATGCGACCCATCTGACGTTGCCAGATATTGTATTCTGATCTGACAAGTATCGGAGGTTTGTACATAGTACCAGTGTTGTGTTGATCTTGTGAATTTTGAGACATTTTTTATTGTTTACAAACAGGTTTTTGTTTAAAAATACTTTTGAACGTAAAATAAACTTTCACTCTGTTTTTCAATCCAATCTTTATATCAAATTGATTGTTTAGATCGAATTTGATTGACCAAGCTCTGATACCAATTGTTAGGATCTGAGTTTGATCGTTGTGATAGTTAAGATGGAAATAATGAAAGAAGATAAAACAGAGATAATATGCAGCGGAATAATTAACTTTTCAATCACAACAATGAAGATATTGCTTTCATCAACATGCTTATAAATTCGTAATAACAAGTTTACGTACGCATGAAGAATACAACTCCCCCTCAGCCTGATCACTCCTTGTTTGTTCGTACAGGCACTGTTCTATTTATAGTTCAAACGAAACATCCGAAGCGTCTAAGCTGACGTCACCTAGACAGCAACATCTAACAGCCTAACAAACTCCTAACATCTGCTAGAGCCTAAGCACTCTTACATTAATAATACTAGTCAACTTTGTTGATCATCATCTGTTAAGGATCTTTTGTTGAGCTTTATCATCTATTGATCCACAGCAAATCTTAGATTCAACAGACTTTATCTTCATCAGCAGAGGTTCTCTTTGGCAGACCTTTGGCTTTAAGTAGAGTTTGTCTTCAATAGCAGACCTTAGAACCATTCCCCTTGTAGTATAACTCTACATCTTGTTGAACGTTTGCACTCTTCATCTTTACCATCTTACGTATCTCAAGCTCATGCGCTTCTAACTTCTCGATGAACTTTCCCAGAGTTAAATTGTTATACTCTTTGGTATTATTCTTTAAAATCATCATGTATGTAGACCACTCGCCTTGCGGTAAAGCATCAGCAAGTTTATCCACCCATTCATCATCTTCTTTAGTAATTCTCATTAGTTTCATTTCCGCAACTAGATAGCAGTATCTTTCAATTAGTTGCTTCATTGACTCTCCTTTTAAGGCTGTAAAAATGTCAAATTCCTTTTTTAGGAGAGCTTTCTTGCTCTTTTGCATCGACAAACTTCCTTGATACTTTACTTTTAAAGCATTCCATATCGATTGAGTAGTTCCTTGATGTTGAAGCAAAGTAAAGATGTCTTCCTTAATTGCTTGTTGTAGTAAATTCAACATCTTCTTTTCTTTGACGAACTTCTCTCTATCACGATGTGGAATCTGGGTAACGCTAATCTTTTCACCACGTTCCCCGGTTGGAATAACACATTCTTCTTCTATGGCGAGGCAACACTCTAAGTAGTTAGCTTGTACCTAATTCTCGAATTTCTCATGCCATCTTCCATACACATTTACTTCGGTGGTTTGGTCATGGTTCCATGATCAGAGAAGTTTGAACTACTGTTTGTGGGTGTCGGGGCAAACGTGTTGTAAAATTCATTTTCTATGATGAGAGAAGTTTGGTAGGAACGAAGTATGATTTAGAAGGATGTAAACTTCTCGAGCGAAAGAACTGTTCAAACGGATGAGCAGTTATCTTGTACGAATGAGATCTTTCGTGCGGATGAGCAGGAATTTTTTTTACTAAAGTTCCCTCTTGTACGAATGAGGTACCTGGTTCGTGCGAATCAAACAACAATTCCAAACAAAAATCAGCTCTTTCACGCGGATGTAAAATTTTTCAAACGGATTAACTCTGTTCTAAGCGAATGAAATTGGTTAACCGTATTTTGGGTCTAGCTAAAATAGCTCAAAACAATATAATTAGGCATTATTTGGGCTTTAAAAATTTGGAAAGACAACGCAATATCCAACTCCTAAATTGGTAGATGGAGCTTCAATAGCAGCTAAGTCTAGAGGGAAATTATGAGCATTACGTTCATGCATAACTTCCATACCAAGGTTAGCACGGTTAATGATATCAGCCCAAGTGTTAATAACACGGCCTTGACTATCAACTACTGATTGGTTGAAATTGAAACCATTTCAGTTGAAAGCCATAGTACTGATACCTAAAGCAGTGAACCAGACACCTACTATAGGCCAAGCAGCTAGGAAGAAATGTAAAGAACGAGAATTGTTGAAAGCATATTGGAAGATCAATCGGCCAAAATAACCATGAGCGGCTACGATATTATAAGTTTCTTCTACATAGCATTAAAAAATACATATATAATATTAAAAAAAGACATAATCGGTTTAGTTCGGTTTTGGCAGATATGGATCATTGTTAACCATAACCGATCCACCTTTTTTGGTTTTCAAAAAGTCATTAAGCGGACTCACTGATTTTTTTTGTACAATTTGGTTATATTGGTTCGGTTTCTTTGGTTAATACTAGAGGTGCCAAAATGGGCGGGTTAGGTTGGGTTGGTTGTTGGGTCAAGTTGGGTTTGGGTCAGAATGGGTTTAGGTTAGGAAGGGCCAATTAGAAAAAAAGGTCAGAATGGGTTTAGGTTAGAATGGGTTTGAGTTAGAATGGGTTTGGGTTAAAATGGGTCATCCTCAAAACCAATGAACAACCTTGAGTAGTATTGCCAAATACTACGAGCACAGCTGTGGTTTTTTGTTTTTGTACTGCTTGTTGATTTTCTAGAAGACTTTTGAATGCATTTACATGTATTGAGTTGAACCACTCACCCTTTAGACTTATTTCTATTGACCCATCCTGACCCGTCCACTAATTCCTGTTGATCCATTCTAACCCATCTGCAATTTAACCTCTTTATTTCTCTACCCATTTCAACCCGGGGAACTGTCCATCTCAATCCATATACAAGAAAAAAATCACCCATTCCAACCCATTTCTCTTCCCTTGGGCCAGGATTGCCAGGCATAACTTAATACGGTTTCTGCAGAGCCTGATACTGCCACTAGTTGTCGACCGCTCGTATATGCCTCTGACCCTACATCAACCTTTTCTCGAAAACATCAAAAAGGAAAAAACTCTCAATTTGCACTTTTCTATCCCAAAACCACCGTTTATTTGTTTAGGCTGCCTTGTCATTTTCTACTTGGTTGAACTACCAAACTATTTTTAAGCTCAAACCTGTGCCAATAGCGATGATCACGTGGCATATTTTGATTTACACTTTTTATAATCAACCATAGCAGGCAAATGCTTATATATTATAGAAAGATTCAGTAAATCCAACAACACACCGCACAGAAGCAACAACTGTCGTTTATATGTATGTATGAACCACTTCTAGTTAAGTTATTACAATTTACTACAAACCAAAATCTGTGATTAAGAATTAATTATATAAACATATGTTCTTCTATCATACATTGACCGGAGTCGGAGTAGCAGGAGCAACCCGGTTCTCAACAGGAATTTCAACAAATTCAGAAAGGATGGCCCGGAACTCATCACCGCTCATTGTTTCTTTCTCAATAAGAACCTCAACTATCTTGTCTATAGCTTCGCGATTGTTTCTGATATGGCTCAATGCAATTTCATACGCACTGTCAGAAAGCTTCTTAATCGCGGTATCAATGTCTTCGGCAAGCTTTTCAGACATGGAGTTTCTAGCCATCATTCTCATGATAACATCTTGACTTTGACCTGACCCGTCCATAAGTGACCATGGCCCGATTTCTGACATGCCAAATGTCACCACCATCTGCACAGAATCAGTAGAAATTTAGTGCTCCCTTTCTTTGAAATTTCATATCTACCCTTGGTATATAATATCAAATTTATAAAATGTTTTTCCTTCCCTTACAACTTGCTACTGTTTGAATATGAGAGTCTGGAGTGTAAGTAGAAGCTGAATGGTAATGAAATGGGTGAGGTAAACATGGAGTTTTCTTAAGTTTTTGAAAAGGCATATTTGATATTCATTTTTTTGGTTCCGTAAATAGATATTATACAAGTTTTTCATGGGTATATACGAAATTGCGCTTAAAAAATACTAGTTAGATTTTTACCTGTTTGGCCAGACCGGTGATCTGTTGGAGATCACCGGCTGCACCTGTAGTCACCTCAGGCTCACCAAAGATGACTTCTTCAGCAGCTCTTCCACCAAGACCACCAACAATTCGTGCAAATAGTTGCTGTTTGGAGATCAATGTAGGGTCATCTGATGGAATGAACCAGGTCAACCCTCTTGCTTGACCACGTGGGACCAGGGTCACCTTCTGGACTGCATCATGCCCTGGTGTGAGTGTTCTGCATGCATCACCACAACCAAATAGTAAACATTCAGAACGGTTAACTTGTAAATCAACAACTTTAAAGATTTGCACTTACCCACAAATAGCATGGCCAACTTCATGATATGCTACAAGACTTTTGCTTTTTCCATCTGTCATAACTGTTCCTTCCATTCCAGCAACGATTCTGTCAATGGAGTCATCAATTTCTTTGGATGAAATAGCAGTTTTTGCACGCCGACCAGCCAATATAGCTGCTTCATTTAAAAGATTCGCCAGATCAGCACCACTAAATCCAGGTGTCCTCATGGCAATCACCTCCAGAGAGACATCCTTGTCAAACTTCTTGTTGCCAGCATGTACCTTTAAGATCTCGGTTCTTCCCTTAACATCTGGAACATCAACCGATACCTGATACCAGATTTTTCTTCAAGTTTAGTAACAAATACAGAGTTTATCAGTTTTGAATGTTTAGAGTTTAGTACCTGTCTATCAAATCTTCCTGGTCTCAATAAGGCAGAGTCTAGAATGTCTGCACGGTTGGTGGCCGCAACTACAATGATACCTGTGTTTCCTTCAAACCCATCCATTTCAGTCAAAAGCTGGTTGAGCGTTTGTTCTCTTTCATCATTCCCTCCTCCAATACCCGTCCCTCTTTGTCTCCCAACCGCATCAATTTCATCAACAAATACGATGCACGGTGCATTCTCTTTTGCCTTTTTGAACAGATCTCGAACTCTCGAGGCACCAACACCAACAAACATTTCAACAAATTCCGAACCTGAAATCGAGAAGAAGGGGACACCCGCTTCACCAGCAATAGCTTTAGCCAATAGTGTTTTCCCTGTTCCTGGGGGACCCACAAGAAGAACACCCTTCGGAATCCTAGCACCAACAGCAGTAAACCTCTCCGGTTTCTTCAAAAACTCAACGACTTCCATGAAATCCTGTTTTGCTTCGTCTACTCCCGCCACGTCATCGAACGTAACACCAGTGTTTGGTTCCATTTGAAACTTAGCTTTTGATTGACCAAAAGCAAGGGGATTCCCGGGCCCACCTGGACCTCCCATTCCACCCCCAGAACGTCTCGACAAAAGAAACAAGCCACCGATTAAGATCAACGGGAAGGCCAAATTCCCGATTAAATTGAACAGAAACGAGCCCGAATCCTCTTGAGCATTATGTGCTGCGAAATCTATGTTTTTCTCCCTGAACTTTTGAAGAAGTTCTTGGCTGAGACCCGGAAGCTGGACCCGAACTCTCTGAACCCGGTTTCCCAATTCGGGAGAAACCGCCTCAACGATTGCTATCGTTCCATTTTCAAACAAATCGACTTTGTTTACTCTATCTTTGTCTAAGTACTCCAAGAATCTAGAATAAGACATTCTTGAGTTGGATACACCTTGTTCATCAGCATAAGCTTTCCCACTACTTAGCAAAGCGGGTCCCACAAGTGCTGTGTTTCCAAGCAATAATTTCAAAAAACCCCTTCTTCTTTGTTGCTGAGATGCTTTTATAACTGATTTTGGAACAGATGGAAGTCTATGGGAAAGGCGACCATGAAGTTCCTTGTTTATGTTTCTTGTAGTCGATAAACAATTTCCAACAATGCATGCCGAGGATGCAGCCATTTTAGAGAATCCTGGAACGGATATTTTACAATGAAAAATTATATTAGTGACCATTAATGCAACAAAGTCTACATTCGAAATTTTACATTTTAGTCAACCATTTACAAAGTACACATCAGTTTTCAAAAGATCGGTATGCATTCTAAACATAAAAGTTTAATCTAAGTGGGCATCCAAAGAAGTTTATCGGGCGGGCGGGTAGGTAGAGGCTGTCCCAGTCTTTGAACTTCAAAAATAATTAATGTATTATTATTATTGTTATTATACATGAACAAAAACAAATATCCATATTCATACAACAATAAAGGGGTTTGTCAGCAATTGTATATGTTTGGGTGACTAAAAAATAATTCAATCCGTTTCTAACGGAATTTTTTGTTATTGCCATACTTTTACACACAACCCCAACCAAATTTTGACCAAAATGGATGGAAGTTGCCCCCCCCCCCCCCCTACAATGAATGAAACAGCATTATTATTATAAGAAAAGTATCAGCCCAAATGTGAAAGATGAAAATCCTAATTCAACAACAGAGCAGGCGAAAGCATAGCAAAGTAAGGAGTTGTTGACATAGCAGTCATAACCAATCTATACTATCATGCCTCTTGGTTTCTGTTGCAAGAAAAATAACATGTGTATAACTTAAAAAGCAATTGTGTGTGTATGTCTTTCAGAGACACGACACGAGAATGTATTATTATTAATTACACAGGTTGCCCCAAACAGTCCCCTTTTCACAGGAAAACAAAAATCATGATGAATTTGCAACGAACAGCATGAATCAAAAAATCTAGTATAATAATGTGTAGATATCAGCAACAAACAATTTGCGATGATATCAACAGAAAGCACAGGTAACTTTAGCTACAGCATCTTCCCAAGAGTAGATCTCCCCAGTCAAAAAAACGAAAAGAGTTGCAATATTCATGCGATTTAGAAAGTATACCATCATATTCGCAAACAGACGAGTTAATTAATCGAAGAAGATGAATACCTGTTGCGGGAGGAGAGTGGAGAAGAGGAAGTTGATTTTGATTTGGGAGAAGAGAGATGAGAGTATAAGAGGTAGGGGATGTGGTATGGAGATGGATACGTGTTCTTCTATGGATGTTTAAATTTAATCAATTATCTCACCCTCTTCTTTTTTCCTCTATGATAGTGATTTTTTTATGTAATCAATATATATTTTTTAGATCAAACCTAAACCTACAACATTTCGCTTAATATTTAATTTATTATTATTATTATGTGAATCCATACTTCTTTTCTCCGCTTATTGTTATGAAAGCCTAATAATTAACAAGGATATCATAACAATTTCTCGATAATCCGTGATTAGCATACCTACATGTGTTTAACAACAAAACTATCTTTTGAGTAGAGTGCAATTTGTCTTCATGTGATTTGGTGGGAAGCATGTTGTCACCCTAAACTATCTTTTACACTCTGCACCATTTTGGTTGCAAAATACCACAAATTGCCACCTTCTGTCAAACGGACATTTCATTGACCATTTATTTGAGGGGGAAAAGCATAATTTCACCACCTAAACCATCATCTGAACATGTACGAGATGGAGTTAAGTTAATTGAAATATATGTTGAATATTGGCACTCACGGGTGTTTTTAAACTCCACATCATCTGAACATGTTGTAGTTGGTCCAGATGTTGGTCCATCTAGTTCATTAGGTCTAAGTGAAAGTAGTGAAGTTGCTCCCTATAGCCATGTCATAGAATGGATAATGGGATTGAACGTAGTGATCATGAATCAAAAGAGGACAACATGATCCCGTTTATATAGTAGAAGAAGACAAACTGGTGGGGGATGTGGATGTGGGCATAGGCCATTTTAAGGCATTGTTGATCATGATGTAGTGGAAGATGAGCTTCAAGGCGAGTATAGTGATGATTTAGAGGATGACATTAATGTTGATATGGATAAGTTGCTGCAATAGTGAGAATGATGAGGATGATGTTTCACTGTTGAACAAGGCAGCAAGAAGAATTAGGAAGCAAAAAAGAAAAAATAAAAAGTGCAAGTATTGACCTATGTATTCCATATTATATTTGGCAATAATAGAAGATAAGGAGAACTTGAATGAGATGGTTAAAACTGTACACTTAAGCCAAGAAGAGAAGTTTACATTGGTAAAAAAATGAACCTTTAAGGTATATGCTAGTTTGCAAGGATACAAATCCTACATAGATAGGGGTTCAAGGTTTAGAAGGGCAAAGTTTTCATACCAGTAGAGTTCAAAGTGAAAAAACCAAAAAACTTTATAAGAGGAAAACCAAACCCACTTGCCCTTGGACTGGTCAGATCTCTAGACTGTGACAAAACAATTTGGCCTCAACAACAGTGCCTACAAACTAGAGAAGTTATTCTCTACACTATGAGTTTCATAGCCAAGAGTATTGAACCAATTGTTAAAAGCAACCCTACAATACCCTTGCCTACTCTTCAAGATGTGATCCAAAAAATGACCAGGTAAAGGGTTCACCGATTAAAGTTTTTAGAGCTAAACATATTGCTACAAAAAGTTGGTTGGCGATTATAGAGATTAGTATGGTATTCTAAGAACTTATTGTGAAGAACTGTTAAGGGCCGATCCATGAAGCACCGTCAAAAGATATATGGAGCCATTCTCTAACCCTAGTAGTGATACTAGGCAATTCAGAAGGGTATACATATGTTATGATGCCATGAAGAAGGTTTCAAGATTTGTGGGAGAGAAATTCTGTAATTGGATGGTTGTTTTATGAAAGGTCCATATCCAGGTTAGATCTTGAGTATTGTGGGTGTCGATTGTAACAATGATATATATCCACTTATTTCTGCTCTTGTTGAAGCTTAAACTTATCAGAGTTGGTCATGGTTCTTAGATTCCTTTTAGGATGGTCTTGACTTATCAGTCAATTCTAATTTCACATATATTAGTGTCCGTCAAAAGGTAAGTATTCATTAATCAATTATGTGTAATCTATATGAATGTCTAACCTATTTGTTCCAATTCTTGTAGAGTCTTATTCCAGCAACGGAGAGGGTTTTCCCTAATGCTGAGCATAGAAATTCTCTTAGACATACAAGAGAACATGAAGAAGCAATGACATGGAGATGTGTCTAAGAACATGTTATGGAGAGTAGTTTCTGTTACTAGTTTGCCTTACTTTAACAATGTTATGCAAGACATACAGGACGCAGACCCAACATTACCTCATTGGCTACTTCAGATCCCACCCTAAACCTAGTCAAAATCTCATTTTACATGTAGGGAACATTATAATATTTTATTTAACAACATTCGTGAGGTGTTTAACCGGCAACTAATTGGAGCTAGAGACAAACATGTGATCAAATGTTAGGAGTACATCAGGGAATACAAGATATAGTATTGTAAATGTGAAGAAGCTTCAAGCAAAATCAAATGGTCCATTAACACCATATGCTGAAGGGGTCTTCAATGACATTAAAGAAGCAACATCATATATGAGTGTTCTTGTCACACCCCCAAATTACCACTCACGGAGTTTTACCACGAGGCGTGTTGTCACACCCCGACCCGCAGCGGAAAAGGTGATCGGGGCATGATTGGGTTATCATCAAAGCTCATGACATTTATTATAACGTTTCATATTCATTATTACAATTTAAAGGGAAACATACAATCATAATTACATCATGTCCTAAACATCATTCTAGACTTCATTGTTTTCTTCTAAGGCATTTCCTATGTTTTCCTTGCTTCATCCTGTTCACCTGTATCATGTGTAAAAATGGTTTTTGGATCAACAAAAAGTTGGCGAGTGAATCCTATGAAAAACATTTGAACAAGTTTATTGAAATGATTATGAAATAAAGTGCACAACCACACATGAGTAAAAATAGATGTAAACTTATTCACCAATCATTTAATATTAAATAATGCACACACATACAATAATGGATTTGTTTTGAGGCACGCGTTGCTCAACTCGTCTCCCACGAGGAACTGATGGGCCTAATGAATGATTTGCATATAACTTGACATTATGAAATACATAACTATAAACAATATATACATTCTAAGTTTAGATCAAAATATGGTATGGCACAAGTTTAAATAAACGAGTTAATTTTTGTGACACATGACACACCCCAAAACGTGTAATTAAAAAGGGGAGTTGTAAGATTCACTCACATTGGGTGCGTTCGGTTGATGATGTTGAATGCGCACGAAGTTGGTTTTAACCACGAGTGAAACTAACCTAGATAATGGCATAATGGTTCGGTAAGTAAGCGGATTTTATTAATCAATTTTAGTAGGATTGTTGGATATATTTTTGTGAGTTTAAGGCTATTTTCTAACCTTAAAAATGTTATTTTTAAGTATTTTTAATGTAATTAAATAAATAAAAGTAATAAAAAAAATGTTGATTTTTGACTGTTGACTTTGTTGACCGTTGACCTGTTGACCGAATTTTATTGTGCAAATGTGTGCGCCGGGTGAGGCTCGAACTCGAGACCTCCCGTTCGCGTGCACGCAGCTCTACCAACTGAGCTACGTGTCTAACCCGAAATATTTCTGTTTTTAATTATACTTATACCTTAATTGAATTAATCCGAAAATTATTTATTTCAAAAACGATTTAAATGACTCGCTCGGTGTTCTCCACAGGTCTCGAACCCGGGACCTGTGGGTTAGGTTAACACACAGTCCACCGCTGGACTGTGTGTCTAACTTGGTAAATACTCTGATTTTTATTATACTTATATACAAACTACATTATTTCATTTCTGCCTTATATAAAAAGTTTGATAATTGTCCGGACCGGTGCGGTAGTCTAGACTCGAACTCGTGACATGTGATTTAAACGTTCACACAGTCCACCACTGGACTGTGTGTCTATCTTGGTTATTATTCCGGTTTTTATTAAACTTAACATCTATTGCAGTGAATCCGGTTCGGTTAAAAAAAGAACATTTTTATTAAGGCGAGTGTGCGTGGGACAAGAATCGAACTCGGGACGTAAGCGTGTTTATTTGCACACAGTCCACCGCTGGACTGTGTGTCTAACCCGAGATATATCTTGATTTTAATTAAACATATACAATACTGAAACTTCGTCTTCTTCGTTGGACTTAACCAGAACTAATGTCCGACTGGTTCGACGATTTAATCATGTTCTTTTAGTGTGTTGCGCTTAATTACAGGTGAGATTAATAAAAGAATGAGAGATTAAGTGTAAGATATACCGAACAGTGGCTCCTCTGTTTCGCCGGCGAAGCTCCGATGTCAGCAGGTTATTCCGGCGACGTGTGTCTTGCGGCAGAGGGTCTTCAGGGAGTTTGAGATGAGTGTGGGTGGCTTCGGTATGAGCTCTGGGTGTTCAGTAAGGCTCAGAGGTGAAAGGCTCGGTTTTCCGGCGAGTTGCAGAAATTCTCCGGCGAGTGAATTTACGTCGGGAAAGAGTGTGATTGTGAGCGAAAAAGCTAACAGAGGTTAGAGGGGGTATTTATAGGGCAGGACATCGACGAATTTAGTATGTTTTCCGTCTTGATTCGTCGGTCAATAAGTTTTCCGGCGGTTATGACTTGCGTCGCGGGTTCAGACGTCGGTTATAACCGATGTAATAGTTAAGGCTTCGGTTAAAACACAAGAAACCGTCCAATCTCGGAGAAATCATCAGGATTTCCGACGACTGCGATTGGGCACGTCGGTTTTGAATTTGAGATTTAGGTTATGTATTAATTGTTTCTAATAATGAACAAGAAACACAAGTGGCGCAGTGGTTGGATGGATGAGTGTTAAGGCTTTGCTGAATTCGCTGGCTGACCCGGGTTCGAAACCCGGCAGCATTGATTTATTTTTATTTCATTATTTTTAATACTTTTTCAAATATAAATTATATATTCCAATATACTTATTAATTATGTATCGTTTAAAAATAATTTGGGCATTAAATACGCAACGAAATTTTTAACTGATTGTTCGGTTAATAAACGGAGCGGGTTTGGTAAATCCGGTTTTTGACGGATGTTACAGTATCCCCTGCTTTTTAGAAATTTCGTCCCGAAATTTAAGTAGTGACATATTTGTCTAAAAAGGATGGTGTTTAGTTTGACAGTTACATGCTTAGAAAAAGAGTAAGAGTTTAAGTTTTTGTTTGAGGCGGTAACGTCCCTTGTAAGGGTTAAGTACCCTGTTACAGGAATCGCTTTTTGTTGCCTACGGTAAAAATATTGATAAGCAGAGTTGATTCACTAAATATGATATCATGCGTAAGAGTTTTGATATGTTTGGGAAGATATGGTTATATCCTAAAGCAAAACTTCTAATACTACAACCTACATGGAACTTCTCATAACCGTCTAACAATGCCTCTGATCCTTTGACAAGAATACTTATATATAGGAAGTACCAGCGGCGTATCCACCATATTCTTGTCAAATTTTCATTGGTTTTATCAGTAAGTTATGATTGGTTCTATGATGTGACTCTAGAACATAAATAAACGCCACAACCAATGTACCAAGAAATTACTAAATCCTACATAGAACTTCTCATAACCGCCTGACAATGCCTCTGATCCTTTGACAAGAATACTTATATATAGGAAGTACCAGCGGCGTATCCACCATATTCTTGTCAAATTTTCATTGGTTTTATCAGTAAGTTATGATTGGTTCTATGATGTAACTCTAGAACATAAATAAACACAACAACCAATATCTGAGTCCAAATTCTGATAGCATACATGTTTGAATGGTGACAGTTCCTCTCTCGTTTGTTATGATGGAGAGGTTAGTTTATGTAGAAATAGAACACAATCCAATTTCTTTAAATGGCGAGATGATATGAATGTAACACAAATTTCAACCAAGACAATACTAAATCCTACATGGAACTTCTCATAACCGCCTGATAATGCCTCTGATCCTTTGGCGAGAATACTTATATATAGGAAGTACCAGCGGCGTATCCACCATATTCTCATCAAATTTTCATTGGTTTTATCAATAAATTATGATTAGTCCTATGTGACTCTAAAACATAAACAACACAACAACCACAACTTGAGTCTAAATTCTGATAGTATACATGTTTGAATGATGACAGTACCTCTCTTGTTTGTTATGATGGAGAGGTTAGTCTATGTAGAAAATGGAACATAATCCAATTTCTTTAAATAATGAGATGATATGAATGCTAAATTAGGGAGTATAACACAAACTTCAACCAAAACAATACTAAATCCTACATGGAACTTCTCATAACCGCTTGATAATGCCTCTGATCCTTTGGCAAGAATACTTATATATAGGAAGTACCAGCGGCGTATCCACCATATTCTTGTCAAATTTTCATTGACTTTATCCGCAAGTTATGATTAGTTCTATGTGACTCTACAACAAACACAACAACCAAAACTTGAGTCTTAATTCTGATAGTATCCATGTTTGAATGATGACAATACCTCTCTCGTTTGTTGTGATGGAGAGGTTAGTCATTGTGAAAGTGAGACATAGCTCAACTTCTTTAAATGATGAAATTGAAATACGCTGAAATGTATGATGAACAAACTTTGACCAAAACATACTAAATCCTACATGGAACCTCTCATAACCGCCTGATAATGCCTCTGATCCTTTGACAAGAATACTTATATATAGGAAGTACCAGCGGCGTATCCACCATATTCTTGTCAAATTTTCATTGACTTTATCCGCGAGTTATGATTAGTTCTATGTGACTCTAAAACAACCACAACAACCAAAACTTGAGTCTTAATTCTGATAGTATACATGTTTGAATGATGACAATACCTCTCTCGTTTGTTGTGATGGAGAGGTTAGTCTAGTAGAAATGGAATACAATCCAATTTCTTTAAATGATAAGATGCTATAAATGCTAAATCGGTAAGTACAAAACAAACTTCAATCAAGACAATACTAAATTCCACATGGAACTTCTCATAACCGCCAGATAATGCCTCTGATCCTTTGGCAAGAATACTTATATATAGGAAGTACCAGCGGCGTATCCACCATATTCATGTCAAATTTTCATTGGCTTTATCCTTAAGTTATGATTGGTTCTATGTGATTCTAAAACATAAACAAACACAATCAACCAAAGCTTGAGATAACATAAAGAAAAACTTTAAAACTAAACGATTGGAGTTGACTCTTGATTTTCGGTGAAGGGGACTAGTTGGGTGGTTTCGTTTGGGCCGTCATTATCTTCGACAGGATTGGCGTTGATGTTGAAAACTCTTCCTCTTGCTGGTGGCCTAGTGATTGGGTTTTCTTGATTTACTTGGTTAACTGGGTTTGATTGAGCTTGAGCGTTTATGATGTTAACCAATCGAGGGCACGTGTTTCTAAAGTGGGTAGGGTCGCCACAATTGAAACAAGCTCGAACATATGGGAACATGGGGTATTGGGGTTGTTGATAGTTTTGGATCATGTTTTGAGAGGGGGAGAGATTTGGTTTTGAGGGGTGCGGCAAACCTTGCCCAAATGACCATAGCGCCCACAATTTGCACATAATCGACAAGGTAAGGTAAGGGGATGGTGATAAAAACAGGTGTTACATCGAGGGTGAGGTCCAAGGTATGGTTTCTTATTTGGGTAAGTTGAGTTGGGTGCTACTTGAGTAATTGGGATAGCTTGGATGGGTATGGCTTGTGAAATTGGTTGATTACGTTGTGTGACAGCGAAAAGTTGCCCATCTCATTTTCTCTTAAAAGTGGGTTGAGAAGGGGATTCGGTTTGGGTGGAGTTTGAAGTTTCAGTCGATGCCTTATCCTTCTTCTTCTCCTCCTTGAAGTCTTTGTTTCGGATTCGGTTTTCGGTGAGCTCTGTAGCTAACTCCATTGCTGTTTCCAAAGTTGCAGGCGTGGTACTTATTACAGAGTCTTGAATTTTTTACGGAAGACCTCGAATGTAGTGCTCGATCAAACGGTAGAGGGGAGTGAACAAGTTGGGAACCATTTGATTTAACTCGAGGAATCTTTTGTTGTATGTGGTGTGGTCGCCTTCCTTTTGCTTCAACGAATAGAACTCATCTTCTAATTTCTTGATTTCGCTCCTTGGGCAAAACCGTCTTGTCATGATTTCCTTCAACTCTTCCCAAGTCAAAGTCATAGCATCGTCAACGCCTCGTTTGGCCTTCTCTGTATTCCACCAAGTAAGTGCTATTCCATATAAACGACCGGTAGCATATCGCACTTTGCGATCATCGGGCAATCGCAATTTAGAAAAGTGTTCTCCATTTCTTCAAACCAATGGAGGAGAGCGGTGACACCTTCAGTCCCTTCGTATTTTGGAGGGTCGCATGATTTGAAATGCTTGTAGGTGCATTTAGTGGTATTTGGGGGAGGGTTGATAACATTTTGATCTTCTTGGTTGACAGGATTAGAAGTAAGGGCTTGTTGGACTTGAATTACAATGTTGGGTATTACGGCAGCCATTTGTTGAGCGATTAGGGCAGTCATGCACTCGCGGGCTTTTCCTGCTCTCATCTTCCTACGGGCGAGGCTAGAAGACATCTACAAGGAATACGTATCAAGAGTATGAGTTGGATGTTTTTGGGATCATGGGTCGTATTTAGGAATGAACATTCATAAAATAAATATAGAAAAATAAATCTACTACATCCATAGGATGTCTTGGGCTTTGCTCGTCATTGGGCCTTGCATGCCGCCATACTTCACCTTCGTAATCATGTGGGCCCCCATGAATACCAGGTTTTTCATATGGTTCGCATGTGTTAGCCTGGTTGCGTACACTAAAACCCGGAGAAAATCGAGAAATATGTATATAACGTATGATATTCGGAATGTGTCCAGGTGTGGACACGGTGACACCTCAAAGTGGGGTTAGTTCGAACGACGTTTGGTGTGGCATGCTTTGGCCTAATAGGTCCTTCGTACTCTCATCGTTAGTCCCCAGGTAGGCAAACTGGTCCGGTATATTGGATTTATACGAATGCCAACCTAGACAGGACGTTCCGACTACCGGTACTTGTACCCTTCCAGTTACTACATGCTCGTCGCAGAACTCACTTTGATGGGATTTGAAAATTGCGACAAAATCTTTGAATAACGAAAGTATGAAAATGATTTGAATATATGAACATTGAAATATGTTGATGAATGTGTATGTATGTATGTATGTTTGACTGTAAGTATAAACAAATATGAAACAAATAAACATCATAAGTTTGTATGTAACCACCTAACAATTAAAATTTAGGCAACTATAGTATAGGCTCTAAGGGTCTAATAACCTATCCTATATCCCTATAGTCATGGCTCTGATACCAATCTGTCACACCCCAACCCGCAGCGGAAAAGGTGATCGGGGCATGATTGGGTTATCATCAAAGCTCATGACATTTATTATAACGTTTCATATTCATTATTACAATTTAAAGGGAAACATACAATCATAATTACATCATGTCCTAAACTCATTCTAGACTTCATTGTTTTCTTCTAAGGCATTTCCTATGTTTTCCTTGCTTCATCCTGTTCACCTGTATCATGTGTAAAAATGGTTTTTGGATCAACAAAAAGTTGGCGAGTGAATCCTATGAAAAACATTTGAACAAGTTTATTGAAATGATTATGAAATAAAGTGCACAACCACACATGAGTAAAAATAGATGTAAACTTATTCACCAATCATTTAATATTAAATAATGCACACACATACAATAATGGATTTGTTTTGAGGCACGCGTTGCTCAACTCGTCTCCCACGAGGAACTGATGGGCCTAATGAATGATTTGCATATAACTTGACATTATGAAATACATAACTATAAACAATATATACATTCTAAGTTTAGATCAAAATATGGTATGGCACAAGTTTAAATAAACGAGTTAATTTTTGTGACACATGACACACCCCAAAACGTGTAATTAAAAAGGGGAGTTGTAAGATTCACTCACATTGGGTGCGTTCGGTTGATGATGTTGAATGCGCACGAAGTTGGTTTTAACCACGAGTGAAACTAACCTAGATAATGGCATAATGGTTCGGTAAGTAAGCGGATTTTATTAATCAATTTTAGTAGGATTGTTGGATATATTTTTGTGAGTTTAAGGCTATTTTCTAACCTTAAAAATGTTATTTTAAGTATTTTTAATGTAAATAAATAAATAAAAGTAATAAAAAAATGTTGATTTTTGACTGTTGACTTTGTTGACCGTTGACCTGTTGACCGAATTTTATTGTGCAAATGTGTGCGCCGGGTGAGGCTCGAACTCGAGACCTCCCGTTCACGTGCACGCAGCTCTACCAACTGAGCTACGTGTCTAACCTGAAATATTTCTGTTTTTAATTATACTTATACCTTAATTGAATTAATCCGAAAATTATTTATTTCAAAAACGATTTAAATGATTCGCTCGGTGTTCTCCACAGGTCTCGAACCCGGGACCTGTGGGTTAGGTTAACACACAGTCCACCGCTGGACTGTGTGTCTAACTTGGTAAATACTCTTATTTTTATTATACTTATATACAAACTACATTATTTCATTTCTGCCTTATATAAAAAGTTTGATAATTGTCCGGACCGGTGCGGTAGTCTGGACTCGAACTCGTGACATGTGATTTAAACGTTCACACAGTCCACCACTGGACTGTGTGTCTATCTTGGTTATTATTCCGGTTTTTATTAAACTTAACATCTATTGCAGTGAATCCGGTTCGGTTAAAAAAAAGAATATTTTTATTAAGGCGAGTGTGCGTGAGACAAGAATCGAACTCGGGACGTAAGAGTGTTTATTTGCACACAGTCCACCGCTGGACTGTGTGTCTAACCCGAGATATATCTTGATTTTAATTAAACATATACAATACTGAAACTTCGTCTTCTTCGTTGGACTTAACCAGAACTAATGTCCGACTGGTTCGACGATTTAATCATGTTCTTTTAGTGTGTTGCGCTTAATTACAGGTGAGATTAATAAAAGAATGAGAGATTAAGTGTAAGATATACCGAACAGTGGCTCCTCTGTTTCTCCGGCGAAGCTCCGATGTCAGCAGGTTATTCCGAGTGAATTTACGTCGGGAAAGAGTGTGATTGTGAGCGAAAAAGCTAACAGAGCTTAGAGGGGGTATTTATAGGGCAGGACATTGACGAATTTAGTCCGTTTTCCGTCTTGATTCGTCGGTCAATAAGTTTTCCGGCGGTTATGACTTGCGTCGTGGGTTCAGACGTCGGTTATAACCGATGTAATAGTTAAGGCTTCGGTTAAAACAGAAGAAACCGTCCAATCTCGGCGAAATCGTCGGGATTTCCGACGACTGCGATTGGGCGCGTCGGTTTTGAATTTGAGATTTAGGTTATGTATTAATTGTTTCTAATAATGAACAAGAAACACAAGTGGCGCAGTGGTTGGATGGATGAGTGTTAAGGCTTTGCTGAATTCGCTGGCTGACCCGGGTTCGAAACCCGGCAGCATTGATTTATTTTTATTTCATTATTTTTAATACTTTTTCAAATATAAATTATATATTCCAATATACTTATTAATTATGTATCGTTTAAAAATAATTTGGGCATTAAATACGCAACAAAATTTTTAACTGATTGTTCGGTTAATAAACGGAGCGGGTTTGGTAAATCCGGTTTTTGACGGATGTTACACGTGTGACGTACCACGATCTAGCCACTAATCAATGACTTCAAATTAAACGTTTCACAAAAGTTATATGTTCAGCGGAAGCAATGTATCCATTTCAACAATTGAAATCAAAACATTTTAAAAACATAATTTAGTTTATGTTTGCAATCCAACATCTCGTCCCATGACACTCCAGCTCCTCAGACTGCAAGTTCCCATGCCAAACATCTAATGACCTGCAAGCATGCAGAAAACAAGTGTATCAGCGATAAAGCCGGCGAGTTCACAATTTTGTTTAACATAAACAAGTAGGTGTTTAGTTTAAGGACATGTTACGAATAGTAAACTCGGTACCAATTGACTTTTCTGTTTTGGTGGCCTCATCAATGTCTATCACCATTGATCACATGTTTAAGGTCATTAGTTCACGCCCGTCCTCCCAGGTACCGTGTGAGGTTTGTCAAGCCTAATAGAGCTATCAACTAATACCTCGTTGCCCTCCAGGCAACTAGTTCCGTATGTAAGTAGGGACTTTCCATGATAGAGTTTGAGTTTATTAACTAACATCGAAATTAAACTACAACATGTGTAAAAGTATTCCCCCAAGGAATAGTAGTTTGTCCCCCACCGGGACGTATACTTGTGAAAGAGTAGTGAACTCACATTTGTTTGCTCGGTAATATCAACGTGTCTTTACGCGTTAGGTGTGAGGTCCGTTACACGCGACCTAATGTATGTTTAGATGTAAGTATGTATTAGTACCCTAAGTGTCCAAACAAACGAGCGTTTGCGTGATCAGGTAATAAGCTTAACATACACTGACAGATAGTAACATCTCTAGTTGATGACATGTTGTGAAGTTTTAAAAGACTCATACGTACCTACATATTCCACGAAAACAAACTCGGGTCCAATATATCATGTTAATAAACCCCGTACACACATCATACGCACACATAAACTTATTAACTTATTAATAGTACACATAACTCGAATTTAATTATGCCTCTGAATATATAAATTTGGAGCTTTCCAAGCATACAAGTTTGGAACATACTCCTCCCTCCTAAACTCGGACCCGACACTAGCTTGTAATCATGTTCCAATTAAAACAACACAATGGGAAACTCCGGTTTCTTCACTAAACCCGGAATACACCCAAACGTATAAACCCGGACATCCCACCTTTCATTAAACTCGGACTCCTAGACTACTATTAAACTCGGACCCCTTTAGTTTTATTAAAACCAGACACCCCGAATGTAGGTAAATTCGAACATGGACTCCTTTGTAAACTCAGATCCTTTAGCTTGTATAAAATCGGATAGTATAAGCTCATTAAATTCGAACATAGGATAAACTCGGATCATTCGTTTAAACTCAGAAATCATTAGGAAATTCGGTATATATACTTGTTAATAAGGTCGGACAATTATCAATCCTAACTCGGAACACATATCATCTATCAAACCCGGACTTATCAACCCCGGACTTTGTAACTTCACAAAGCCGGATCAGTTAACAGTCGCACAAATGCCAAGCACAATCACAGTTTAATGTAACAGTTACTACGATCAAAACCCTAATCATATTCATCAACAAAACTATGAATGAAACAACAATTTAGCAATTCTAGCAAAATCTTTGCATCCTAATATCAAGCAACGATTAACATTCTTTCATAACCTAATGCAAAATAAACCAAAATGATTAAATAAACCACAAACCACAAGTTTGGACATCTAGGGTTCTCATGCAAACAAGAGGACAAGAATTAACATGCATAACATAAACATTACCTCAGATTTGATTCTCAGATTTGCTTTAGGAAGATAGAAAGATCAGGGATTGATAGCTTCTCAAGAACTTGATGCAACCATGAATGATTAGAGAAGATTAGTGGATGACTAGAAACTGTCGTACAGGAGTTATGAGGAGGTTTATAAGGCTGTAGCAGTTTTATTAAAGTTTCTAATCTAACCATAATGCACTCCTAACTATGTATCTTTTCACATAAGGTACATTATAATCATGTAATTTATAAATAAAACACGCAACTCACATAATTGGCAAGTAAAGCATAAATTTCAAGCAATGCTAAGGATGTATGTCTAAATTAATTGTGTTAGGTTAAAATATTAACCTGAAATTGCGGGTTGTCACATCATCCCCAACTTGAAAGAAATTTCGTCCCGAAATTTAGTAAGCGCTCATGGAGAGGTTAGAGGATATGTTAAGATGATTGTGGGTTTTCCCCGGGTACCACATCATCCCCAACTTGAAAGGGAATTTTGTCCCGAAATTCGCTAGTTGTATTAGTGCTCGGCTCAGCAGTTTTGAATAGTTGAGGATACTTGAGCATCATCTGATCCTCGCGTTCCCAGTGAACTACGGTCCACGCTTCGAGTTCCAATGAACTCTCACTATAGGTATACGACTGTGTTTACGGACCTTAATTTCCTAATCCATGATTTCGACAGGTTCCTCGATGAATTGCACCTTATCATCGATCTTTAGTTCCTTGAATGGAACTACAAGTGTTTCATCTGACAAACATATTTTCATAGTAGAGACATGAAAAACGTCGTGCACGTTACCAAGTTCTTATGGTAGGTCAAGTTTGTAAGCTACCTTACAATTCTTTCCTAGATGGTGAACGGCCCAACATATCACGGATTGAGCTTCCCTCGTTTCCCAAAACGGACCACACCCTTCCAGGTTGATACTTTCAACAGAACATGATCGCCCACGGCAAATGCTAAGGGTTTCCTACGCTTATCAGCGTAGCTTTTCTGACGATCACGAGCTGCTGCCATATGATTTCTAATTTGAACAATCTTCTCAGAAGTTTCGAGTATGAGTTCTGGGCCTGTGATTTGGCTGTCACAACCTCGGCCCAATAAAGAGGAGATCGGCACTTCCGCCCGTACAACACTTCGAACGGAGCTGCCTGAATACTAGAGTGATAACTATTATTGTAGGAAATCTCTACCAACGGCATATGTCTTTCCTAACCTTTACCAAAGTCGATCTAAGATCGGGCTATCATCAGATGAGATCTGAGAGGATGATGTTCCAAAACAGCTTTCCGAACGCGATACGACCACTACAAGTTTCTTGTTATGCCATTCGGTTAACCAACGCACCACACCCCCTAATTACCACTCACAGAGTTTTACCGCGAGGCGTGTGGCATACCAGGATCTAGCCACTAATCATGTTGAACTAACAGTAGCTAATATAAAACAATTCATCATAACCAACATGAGAAAATTGACTTCAAATTAAACGTTTCACAAAAGTATATGTTCAGCGAAAGCAATGTATCCATTTTAACAATTGAAATCAAAACATTTTAAAAACATAATTTAGTTAATGTTTGCAATCCAACATCTCGTCCCATGACAACCAACTCCTCAGACTGCAAGTTCCCATGCCAAACATCTAACAACCTTTAAGCAGCAGAAAACAAGTGTATCAGCGATAAAGCCGGCGAGTTCACAGTTTTGTTTAACATAACAAGTAGGTGTTTAGTTTAAGGACATGTTACGAATAATAAACTCGGTACCGATTGACTTTTCTATTTTTGGTGCCCTCATCAATGTCTATCACCATTGATCACATGTATAAGTTCATTAGTTCACGCCCGTCTCCCAGGTACGGTGTGAGGTTTGTCAAGCCTAATAGCACTATCAACTAATACCCCGTTGCCCTCCAGGCAACTAGTTCGGTATGTAAGTAGGGACTTTCCATGATAGAGTTTGAGTTTATTAACTAACCTCGAAATTAAACTACAACATGTGTAAAAGTATTCCCCCAAGGAATAGTAGTTTGTCCTCCACCGGGACGCATACTTCTCGGTAATATTAACGTGTCTTTACGCGTTAGGTGTGAGGTCCATTACACGCGACCTAATGTACATTTAGATTTAAGTATAGCATACATGTTTAGTGTTTGCATTACCCTAAGTGTCCAAACAAACGAGCGTTTGCGTGATCAGGTAATAAGCTTAACATATAGTGACAGACAGTGACATCTCTAGTTGATGACATGTTGTGCAGTTTTGAAAGACTCATACGTACCCACATATTCCACGAAAACAAACTCGGATCCAATATATCATGTTAATAAACCTCGTACACATATCATACGTACACATAAACTTATTAACTTATTAAATAGTACACATAACTCGAATTTAATTATGCCTCTGAATATATACATTTGGAGCTTTCCGAGCATACAAGTTTGGAACATACCCCTCCCTCCTAAACTCGGACCCGACACTAGCTTGCAATCATGTTTGAATTAAAACAACACAATGGGAAACTCCGGTTTCTTCACTAAACCCGGAATACACCCAAACGTATAAACTCAGACATCCCACCTTTCATTAAACTCGGACTCCTATACCACTATTAAACTCGGACCCCTTTAATTTTATTAAAACCGGACACCCTGAATGTAGGTAAATTCGGACATGGACTCCTTTGTAAACTCGGATCCTTTAGCTTGTATAAAGTCGGATAGTATAAGCTTAGTAAATTCGAACATAGGATAAACTCGGATCATGCATTTAAACTCGGAAATCCTTAGGAAATTCATAATATATACTTTTTAATAAGGTCGGACAATTATCAATCCTAACTCGGAACACATATCATCTATCAAACTCGGACTTACCAACCCGGGGGCTTTGTGACTTCACAAAGCCGGATCAGTTAACAGTCGGACAAATACCAAGCACAATCACAGTTGAATGTAACAGTTACTACGATCAAAACCCTAATCATATTCATCAACAAAACTATGAATGAAACAACAGTTTAGCAATTCTAGCAAAATCTTTGCATCATAATATCAAGCAACGATTAACATTCATTCACAACCTAATGCACCATAAACCAGAATGATTAATTAAACCACAGACCACAAGTTTGGACATCTAGGGTTCTCGTGCAAACAAGAGGACAAGAATTAGCATGTATAACATAAACATTACCTAGATTGATTCTCAGATTTGCTTTAGGAAGATTGAAAGATCAGGGATTAATAGCTTCTCAAGAACTTGATGCAACCAAGAATGATTAGAGAAGATTAGAGGATGACTAGAAACTGCCGTACATGAGTTATGAGGAGGTTTTAAGGTTGTAGGAGTTTTATTAAAGTTTCAAATCTAACCATAATGCACCCTAACTATGTAACTTTTCACATAAGGTACATTATAATCATGCAATTTACAAATAAAACACGCAACTCACATAATTGGAAGTAAAGCATAAATTTCAAGCAACGCTAAGGTATGTATGTCTAAATTAACTGTGTTAGGTTAAAATATTAACCTAAAATTGCGGCTTGTCAGAGTTCTCATGGTGGATTCTTCAAAATACCTCGTAAAACATGTTAAGTTTCATCATTTTCAAATAGGTGTTACTAAGGTAGGGCATTATATCAACATATGAGTGGTGCAAGGTCTCATTGAGTGGTGAATGTGGATTTGAAAACATGCTCATGCAGAAAATGGGATTTGGCTAGGATGCCATGTAACATGTAACAACTATAATCTAGAACAAGTCTAGAAATGTATTGTATACTAGAATACTAGGTGTCTCGAGTTTAATGGTTAGATGCATGGAAAGAAGCTTACCAGCACGTCGTTGAACCAATCATGGGGCCTGGTGTGTGAACTCCATCATAGTGCCCCACAACACTGGTTCCACCTAAACATCATAAGCAGGTATGAATTGAAATGGCAGTGTTTTGAATGGAATATGTTTCCTGTATTCACATAAAAGTTGTATGTAAATTGAATAGGTGGGAAGGCCAAAGAAAAAGAGGAGATGGTCTGTTAAGGAGGTTTAAAAATCACTTGATGAAGGATATGAATGACAAGGAAGGGGAACATGAAAACATGTAGAAAATATGGGAATAAAGGGCAAAACTATAGAAGCTGCAAAGGTCAAGGTCATGCTAGAGGTTTAGAAGCTGTAGCATATGAACCTATTTCAAAAGATGCAATACAGGGTGCACCACAGCTAACCAAGATTGATATTTAGGATGTTATGGATGTTAACACTTTGTTTGGGTTAAGAATGTTAAGGTTTTCATGACATGTTAGACAGGTGTTAAGACATATTTTATTTATGTTTGGTATGTTTTTAAGACATGCTTGACTAATGTAAAGACATGTTTAAGTTATTTTGTATTGGTTGGATTATTACCATTTGAATGGGTTATATTGGTTTTATGTTTGGCTTCATAAAGTTAAAATGTTATGTCAATCTGATATTGGTTATGTTTATGACCAATTTGACTAGCATGTAAATTACATATGGTTATATTGATGTTATGTTTGATTTCATAAAGTTAATCTCATATGTAAATTGTATAATAGGTCATATCGTTGTTATGTTTGACATCATAAAGTCAAATTGATATGTAAATTGCATAACGGGTCATATTGATGTTATGTTTGACTTCATAAAGTCAAACTGGTATGTAAATTGTATAATGGGTCGAAACTATCAAACAAAGGTACCAACATATGTCATTTCTGAATTGAAAACATTACGAATAACACAATTCCTAATCCAACCATTACAACTCTTATAAATATGATATAAACTTATTTCCATTGACAATCGTCGTTTGACATATGTCATTTCGGGGCTTTTGCAGTCCTAAGCCTTGTCAACACCTCATTTTCATATTCCAACTCCGGATCCCTTGCATATCGTTCTTCCACCTCTTCTATGAAGCTGTTGAAATCCATGTTATATTTTACTTGCAACTCCTTTTTTGGGCATGTTGTAATCCTTACCAATGTTATCTTCAACCACTTCTTTTTTCTTCCACATGTACAACTTATTTTCAACCTCACCGGATTGAGTATGGTTACAACAAGGCTATCAAAATACATAATTGGATAAGTAGTAAATATATAAAGACACATACTAATCAACATATCAATTAACATAATCAACATAAAGATAGATCCATTAGAGGTTTCAAAAGGTTATTACAATACATATTAGAAGTTCATGGCATACACAATAAACAACAACCAACTGATTCCTAAAACAATATCCAAGTTTATGACTTGCATAGCTTTGGTTGTGATCATTTCCTCTTTCTTGTTGATAGTCTGTACTAAAGCTAGAACTACCCTTTCACATCTAGGATACATGGAGTATCAACCCACCTAAACCAACCACAACTGCCCTTCTGTAATTCAGATGTAAAATGTGATCACACACCTAAATCTCATCACACAATGTTATTATGACACACACATTAACATTATGATGACACACACATTAACAATATGATCACCCACACACATTAATTCAAGTAATACCAAAATTAACAAAAGTACTAGTTGCAACACTTACACAACACAGGAACCGCTGGCCAGGGTTAGCTTCAGTACCAGAGATGTGATAGCATGCACCACAAAAACAATCACATCCAACCCCTCAACCCTTTGTGAGCTCAATTTCGAAGTTGAAGATGATGAGTACAGAGACATTTTAAACAATTCACCCTAACTATAAACTAGTTAGCGATGGATTGTTGGTGGGTAGGTTGGATTATTTGAATCGAAGGGTGAATCGATGGGTCTATGGAGATGACCGTTTGACAGAGATGATCAATGGGAAAAAAGGGTTAAAATTAGGGCTTGAAATGAGAGTGATAAAAGGATTGAGTGCATAATAGTCTTTTCCATAATTTTTGGATGGTAAAGGAGACGTTCGTTGAATAGAAGCCGCAATGTGTGATATTTTGCAACAACAATGGCACAAGTGCAAAGAAAAGACTTTAGGGTGGCAACGTGCTCCCGCCACCAAACCACAGGGAGGCAAATTGCACTTAATTCTTATCTTTTAAGGCTAAAAATAATTGCAAGTAATAGCTCACTAACACGCTACAAAGCCTACTAAGGACCATACATGCCTTTGGATGATCACCGATGAAATACGACATCCGCTAGTGATTATCAGTTTCTAACAAAATTACAAACAATATTATTTTTAATTATTATTTTACTTTGATAATAATATTACAATGATATGGTAAGATGATAATAATAATAACAACAACAACAATATAATAATATTAAGTATAAATATATCGTTAGTTCCTTTGGTAAATTCTATGTAAAACTCATATAACTCATGACCATATATCCAATGGGCAATTAGCAACGGAATCTCACCGGTGATCACTTTCACTATTGGATAATTCATTGGTAATAGTCATTTATTTTGTGGTTTGATATGAATTCCTAGACTTTTTAGCCTTGAGCATTTTCCAAATATCTAGAACGGAAAAGCAGTTGCTCGAAGCTTACCCAAACTAGGTATGGCTTCTAATCACTTAAAAGGGACTATAAGTTAGCTTAAATCTCAGGTTTGTTCAATTTGATATTGTCTTATCTATTCACATGTTTGACCAAGAACATCCACACCCAGTGCAATTTCTTGTATCTTTTTTTTTTTTTCAAACCAACTTAAGGGTCCTCCCCTCTTTATTCCAAGAATCGAGGTAGTCCAAATGAAGTCCGTAAATGTCATTTAATTGGAATTTATACATAGAATTTGAAAATTGTTGTGTGCCCTACTCATGTTCACGTCGGCAAAAACATGCATGTATACCTTGACCCTTTGTATTTACATTTATTAGTTTCCTATTTTTTATGTCTTTTATGTTTAATAGTTTTCTTTAATTAAGGTAGGGTGGAGAGTGGGTGGAAAATGTCTTCCGATGATCAACCATATCCACGTAGTGGTAGATGCATTTGTAACCCTATTTAAGCATTGCTCTTCTAATAATGATTTTATGCAAAGAAATTATCTGAAACTTCCATCTCATTTTCTTCTAGTTTCCCTCTCATTTCTTTTGGCCAACATTTAACCGTTGGAATCATAGATTATGTATTCACTTAGCTTAAATTCTCATATGATATTAAAGGTTACTGCTAACTCCTATGAAATATCATTAATTTCATGGACTTCGAGACTGGTTGTTGCGCATTAACTAAAAAGTGTAAAACGCCCTACCACGTAAGCATAGGACTTTAACTAACCCACCTTTTAACGATAACATTGTGATTTAACTAAAACATCAAATGAACGAAATGGTGTCAATCGCCTATATAATGTCACCAGTTGTAATCCACTTTAGTGTCAATTTGAGTGTATATGCATTCTACTTAGGCATGTTTTGAGACTGTATCTGTACTACTTTCTTATTGATTTTTTATTCCTTTAAATTGGGCCTTAAAAAACGTATTGGGCTTTAACTGTGACATTTATGAAAATCCCGGTAAACAAAAACAATTATCGATCAATGAGAATTGTTAACGATAAGCACTGCTAAGGCATGACACACAATCAAACATAATTTTTATGATTTGAGACGTGGATTAGTTAATTTGATGCATTAACATGTAACTCAGAGTTACAATGCTTGTCGCACTTGAAAAATGTCTTAGACAGTTCGTTTTTTGAATATCGAAACGTAAACGTTACATAACTAACAAAACAAGGTTGTTTATGCCGTGAATGATTCCGGGGGCAAGATTTAGTTTGAACATGATCATTAATAAGTATCGTACGAGCATTGAGGCTATAACACATAGAGAACACGCTGAACGAAGTAGTTTCTGGTTAACGGAACATCTTTAATTTAAATATGCAAGGTATCATCCAAACATGCATTGCATCATCTGTCAAGCCTAAAAAGACTTATAAAACATTTATTTTAAGAAGTTTTAAGCAAAAGTTTAAAAACGCTTGGGTTACGTTGACGTATGATCCGTTGTTTTTAAACGCTAAAACCACACGAAAAACCACTCGTTTCGCGACCGTTTACCGAAACGGAGGAGCGTTTAAACTCGGTTTTATCCACACGCCCTAAAAATCTACTTAGCTCTTGTGGATATTATAAAATTTGAAGTCAAAGGGGGACACTCCCCCCCCCCCTATCCACTCAGCCTCTTCAACACACACTCCGCATTTTTCTTTCCTTATAAGCCACAAGCCTCATACAAACCTTTCTTATTTCTGCTCTCTATCATTCTAGCCAATTTTCCGTCAAGAAACGAAGGTATCAAATCCTTTTTCAAGTGACTTTTTAGGTCTTTTGTGTTAAAAAGTGTTATAACAAAAAGGAGAGTGTGTTGATCCATGAAACTTAATATTTTGGCCACAGGGGTTGTTTAAACTCCTATTATGTATAACAAGATGGTTCATGATGTTTGATGGTGCAAAACCTCGGATTATGGATGAAAAACACAAAGATTTGACAAGAAACGCGAGTTTACAACTTTAGCCGAAAAAGATAATTTACAAGGCTTGATATGTGATGTTATATGCATGTTTATGTTGAATATGGTCTGTAGGTGTTGTACCTAGCCTTACACAGGATCTAGAAGTGTAGAAATTGTGCAAACTTCTGAGAAATGAAGTGTATAACACCCGAAACTGAATTTAAGGGCACTAGACTTTGTTTGAGCATAAACTGTGGCATGAGTATTGTTAGCTCATAAAATTTCACAGGATGATCACATATGGTAAAATAAGGGTCTTTGTCAAAATTGAGAGTTTTTGGAATATCTAATATTTTTTTTGTATTTAATAGCATTAATTCGATAAAAATAGCAAACGAATTCAATAAATCCCAAATATTCCAAAGAGTCTTTATTTGGCATGAAAATGTTCCACACAAAATTTGAGGTTCATTGGTTTATCCTAGACATGGTTTTAAAAATCATACGTTATAGAAATTTTGATAGCCGAAAATCTTTTTTTTGGAAGCTCGGTTGGCTTTGAAATTTTTATAGGATTTATTTGGGCCTAGTTTATTCATTCAATAAAATTTTTGTAATCAATTGAAGTCGAATGGTATAAATCGCCAAATTAATGGTTAATTGGATTTTTAAAAACTAAGTTATTAAGCTTAATAAATATATTTAATATATTATAAAAGTAATTTACCTACAATTATATATTCATAGATTATTTATAAAAAATAGAATTTAATAAAATTCCGACATGTAGTTATGGGAATTATGCGTGAAAAAATAATGATTGTAACATAAACTGGAAAAACAACCATTTAACGAACCTGCCAAAACTTTTAAGTGTTTTAATGACTATAATTGGTGACAGTTGGAAAGTTTGGAGTAAATCCGAACTTTTCTTGGGTAACTCGGGTAATTTGGGTGAATTACACGCTTGTTTGGCAAATTCCCAAACTGCAAGAACCGGAACTACTGTTTGGGCAAATTTGACTGTTCTAACACCCAAACTTTCTTTATAATACAAATCATTTCATGTTAGTCAACGAGTTCTGACATTGTTTGTGAGCATGTCGTTATCCTAAACCCTAAAACGATCAACCGTGCCAAGCACGAAAAATGATGAACTGAAGCCAAACCTGATTTGGAAACTAGGACATTGCCACTACTTTGAGGCTATTAGCCCATTTTCTGATTAATATTCGCATCTACACTCAGCGTGTAGCGATTTCGGTAATTAACTGTACTGATGCTAGGACCGGACTAGCACTATGATTACACTATTATAGTGCTATTGCATACTATGAGCATATCAATCGGGTGAGTTTTATGGACCCTCTTTTATACGTTTTTTATTAAACGTTTTTGGGGAAAAGCATGTTTCGTATGCATACTCACATGAACATTGGTTTGATGTGAATTATTTGTGTTAGTTCTTTAACTCACTAAAAATACCCACGTACACAATTGATTAACAGTTTGGCCGGTGAATATTGTGGATAGTACTATTTAGCCTGACGAGCCCTAAACCGCACGGCTAGTTCGCCACGACTTCGTGCTATTCGAGAAAACACAGTTGCACATATTCACTATATTGGCTATGCTGTGTTAGGCATAACTGTTGTTTGTTTGTTGTGGTTGGTGTTGGCCACAATGATTTGGTACACATCAAGGCTTCACTTGTAAATGGGTATAATTGCATCAAATGTGCAAAACTTTATTTGTGTACTTGTGCATCTAGACCAACAAAACCTGTGAAACTCACCAACTATTTGTAGTTGACCATTCCTTTTTAAACATGCTTTTCAGGTAACTTAGAACTTCTGTGATACATGTGTTTACTGCTTCAAATTTTGCTTGACAGATAGATACAAGTGTAGAAGCATACCTTCTAGAAGAATAACGTGATTCGCGGGAACATGCTGTTATAACATACTCGTAGTATGTAGTCAACAATGTAACATGACGTATAACTTAATGTTTTACATAGTATCTGTTAATGCTATGGATCATGTATCCTGAAATAAGACCTGAATCATTTATCCTTCTTGGGCGGTGCAGGCAATCTAAGGATCAAGGATCCTTATTAATGTTATCTGACAATTGTTTCCTACATTTCTAGATTGCATTCGCAGGTGTATTACAAAGTGGACTTGTTCTAAGCGGGAATCTCGCAGAATATGACTATATTTTGCACGTGCAAATGGAGCAAGAGACGTTGTGATGATCGTGGAATACTTTCATAATTTTCGGATAGTTAGTTAATTAGATTTTTAGCTAAATATATCTAGGGTATTGAGCTTGAGATAGACAGACACAATTTACACACTTGAAACACTCTTGAAACTGCTCTCATAGAATTCTCTTGTAACAAGCTCAATATCATCCAAAGTTGTAACCATTTTATGCAATATAGTTGGTGATCGGTAGTTTCTATCACCCGAGGTTTTTTATGCTGGAGATCTTCTGAAGATCAAGGGCTTTTTCCTCGTATAAATCTGGGTGTTCATTGCCATTTCTGTTATACAATTGTTTACATTTTCGTTCAAACACATCAAGCACTCTACCTCACATTCAAAGTTTGGTTACATTAACCTTAAACCAATTTTTAACCAAAACAGATTGGCGCCCACCGTGGGGCAATCGGTGCTTCAATTCTAAAAATTTCATTCATCCTCATTCATTATGTTCGTTTTTATCAGTCACATGGCTTCTCAGGGCAAACCCACTTCAAGTGCCATGCCAGCAGTTACTTCATCCCAAACTAGTTCATCGTTGCCTCCTATTCCCCCTGCATACCAGAAGAATGCAGAAAAATCTCAGAAGAAAACAACACCTGTTTACACAGGATCAAAATCCTCTATTTTTTCTTCGTCTACAATTACTAACAAATTTGTTTCTACTTTGATTTTGTAGATGAAGAGTTACATGGAGCAGCAGGACAAAACTAACCAAAGGACCCTTTGGGAAATTGATGAAATAAAGAAGCAGAAGAGACCAGTGGAAAATCAGTCCCCACTGAGGCCCAGAGCATTGGATTTTGCAACCGCGTCATCAACAACTCAGCCTCAAGGATCCTCCAAATTTCAACAAGGATCACTAGCAATGACGCAGGCTCATGGATCCTACTTCCAACCTCAAGGATCATCTATCCTTAGGCGAGGATCACTGGAAACCAATGAGCCTCAAGGATTCTTCTGTGAACCTAGAGGACCACAAGGAATGTACCAATCCCGAGGATCCTATACTCAACACCAAGGATCCTCATCTCAGGTTCAAGGATTCACAGATTATCCATTAAGACCATCAGCGCCTATGTATCCAGGATCCAACATTTTCCAGGATCAAGGATCCTTAGGGAAACAATCATGGAGAAGCTCTGAAGTTCATGAAGGGGACTTCATTCCTATGCAGACCATTGCTTCGTCAGGCCCTACTGTTACAACAGACACGTCTTATTCTAGACAAACTTCTGGGATACCAGTTCTAAATCAGTCGGGAGGTAACAACTTTAATACATCTTATGATACTAACTTTACTCACATGAAGGATACAGCTATCAACCAAACTATGGCCAGAGAGTTACAAAAACTCAAGATATGATATCCAGTGTCCCCGGAGTGGTCAAACCCATTCCTGAGATCACAGATGGAAGCCATAGGATATCTCGCTTTGCACCTCACATAAGCAACGCAGAGATACCAAAGCGTTTCCAGACTCCAAGTATGAAGTTGTATGATGGTACCACTGATCCGGAAGAGCATGTGGCCTAGTACAGGGAAAGGATGGGGATCAATCCCATTCCTGAAAGGTTAAAGGAAGCCTGTCTGTGTAAAGGCTTCGGATCCACACTTACTGGATCAGCACTCAAATGGCTGCTAAGTCTTCCTCCTTACTCTATAACTTCATTTTCTCATTTGGTTAATTTGTTCAATAATCAATTTTCATGTAGTAGATCATTTAAAAGGTTAACTTGTGACTTGTATAGGATCACCCAAGGTCGTGATGAATCACTTATTTACATCACTAAATTTAGTAGAGAATCCTTATAAATCCCTAATTTAGATATAGCCACTGTCGTAGAAGCGTTTAAAATGAGATTACTAAAAGATTCCCCATTCTATGATGACCTTGTTATGACACCTTGCAGCAATCTAGATGAAGTAAGGGACAGGGCCTTGAGATTCATCCAATTAGAGGATGACAAAAGGATCTAAGAAAGATTGTCAGGATCCTCAAAACAGGAAAAACAAGGATCCTTCTTCAAGAATAATCGATCCAAGCAATACTCCAAGCCCGACAATCAGAATGTGCATGCAGTTGAACAAGAGGAAGACGATGAGGATTATCCTCATATTTCTGAATATTGTTTTTCTGCTGATAATAGTGAACTAATCTTGGCTTTGTAGAATTTAGGTGACAAGGCTAGGTGGCCAAGAAAAAAATGAGAAGTCCATGTCTAGCAAGGATAAATTAAAATGGTGTGCTTATCATGAGGATTTCGGTCACCTCACTGATGACTGTATAGCTCTAAGAAAGGAGATTGACTATCTTTTGAGCAAAGGTTACCTGAAGGAGTTGCTCGGAAGGAAGAAGTCGAGGATCCAGGATCCTGAAAAAGTTTCTGAAAGAGCTCCTTCACTGCCTGCAAATGCTCAAGTCATTAACTTCATTTCTAGAGGTTCTGATATTTGTGGAACCTTGTTTTCTGCGACTAAGAGGCACGCCAAGGAGACAAAAATGGAGAATGGAGATAGACCCATTCGAACCTCCACTCTGACTCAGCAGAAATTGATATCCTTTGATGAGGATGACCATGTTGACATTCAGGATCCTCATCACAATGGTTTAGCCATTACTTTGTTTATTTCTAATCATTTTGTTCACATGATCCTCATTAACGGAGGGAGTTCGGTGAATATTATCCAGTTGGATGTCCTTAAGAGAATGAACATTCCTGAATCTGAGATTATTCCAAGATTATCGGTGCTTGTAGGATTCAGTGGAGAAACAAAGAAGACATTGGGGGACATCAAACTCCTGATCTGCATAGAGGGAGTAAACTCTATTAAAAATTATGTGTTATAGATTGCTTATCTTGTTGCAATGTTATCCTTGGCAGGCCCTGGATACATGATATGAAGATCGTTCCCTCGACATACCACAAATGTGTAAAGCTTCCAACCCCATGGGGAGTGGTAAAGATAGAAAGTGATCAGCAGAAGGTGAAAAACTGCTACACTTCTTCAATGAATCCAGCTTCAAAGCTGAGGGAAGCATAATAATTAAAGTATCCTCCAAGGGACGTCATGGAGGCAAGAGAGCAGGACGTCAAGAATATTATATTAAACCTGGAGGATCCTGAATCCAAAATTTTCATAGGATCAGGGATCCTGGACAACATAGAACAGGATCTAGTATCCTTCTTAAAAGAAGGAAGTCTACTTTTTCTTGGAGACACGAGGACATGCCATGTATATCAAAAGATGTTATTACTCATAAATTAGGTATTGATAAGTTTTTCAGGGCAATACACCAAAAAAGGAGAAAGTTTGCACTTGAAAGAAATGCCATCATCGAGGTAGATAAGTTGTTAAAAGTAGGTATGATTAGAGAGGTCAAGTATCCAAGATGGCTATCCAACGTGGTGGTTGTTCAGAAAAAAAATTGAAAGTGGAGGGTGTGCATAGATTTTACAGATCTAAATAAAGCATGTACCAATGATCCTTTCCCGTTACCCCACATTGACTCCATGGTGGATGCTATGGCGGGTCATGAATTACTTACCTTTATGGATGCTTCATCTAGATTTCAGCAAATTCAGATGGAACCATCTGATCAAGAGGACACAACATTCATGACACCGGCCGGTATATATTGCTATATTACTATGCCCTTTGGTTTAAGAAATGCAGGTGCTACATACTAAAGGCTGGTGAATATGGTGGTCAAATCCAAAATAGCAGAGGATCACCTGAAGGATTTCGAGGTAGCATTCAATATCCTCAACCAATACAACATGAAGTTGAATTCGTCCAAATGCCATTTCGGGGTCAAGGTTGGAAAGTTCTTAGGATATATGGTGACCAAGAGAGGGATCGAAGCCAGTCCAGAGCAGATCAAGGCTATAGTGAACATCAAATCTCCTGCCAATGCCAAGGATGTGGATCACAGCTTTAAACAGATTCATCTCAAAATCTTCAGAAAAATGCAAGGATTTCTACGAAATTTTGAGAAAGAACAAAAAATTTGAATGGATAGAAAAGCATGAAGCTGCCCTCAAAGCTCTCAAGGATTACCAGCTTTGATGAAACCAGAAGATGGAGAACCATTATCCTTATACTTAGTTGTTTTAGGTAAAGCGGTAAGTGCGGTCCTGGTCAAGGATCATGAAGGCCAACAACATCCAATATACTATGTAAGTAAAAGTCTATTTGATGCCAAGGCCAGGTATTCTCATTTAGAGAAACTAATTCTTGCTTTAATAATTAACTTAGACATTATTTCGAAACTCACACTATTATTGTCAAAACTAACTTTCCTATTAAGAATGTTCTCAGGAAACCTGAGATGTCAGGTAGAATAGCGAAGTGGGCAGTCAATCTTAGTGCATATGACATTAAGTATGAACCCAGGACTGCCATCAAGTCTCAGGCTTTAGCTGACTTTGTGGCTGATTTCAGTAGTGATCTACAAAGGGAAGCTGAGTTAGAAGTTCAACAACTTGAGGAGACCAAGAAACCTTGGACACTCTTCATGAATGGAGCTTCAAAAGTCAAGGGAACTGGACTAGGCTTACTATAAAATCGCCTAGTACAGGGAAAGGATGGGGATCAATCCCATTCCTGAAAGGTTAAAGGAAGCCTGTCTGTGTAAAGGCTTCGGATCCACACTTACTGGATCAGCACTCAAATGGCTGCTAAGTCTTCCTCCTTACTCTATAACTTCATTTTCTCATTTGGTTAATTTGTTCAATAATCAATTTTCATGTAGTAGATCATTTAAAAGGTTAACTTGTGACTTGTATAGGATCACCCAAGGTCGTGATGAATCACTTATATTTACATCACTAAATTTAGTAGAGAATCCTTATAAATCCCTAATTTAGATATAGCCACTGTCGTAGAAGCGTTTAAAATGAGATTACTAAAAGATTCCCCATTCTATGATGACCTTGTTATGACACCTTGCAGCAATCTAGATGAAGTAAGGGACAGGGCCTTGAGATTCATCCAATTAGAGGATGACAAAAGGATCTAAGAAAGATTGTCAGGATCCTCAAAACAGGAAAAACAAGGATCCTTCTTCAAGAATAATCGATCCAAGCAATACTCCAAGCCCGACAATCAGAATGTGCATGCAGTTGAACAAGAGGAAGACGATGAGGATTATCCTCATATTTCTGAATATTGTTTTTCTGCTGATAATAGTGAACTAATCTTGGCTTTGTAGAATTTAGGTGACAAGGCTAGGTGGCCAAGAAAAAAATGAGAAGTCCATGTCTAGCAAGGATAAATTAAAATGGTGTGCTTATCATGAGGATTTCGGTCACCTCACTGATGACTGTATAGCTCTAAGAAAGGAGATTGACTATCTTTTGAGCAAAGGTTACCTGAAGGAGTTGCTCGGAAGGAAGAAGTCGAGGATCCAGGATCCTGAAAAAGTTTCTGAAAGAGCTCCTTCACTGCCTGCAAATGCTCAAGTCATTAACTTCATTTCTAGAGGTTCTGATATTTGTGGAACCTTGTTTTCTGCGACTAAGAGGCACGCCAAGGAGACAAAAATGGAGAATGGAGATAGACCCATTCGAACCTCCACTCTGACTCAGCAGAAATTGATATCCTTTGATGAGGATGACCATGTTGACATTCAGGATCCTCATCACAATGGTTTAGCCATTACTTTGTTTATTTCTAATCATTTTGTTCACATGATCCTCATTAACGGAGGGAGTTCGGTGAATATTATCCAGTTGGATGTCCTTAAGAGAATGAACATTCCTGAATCTGAGATTATTCCAAGATTATCGGTGCTTGTAGGATTCAGTGGAGAAACAAAGAAGACATTGGGGGACATCAAACTCCTGATCTGCATAGAGGGAGTAAACTCTATTAAAAATTATGTGTTATAGATTGCTTATCTTGTTGCAATGTTATCCTTGGCAGGCCCTGGATACATGATATGAAGATCGTTCCCTCGACATACCACAAATGTGTAAAGCTTCCAACCCCATGGGGAGTGGTAAAGATAGAAAGTGATCAGCAGAAGGTGAAAAACTGCTACACTTCTTCAATGAATCCAGCTTCAAAGCTGAGGGAAGCATAATAATTAAAGTATCCTCCAAGGGACGTCATGGAGGCAAGAGAGCAGGACGTCAAGGATATTATATTAAACCTGGAGGATCCTGAATCCAAAATTTTCATAGGATCAGGGATCCTGGACAACATAGAACAGGATCTAGTATCCTTCTTAAAAGAAGGAAGTCTACTTTTTCTTGGAGACACGAGGACATGCCATGTATATCAAAAGATGCTATTACTCATAAATTAGGTATTGATAAGTTTTTCAGGGCAATACACCAAAAAAGGAGAAAGTTTGCACTTGAAAGAAATGCCATCATCGAGGTAGATAAGTTGTTAAAAGTAGGTATGATTAGAGAGGTCAAGTATCCAAGATGGCTATCCAACGTGGTGGTTGTTCAGAAAAAAAATTGAAAGTGGAGGGTGTGCATAGATTTTACAGATCTAAATAAAGCATGTACCAATGATCCTTTCCCGTTACCCCACATTGACTCCATGGTGGATGCTATGGCGGGTCATGAATTACTTACCTTTATGGATGCTTCATCTAGATTTCAGCAAATTCAGATGGAACCATCTGATCAAGAGGACACAACATTCATGACACCGGCCGGTATATATTGCTATATTACTATGCCCTTTGGTTTAAGAAATGCAGGTGCTACATACTAAAGGCTGGTGAATATGGTGGTCAAATCCAAAATAGCAGAGGATCACCTGAAGGATTTCGAGGTAGCATTCAATATCCTCAACCAATACAACATGAAGTTGAATTCGTCCAAATGCCATTTCGGGTCAAGGTTGGAAAGTTCTTAGGATATATGGTGACCAAGAGAGGGATCGAAGCCAGTCCAGAGCAGATCAAGGCTATAGTGAACATCAAATCTCCTGCCAATGCCAAGGATGTGGATCACAGCTTTAAACAGATTCATCTCAAAATCTTCAGAAAAATGCAAGGATTTCTACGAAATTTTGAGAAAGAACAAAAAATTTGAATGGATAGAAAAGCATGAAGCTGCCCTCAAAGCTCTCAAGGATTACCAGCTTTGATGAAACCAGAAGATGGAGAACCATTATCCTTATACTTAGTTGTTTTAGGTAAAGCGGTAAGTGCGGTCCTGGTCAAGGATCATGAAGGCCAACAACATCCAATATACTATGTAAGTAAAAGTCTATTTGATGCCAAGGCCAGGTATTCTCATTTAGAGAAACTAATTCTTGCTTTAATAATTAACTTAGACATTATTTCGAAACTCACACTATTATTGTCAAAACTAACTTTCCTATTAAGAATGTTCTCAGGAAACCTGAGATGTCAGGTAGAATAGCGAAGTGGGCAGTCAATCTTAGTGCATATGACATTAAGTATGAACCCAGGACTGCCATCAAGTCTCAGGCTTTAGCTGACTTTGTGGCTGATTTCAGTAGTGATCTACAAAGGGAAGCTGAGTTAGAAGTTCAACAACTTGAGGAGACCAAGAAACCTTGGACACTCTTCATGAATGGAGCTTCAAAAGTCAAGGGAACTGGACTAGGCTTACTATAAAATCGCCTAGTACAGGGAAAGGATGGGGATCAATCCCATTCCTGAAAGGTTAAAGGAAGCCTGTCTGTGTAAAGGCTTCGGATCCACACTTACTGGATCAGCACTCAAATGGCTGCTAAGTCTTCCTCCTTACTCTATAACTTCATTTTCTCATTTGGTTAATTTGTTCAATAATCAATTTTCATGTAGTAGATCATTTAAAAGGTTAACTTGTGACTTGTATAGGATCACCCAAGGTCGTGATGAATCACTTATTTACATCACTAAATTTAGTAGAGAATCCTTATAAATCCCTAATTTAGATATAGCCACTGTCGTAGAAGCGTTTAAAATGAGATTACTAAAAGATTCCCCATTCTATGATGACCTTGTTATGACACCTTGCAGCAATCTAGATGAAGTAAGGGACAGGGCCTTGAGATTCATCCAATTAGAGGATGACAAAAGGATCTAAGAAAGATTGTCAGGATCCTCAAAACAGGAAAAACAAGGATCCTTCTTCAAGAATAATCGATCCAAGCAATACTCCAAGCCCGACAATCAGAATGTGCATGCAGTTGAACAAGAGGAAGACGATGAGGATTATCCTCATATTTCTGAATATTGTTTTTCTGCTGATAATAGTGAACTAATCTTGGCTTTGTAGAATTTAGGTGACAAGGCTAGGTGGCCAAGAAAAAAATGAGAAGTCCATGTCTAGCAAGGATAAATTAAAATGGTGTGCTTATCATGAGGATTTCGGTCACCTCACTGATGACTGTATAGCTCTAAGAAAGGAGATTGACTATCTTTTGAGCAAAGGTTACCTGAAGGAGTTGCTCGGAAGGAAGAAGTCGAGGATCCAGGATCCTGAAAAAGTTTCTGAAAGAGCTCCTTCACTGCCTGCAAATGCTCAAGTCATTAACTTCATTTCTAGAGGTTCTGATATTTGTGGAACCTTGTTTTCTGCGACTAAGAGGCACGCCAAGGAGACAAAAATGGAGAATGGAGATAGACCCATTCGAACCTCCACTCTGACTCAGCAGAAATTGATATCCTTTGATGAGGATGACCATGTTGACATTCAGGATCCTCATCACAATGGTTTAGCCATTACTTTGTTTATTTCTAATCATTTTGTTCACATGATCCTCATTAACGGAGGGAGTTCGGTGAATATTATCCAGTTGGATGTCCTTAAGAGAATGAACATTCCTGAATCTGAGATTATTCCAAGATTATCGGTGCTTGTAGGATTCAGTGGAGAAACAAAGAAGACATTGGGGGACATCAAACTCCTGATCTGCATAGAGGGAGTAAACTCTATTAAAAATTATGTGTTATAGATTGCTTATCTTGTTGCAATGTTATCCTTGGCAGGCCCTGGATACATGATATGAAGATCGTTCCCTCGACATACCACAAATGTGTAAAGCTTCCAACCCCATGGGGAGTGTAAAGATAGAAAGTGATCAGCAGAAGGTGAAAAACTGCTATACTTCTTCAATGAATCCAGCTTCAAAGCTGAGGGAAGCATAATAATTAAAGTATCCTCCAAGGGACGTCATGGAGGCAAGAGAGCAGGACGTCAAGGATATTATATTAAACCTGGAGGATCCTGAATCCAAAATTTTCATAGGATCAGGGATCCTGGACAACATAGAACAGGATCTAGTATCCTTCTTAAAAGAAGGAAGTCTACTTTTTCTTGGAGACACGAGGACATGCCATGTATATCAAAAGATGTTATTACTCATAAATTAGGTATTGATAAGTTTTTTCAGGGCAATACACCAAAAAAGGAGAAAGTTTGCACTTGAAAGAAATGCCATCATCGAGGTAGATAAGTTGTTAAAAGTAGGTATGATTAGAGAGGTCAAGTATCCAAGATGGCTATCCAACGTGGTGGTTGTTCAGAAAAAAAATTGAAAGTGGAGGGTGTGCATAGATTTTACAGATCTAAATAAAGCATGTACCAATGATCCTTTCCCGTTACCCCACATTGACTCCATGGTGGATGCTATGGCGGGTCATGAATTACTTACCTTTATGGATGCTTCATCTAGATTTCAGCAAATTCAGATGGAACCATCTGATCAAGAGGACACAACATTCATGACACCGGCCGGTATATATTGCTATATTACTATGCCCTTTGGTTTAAGAAATGCAGGTGCTACATACTAAAGGCTGGTGAATATGGTGGTCAAATCCAAAATAGCAGAGGATCACCTGAAGGATTTCGAGGTAGCATTCAATATCCTCAACCAATACAACATGAAGTTGAATTCGTCCAAATGCCATTTCGGGGTCAAGGTTGGAAAGTTCTTAGGATATATGGTGACCAAGAGAGGGATCGAAGCCAGTCCAGAGCAGATCAAGGCTATAGTGAACATCAAATCTCCTGCCAATGCCAAGGATGTGGATCACAGCTTTAAACAGATTCATCTCAAAATCTTCAGAAAAATGCAAGGATTTCTACGAAATTTTGAGAAAGAACAAAAAATTTGAATGGATAGAAAAGCATGAAGCTGCCCTCAAAGCTCTCAAGGATTACCAGCTTTGATGAAACCAGAAGATGGAGAACCATTATCCTTATACTTAGTTGTTTTAGGTAAAGCGGTAAGTGCGGTCCTGGTCAAGGATCATGAAGGCCAACAACATCCAATATACTATGTAAGTAAAAGTCTATTTGATGCCAAGGCCAGGTATTCTCATTTAGAGAAACTAATTCTTGCTTTAATAATTAACTTAGACATTATTTCGAAACTCACACTATTATTGTCAAAACTAACTTTCCTATTAAGAATGTTCTCAGGAAACCTGAGATGTCAGGTAGAATAGCGAAGTGGGCAGTCAATCTTAGTGCATATGACATTAAGTATGAACCCAGGACTGCCATCAAGTCTCAGGCTTTAGCTGACTTTGTGGCTGATTTCAGTAGTGATCTACAAAGGGAAGCTGAGTTAGAAGTTCAACAACTTGAGGAGACCAAGAAACCTTGGACACTCTTCATGAATGGAGCTTCAAAAGTCAAGGGAACTGGACTAGGCTTACTATAAAATCGCCTAGTACAGGGAAAGGATGGGGATCAATCCCATTCCTGAAAGGTTAAAGGAAGCCTGTCTGTGTAAAGGCTTCGGATCCACACTTACTGGATCAGCACTCAAATGGCTGCTAAGTCTTCCTCCTTACTCTATAACTTCATTTTCTCATTTGGTTAATTTGTTCAATAATCAATTTTCATGTAGTAGATCATTTAAAAGGTTAACTTGTGACTTGTATAGGATCACCCAAGGTCGTGATGAATCACTTATTTACATCACTAAATTTAGTAGAGAATCCTTATAAATCCCTAATTTAGATATAGCCACTGTCGTAGAAGCGTTTAAAATGAGATTACTAAAAGATTCCCCATTCTATGATGACCTTGTTATGACACCTTGCAGCAATCTAGATGAAGTAAGGGACAGGGCCTTGAGATTCATCCAATTAGAGGATGACAAAAGGATCTAAGAAAGATTGTCAGGATCCTCAAAACAGGAAAAACAAGGATCCTTCTTCAAGAATAATCGATCCAAGCAATACTCCAAGCCCGACAATCAGAATGTGCATGCAGTTGAACAAGAGGAAGACGATGAGGATTATCCTCATATTTCTGAATATTGTTTTTCTGCTGATAATAGTGAACTAATCTTGGCTTTGTAGAATTTAGGTGACAAGGCTAGGTGGCCAAGAAAAAAATGAGAAGTCCATGTCTAGCAAGGATAAATTAAAATGGTGTGCTTATCATGAGGATTTCGGTCACCTCACTGATGACTGTATAGCTCTAAGAAAGGAGATTGACTATCTTTTGAGCAAAGGTTACCTGAAGGAGTTGCTCGGAAGGAAGAAGTCGAGGATCCAGGATCCTGAAAAAGTTTCTGAAAGAGCTCCTTCACTGCCTGCAAATGCTCAAGTCATTAACTTCATTTCTAGAGGTTCTGATATTTGTGGAACCTTGTTTTCTGCGACTAAGAGGCACGCCAAGGAGACAAAAATGGAGAATGGAGATAGACCCATTCGAACCTCCACTCTGACTCAGCAGAAATTGATATCCTTTGATGAGGATGACCATGTTGACATTCAGGATCCTCATCACAATGGTTTAGCCATTACTTTGTTTATTTCTAATCATTTTGTTCACATGATCCTCATTAACGGAGGGAGTTCGGTGAATATTATCCAGTTGGATGTCCTTAAGAGAATGAACATTCCTGAATCTGAGATTATTCCAAGATTATCGGTGCTTGTAGGATTCAGTGGAGAAACAAAGAAGACATTGGGGGACATCAAACTCCTGATCTGCATAGAGGGAGTAAACTCTATTAAAAATTATGTGTTATAGATTGCTTATCTTGTTGCAATGTTATCCTTGGCAGGCCCTGGATACATGATATGAAGATCGTTCCCTCGACATACCACAAATGTGTAAAGCTTCCAACCCCATGGGGAGTGGTAAAGATAGAAAGTGATCAGCAGAAGGTGAAAAACTGCTACACTTCTTCAATGAATCCAGCTTCAAAGCTGAGGGAAGCATAATAATTAAAGTATCCTCCAAGGGACGTCATGGAGGCAAGAGAGCAGGACGTCAAGGATATTATATTAAACCTGGAGGATCCTGAATCCAAAATTTTCATAGGATCAGGGATCCTGGACAACATAGAACAGGATCTAGTATCCTTCTTAAAAGAAGGAAGTCTACTTTTTCTTGGAGACACGAGGACATGCCATGTATATCAAAAGATGTTATTACTCATAAATTAGGTATTGATAAGTTTTTCAGGGCAATACACCAAAAAAGGAGAAAGTTTGCACTTGAAAGAAATGCCATCATCGAGGTAGATAAGTTGTTAAAAGTAGGTATGATTAGAGAGGTCAAGTATCCAAGATGGCTATCCAACGTGGTGGTTGTTCAGAAAAAAAATTGAAAGTGGAGGGTGTGCATAGATTTTACAGATCTAAATAAAGCATGTACCAATGATCCTTTCCCGTTACCCCACATTGACTCCATGGTGGATGCTATGGCGGGTCATGAATTACTTACCTTTATGGATGCTTCATCTAGATTTCAGCAAATTCAGATGGAACCATCTGATCAAGAGGACACAACATTCATGACACCGGCCGGTATATATTGCTATATTACTATGCCCTTTGGTTTAAGAAATGCAGGTGCTACATACTAAAGGCTGGTGAATATGGTGGTCAAATCCAAAATAGCAGAGGATCACCTGAAGGATTTCGAGGTAGCATTCAATATCCTCAACCAATACAACATGAAGTTGAATTCGTCCAAATGCCATTTCGGGGTCAAGGTTGGAAAGTTCTTAGGATATATGGTGACCAAGAGAGGGATCGAAGCCAGTCCAGAGCAGATCAAGGCTATAGTGAACATCAAATCTCCTGCCAATGCCAAGGATGTGGATCACAGCTTTAAACAGATTCATCTCAAAATCTTCAGAAAAATGCAAGGATTTCTACGAAATTTTGAGAAAGAACAAAAAATTTGAATGGATAGAAAAGCATGAAGCTGCCCTCAAAGCTCTCAAGGATTACCAGCTTTGATGAAACCAGAAGATGGAGAACCATTATCCTTATACTTAGTTGTTTTAGGTAAAGCGGTAAGTGCGGTCCTGGTCAAGGATCATGAAGGCCAACAACATCCAATATACTATGTAAGTAAAAGTCTATTTGATGCCAAGGCCAGGTATTCTCATTTAGAGAAACTAATTCTTGCTTTAATAATTAACTTAGACATTATTTCGAAACTCACACTATTATTGTCAAAACTAACTTTCCTATTAAGAATGTTCTCAGGAAACCTGAGATGTCAGGTAGAATAGCGAAGTGGGCAGTCAATCTTAGTGCATATGACATTAAGTATGAACCCAGGACTGCCATCAAGTCTCAGGCTTTAGCTGACTTTGTGGCTGATTTCAGTAGTGATCTACAAAGGGAAGCTGAGTTAGAAGTTCAACAACTTGAGGAGACCAAGAAACCTTGGACACTCTTCATGAATGGAGCTTCAAAAGTCAAGGGAACTGGACTAGGCTTACTATAAAATCGCCTAGTACAGGGAAAGGATGGGGATCAATCCCATTCCTGAAAGGTTAAAGGAAGCCTGTCTGTGTAAAGGCTTCGGATCCACACTTACTGGATCAGCACTCAAATGGCTGCTAAGTCTTCCTCCTTACTCTATAACTTCATTTTCTCATTTGGTTAATTTGTTCAATAATCAATTTTCATGTAGTAGATCATTTAAAAGGTTAACTTGTGACTTGTATAGGATCACCCAAGGTCGTGATGAATCACTTATTTACATCACTAAATTTAGTAGAGAATCCTTATAAATCCCTAATTTAGATATAGCCACTGTCGTAGAAGCGTTTAAAATGAGATTACTAAAAGATTCCCCATTCTATGATGACCTTGTTATGACACCTTGCAGCAATCTAGATGAAGTAAGGGACAGGGCCTTGAGATTCATCCAATTAGAGGATGACAAAAGGATCTAAGAAAGATTGTCAGGATCCTCAAAACAGGAAAAACAAGGATCCTTCTTCAAGAATAATCGATCCAAGCAATACTCCAAGCCCGACAATCAGAATGTGCATGCAGTTGAACAAGAGGAAGACGATGAGGATTATCCTCATATTTCTGAATATTGTTTTTCTGCTGATAATAGTGAACTAATCTTGGCTTTGTAGAATTTAGGTGACAAGGCTAGGTGGCCAAGAAAAAAATGAGAAGTCCATGTCTAGCAAGGATAAATTAAAATGGTGTGCTTATCATGAGGATTTCGGTCACCTCACTGATGACTGTATAGCTCTAAGAAAGGAGATTGACTATCTTTTGAGCAAAGGTTACCTGAAGGAGTTGCTCGGAAGGAAGAAGTCGAGGATCCAGGATCCTGAAAAAGTTTCTGAAAGAGCTCCTTCACTGCCTGCAAATGCTCAAGTCATTAACTTCATTTCTAGAGGTTCTGATATTTGTGGAACCTTGTTTTCTGCGACTAAGAGGCACGCCAAGGAGACAAAAATGGAGAATGGAGATAGACCCATTCGAACCTCCACTCTGACTCAGCAGAAATTGATATCCTTTGATGAGGATGACCATGTTGACATTCAGGATCCTCATCACAATGGTTTAGCCATTACTTTGTTTATTTCTAATCATTTTGTTCACATGATCCTCATTAACGGAGGGAGTTCGGTGAATATTATCCAGTTGGATGTCCTTAAGAGAAGGAACATTCCTGAATCTGAGATTATTCCAAGATTATCGGTGCTTGTAGGATTCAGTGGAGAAACAAAGAAGACATTGGGGGACATCAAACTCCTGATCTGCATAGAGGGAGTAAACTCTATTAAAAATTATGTGTTATAGATTGCTTATCTTGTTGCAATGTTATCCTTGGCAGGCCCTGGATACATGATATGAAGATCGTTCCCTCGACATACCACAAATGTGTAAAGCTTCCAACCCCATGGGGAGTGGTAAAGATAGAAAGTGATCAGCAGAAGGTGAAAAACTGCTACACTTCTTCAATGAATCCAGCTTCAAAGCTGAGGGAAGCATAATAATTAAAGTATCCTCCAAGGGACGTCATGGAGGCAAGAGAGCAGGACGTCAAGGATATTATATTAAACCTGGAGGATCCTGAATCCAAAATTTTCATAGGATCAGGGATCCTGGACAACATAGAACAGGATCTAGTATCCTTCTTAAAAGAAGGAAGTCTACTTTTTCTTGGAGACACGAGGACATGCCATGTATATCAAAAGATGTTATTACTCATAAATTAGGTATTGATAAGTTTTTCAGGGCAATACACCAAAAAAGGAGAAAGTTTGCACTTGAAAGAAATGCCATCATCGAGGTAGATAAGTTGTTAAAAGTAGGTATGATTAGAGAGGTCAAGTATCCAAGATGGCTATCCAACGTGGTGGTTGTTCAGAAAAAAAATTGAAAGTGGAGGGTGTGCATAGATTTTACAGATCTAAATAAAGCATGTACCAATGATCCTTTCCCGTTACCCCACATTGACTCCATGGTGGATGCTATGGCGGGTCATGAATTACTTACCTTTATGGATGCTTCATCTAGATTTCAGCAAATTCAGATGGAACCATCTGATCAAGAGGACACAACATTCATGACACCGGCCGGTATATATTGCTATATTGACTATGCCCTTTGGTTTAAGAAATGCAGGTGCTACATACTAAAGGCTGGTGAATATGGTGGTCAAATCCAAAATAGCAGAGGATCACCTGAAGGATTTCGAGGTAGCATTCAATATCCTCAACCAATGCAACATGAAGTTGAATTCGTCCAAATGCCATTTCGGGGTCAAGGTTGGAAAGTTCTTAGGATATATGGTGACCAAGAGAGGGATCGAAGCCAGTCCAGAGCAGATCAAGGCTATAGTGAACATCAAATCTCCTGCCAATGCCAAGGATATGGATCACAGCTTTAAACAGATTCATCTCAAAATCTTCAGAAAAATGCAAGGATTTCTACGAAATTTTGAGAAAGAACAAAAAATTTGAATGGATAGAAAAGCATGAAGCTGCCCTCAAAGCTCTCAAGGATTACCTATCCTGAACCGCTTTGATGAAACCAGAAGATGGAGAACCATTATCCTTATACTTAGTTGTTTTAGGTAAAGCGGTAAGTGCGGTCCTGGTCAAGGATCATGAAGGCAACAACATCCAATATACTATGTAAGTAAAAGTCTATTTGATGCCAAGGCCAGGTATTCTCATTTAGAGAAACTAATTCTTGCTTTAATAATTAACTTAGACATTATTTCGAAACTCACACTATTATTGTCAAAACTAACTTTCCTATTAAGAATGTTCTCAGGAAACCTGAGATGTCAGGTAGAATAGCGAAGTGGGCAGTCAATCTTAGTGCATATGACATTAAGTATGAACCCAGGACTGCCATCAAGTCTCAGGGTTTAGCTGACTTTGTGGCTGATTTCAGTAGTGATCTACAAAGGGAAGCTGAGTTAGAAGTTCAACAACTTGAGGAGACAGGAACCTTGACACTTCATGAATGAGCTTCAAGTCAAGGAACTGACTAGGCTTCTATAAATCGCCAAGGAATTACCATTATTGCATGATTCAATACAAAATGAGGCAGTAGAGCCTGATAGTAGTTGCAATTAGTAAGCACATGGAACTACTTCAAGTAAGTGGTTCCTATTATTACTATATTATAAGTCTACCTGTCAAGTGAAAGTATCAAATTAGAGATAGTAGGAATGCAGATTCTTTGTTGTTACTCAAGGTACCTGGAAGAAATGCAGAAGCAGACGTTTTAGCTAACCTTGGATCATCACTAAAGGTTCCAGAGGATGTGAAGATACCTATTATCCATGTTTTAACTCCTGCAACTGAGGAAAATGAAGCAATCGAGATAGGGGAAGACATTACAATTGTACCTAGTGATGATGTGCAGTCGAATTCAGGATCCTGGATCCTTCTAATTCTGAAGTATATTCAGAATGGAGAAATTCAAACTGGGGAAAATCCTAGAGCCTTCAAGATTAAGGTATCTCAATTCTCCATATTAAATGATCTGTTGTATAAAAGATCTCTTGTAGGTCCCTATTTGTGGTGCATTGAGAATCCAAAAATTCAAGAAGTCTTGAAGGATTTTCATGAAGGAGATTGTGGAAACCACACTGGGGGCAGAGCATTATTGTCAAGGATCCTTAGAACAGGATATTACTAGCCTACAATGAAGAAGGATGCTGTGGAATATGCAAGGAAGTGTGATGCTTGTCAAAGGCACAGTAACATTCTACATAAACCGACATAATCTTTACATCCAATATCCTCTTCTTGGCCATTCATCAGATGGGGAATGGATATAGTAGCCAAACTCCCAAAGGCACCTGGAGGAAAAGTGTTTATGCTAGCCATGACAGTTTATTTCTCCAAGTGGATAGAAGTATAAGCCTTTGCCCGAGTTAGAGAAAAGGAAGTCATATCCTTTATTTAAAGAAATATTATTACTATATTTGGAATCCCTTCCGAAATTGTTTGTGATAATGGATCCCAATTTATTGGGAGTCAAACTACTAACTTCTGTGACAGCTGGGGGATTAGGATGATAACATCAACACCGGTCCACCCACAAGCTAATGGCAAGGCAGAATCATCCAACAAGATCATCATTAACAACTTGAAGAAGAAGCTTGGATCCAAGAAAGGAAAGTGGGCTGAAGAGTTACCAAACGTCTTATGGGCAGATAGAACAACTCTGAAGAATGCTACGGGTCAAATTCCATTCTCCCTAGTCTTTAGAGCTAACACAATGATCCCTACAGAAATGGTGGTTCCTACAGCCAGAACAAGCATCCGTGATCCTGAAACAAATACTGAGAGCCTGACTCAAGATTTGGATACTGTGGAAGAGCTCAGGGATTTAGCAAGAGTTAGGCTGGCTAGTTATCAACAAAGAATGGCTGGACCATACAACAAAAATTTGAGGGTCAGAAGATTTCAATTTGGTGACTTGGTATTAAAGAAAGCCTTCCAGAATACCACGAATCCTGTTGATTGCAAGTTAGCACCGAAATGGGAAGGCCCTTATTTGATTAAAGCTGAAGCTGGAAATGGGGCATATCATTTGCTAGCTATGGATGGTGATCTCCTACCAAGAGCTTGGAACGCTATTCACTTAAAGAAGTACTTTATGTAAGAAGGATCAAGGATCCTTGGAGATCTTGATATCCAGTTCAAGCTGGAGGATCCTCAAAGGATATATGATCCTTACTTTGGTAATATTTTACTAATTCTTTCACATTACACTTATGATTTCATTATGGGAAAAAGGTGTTAGATTCCTAACATCCTATTTTATCAAGTTTTAAGTCTTTGCAGAGCTTTTAACATCTTTGACAAAGTATCAAGAGGTTGGCCACCTCTCCAAGTTTTTTGGGCTTGTCCTCAGTTTAAGGTATCTTTTACCTTCTACGGTTTAAAGGTTTATACCTTTCACACAAATTGTGTTTCGACACCCCGTCAGTAGCGCACGTTATCCAAGTATAGTTCGAGGCAATGGGATCAGTACCCGCTTTAGGGGCTGACAATTTCATTGTTGTTGGCTATATGTAGGATCCTAAGTATAATGGTAGACGTACCATACATCCGTTCCTAAGGTTTCTAACGTTTTCACGTTAGCTAAGGTTTTGGCATTTTCATGTCATTCATGATTGGGTTAGTCGCCAGTTTGGGCCAGACCCAAGTATCCTAAGGCTTCTGTGGTCTTGTCCCTAGTTTATTCGGGTTGTCCCTAGATTATTTGGGCTTGTCCCCAGTTTATGTGGGCTTGTCCCCAGTTATGATGGGTTTATTCCCCTTAAATTTTGGCTTAGTCCCAAGTTATGTTTGTAGATTCTTGAGGTTTTGCAATGAAGGATCCTAAATCCTTAAATCTTAACTGATTCCTTTGATCCATTTATATTTTGGTAAGCCATAAGGATATAGAATCCTAACTTGGATTCTTGGGTATGTTTTAATCTTAATATTGATTATCTTGTTGATATCACCCTAGACCTTCCAACCAAGGATATACGATCCTTGATCATATAACTTTTTACATTTTTTTTAAATGTAAAAAGGTGTTATGGTAAGAAAGTGGATATGTCTTGGACGATCTAAATTTCTCTAAGTTTTGGAAAGTAAAACTAATTGGTAATCATAAATACACAGAGCAAAGATAAAAACACAAGGTTAGCTAAAAATAATATTTTATTATTAAAACCCTTTTAAAAGATTGCCAAAATCATCAACCTAAGTTTCTACCATCAAAATGTGGCCCGTCCACTTTGGTGATAAATGGGGTCCGCACTAATAGTTCGTCAAGTGCAGGAAATAAAAGCTGGATAACCAATGCTTCTTCCCCCAAACAGAGGATCTCTCTACCTTAGTCATCCTGCATATTGTATGAAGGATCAGTGATTCTTAAACCTAGAGAAAGTACTATTTAAAGTTACAAACTATAATTTTTCAAATCAAAACACCATAAACCACAAAAACCATAAAAGTGAGATCTGGCTTAGGCATCAATATCCATCATCGCCCACTTATGCAGCCACCTCAAACCGCTGCGTCTTCACCCTTCGCTTCACCGTCACCACCAGCTTTCGCTTCCACCGGTTCCTTGGTCCCGCTTGGTTCAGCATCAAGAAACAGCACATCCTCCGGTTCTTCCTCAACTCCAAGATCCTACAGCCTCTGCCTCCATCCAGCAAGGTCCCTATTCAAATTTGTTGAAAGCAGGATTCCTAGCCTCTTGGGCCATTTTGATCCTTGCCTTCAAGATAGCTTTGGTAACACAAACCTGAGCCTCGTCAGCAGCATCCAGCCAGTCCTTGTTCGCCTGAATCTCGTCCTTGTTCGCCTGAATCTCATCCACCAAGGCTTGATTCTCCAAGCGGTTAACCTCCTTTTCAAGCTGAGAGATTCTTTTATCCTTGGCAACAGCAAAGGTGCGGAGATCAACGACGACATCTTCAACATCAGCAAGACGTTTGTCCTGGATGGCTCGGATTTGGGCGATTTTCTGCATACAACAGAGCAAAATGATGAGGATCGGTGATCCTTAAAAAGAATCTTAAAATACCAGAATCAATGATCCTTACCTCGGAAACATAGTCATGGATTTGTTGTTCAAGCTGGAAGGCATCCCCAGTCGGCTCGCTTGGCTTCTTCATTTTTGACACCGATTTGGCACAGGTAGTTATCGCTTTAGGTTCTGTTTGGCTTGGGCCTGTGGCCAACCCTTTCTTCGTGGAACCCGGAGACATGATGCTTTCAAGATCTCCGAGGCCAAATTTGGAAGTGGATTTGGATGCAGACTTGGCAGCACCTAAAGCAAAGATAAGTATCCTCGAACCTTTATTTTTAATTTTAATATTACTATTATGAAATAAAATATGGATACTTACTTGACATGGTGAAGGATACTGAGCTGGTTTCTTCTAACTCCTTGTTTTTTGCCTTGAAAGTTCATTTGCTTGAATCCAGGGCCTAGAATGCGGCTATCCTTTCAGCAGTGGCATGAGTATCCTTAAGGGAAGCAAAGCTAGTCATTGCACAAGTCAATAGAAGAGGATCAGATATTCTCATATAAAAAAATAATATAAAGAGCTTTCTATGGTCCTATCCTAAGGATCCTATATCCTACCCTTCAAGTTCCACGTTTTTGGGAGAGTATCCCCTGAGGGAATAGAGTCTCTCCTTTCGAAAAAGAACTTGTTTTTCCAGTTGGTCTCATTTTTGGTGGTTTTGAGGAGTGGGAGAGGATGTTGAGGCTTAGCTTTGAAAAGGAATTGCTGGGATCCGTGGCTCACAAGGTTGTACAGGTATGGAAGTTCAGAAAGACCAAATCTTAGACCCCTGTCGCTAATGAGTTATTCGAAAGTATACAACACTCTCCACAACATCGGCGTTGCTTGGCTGTAGCACAGGCCGGTTAAGGTAAAAAGCTTTGGGTAAACACTGGGAACGAATAGGTGTAGCCAATATGAAAAGGGGCGGCAGGAAAACAAACCCAGACGCTGGATATTGTTCCCTACGGGAAACAATGGTGTAATTGATCAATTTCAGGATCAGTGAAGCGACAAAGTTCAGTGGAGGGGTTTTTCAGCAGGTTCTGACTTTTGGGTGGACTGTTTCGCTCATGATCCTTGCTTGGCGAAGAACGGATTACCGTCTTCATCATAAGAAATTATGAAGAAGGGGTGGTTGTAGAGTAAAAGGATTGAAAGAGGAAGAGAGAGAATACCCGAATAGTCTCCGGGATGAGGATTATAATGAAAAGATCTTGATCTTTAATGGGGATCTCATCTCTATCTCTACCTATATATAATGATGTTTGTTGCAGGTGGTCACATCACTGACGTCAGGCCTCGCAACAGATATATCCAAGTTGTAATGGCTAGTTCGAAATCAACAGAAATATGGCTAATCAGACTAGCTTCTTATTTGCTATATTTGGGGGCAATTGTTAGGGCTTAGATTTTAATGCTATGGATCATGTATCCTGAGATAAGAACATTACATACAACTCATAGAGTGAAAAGTGTCTATAATCTTGTCTATAAGAGAAAAAGAACATGTACATGCAAAAACTCAAAAATCTAAACCCCCCACCCCCACCCCACACCCCACCCCACCCAAAAACCTAAACCCCCTCACCCCCCCCCCCCCCCCTAGAAAAAAAAAACTATACCTCACAAAACCTAAAAAACCTAACCCCCCAACCCAAGCTAAATGCCAAAAACTAAAAACCAAACCCCCCAACCCAAGCTAAATGCTAAAAACTAAAAACTAAACCCCCAAAAAACCTAAAAAAATCTAAAGAACAAAAAAATAGTATTTTTTATAAAAAAACGCTACTTTATCGTTACTAAATTTTTTAGTGACGATAAAGTAGCGATTATTTTAATAGAATATTGAAAAAAATAATTTTTTTGTTTTGTTTTTTTATGTATTTTTTATTGTGTTCATATTGAAGAATATTCCTAAAATATTCCTTCTTACCCGTCTTACAATAAGAGTTTTTTATATTTGATCCTTTCTCCAAGTTAATAATATCTATTTATGTCGACTGTAATAGTTTCAACTATCTACAATACATACACCAGATGTATAATGGTAATCCTAGACACATGGTTCATAAATATATCATGAATTGGATTATTATCATGTCACAATAGAACCTGGCTTAACACATGAGCAAAAGGTTGACTAAAGACTGAAGTGTATAAGTTTGTTTTGGTAAAGACTCATACCCAATTCAAGATATTAGTGTTGAGTGTTAATGAATGTTTTTTTTTATAAAATTCAAAGATATATGCTAATAAAATCTTGAACATATAAACCAATTTTTGAGTGGGGATTTTATGGGATTCTAGTCTAAAACTGAACAAATCACTTTGTAACTATGTGCCTATAAACAACTGTGCTTGGTTTGAAATGGAGATATAGGTTTATAACAAAAGAAAGACGAAAGAATAACTAAAATACGCTCAATCATCTATACTTTTTGTTGTCTTATATATAAATCATTAGTTCTCCACAATGAAAAAAGAATAAGATACCATCACCATGACTAGTGACTACTACTTTTGGTACATCTTCATCCAACACCAGGATAAGAGAATAAAGCTGGAAAAGTGTCCACTATATAACCTCAACAAAACAATTAACAAACGTAAGGAATATATAAACTTTCAAAGTACAAATAGCCTCACGCCCATGCCAACCATCGTATACCGCCATTCTTCTAACATGAACAACCACTCCAACAACACCGGTTATCGGCTAATGCACTCGCGTGTGCCATTTGATCGTGACGATGATGTTTCCCATATGATGCGTGTTTCTTTCATAATTGTAAGTCACTGCTACCCTAAGTGTTTATTTTTCTAACTAAAAATGATTATTTAAGTTGATAATCAGATTTGGAAAAATCCAACTGATTATATGCTTTGTTTTTTTGTATTATGATATGATCATTTTCACGACATACTTCCGTACATTTGTGCCTTAATAATCACGAAATACCACACAAGTAAACTAGATTTTGTCAAGAAGGCCAGAGTTTATTTTTATAATTAACAACTAGGATTTTGACTCAACGTGTGTTTAGCGGTACCCAATCTTAAAATAACTCAGATTTATATTGTCAGATATTTGACCCAACTCGTTTCTGAATAAAATTTACGTCAAAACATACACAACTAAAAACACATATAAAAATAAGCACGAAAACGTATTATATTTGACGTGACTCATTACCAACAACAACTTACGTTGAAACGCAAACAACTTGAATTTATACCAAAACGTACTTAAAAATACATGTGTAAGAAAATAATATATTTTTTTAAGTTAGAGAATGGTACCGCGTGTTGCGGTGACGTCGAAACATAAGGTAACTCGTATTTTTATAGCCTAGTGAAAACGTATTATATTTGACCTGACTCGTTTTCGAACAAAGTATATGTCAAAACGTAGACCAACCGAAAACCTACATAAATATAAGCACGAAACATATTATATTTTAGGAATAATGGATTTTAATAATCCTAACTATTAGTCGTTGGCCGGCAACGGTCCCAACTTCAAATTAACCAGTGGTAGTCCCATCTTTTCATATATTGTAAACTAATCGACCTTTACTAAACCAAAAAGGATAAGAGGACAAAAAGAAATTAAAGTTCAGTTAGTAAAGGTCCATTAATTTAAATATGTGAAAAGTTGGGACCACTACTAGTTATTTTTGAAGTTGGGACCGTTGCCGGCCATCGGCTAATAGTTTGGATTATTAAAATCCATTATTCCTATATTTTACCACGTACATAAAACATGTAAAACTCGAGAGAGGCATAATGATATTTTACAGAAAATTGAGGGGTGTAAATGTTAATACCGAAAATTGAGAAGTTGAGATAAATTGAAAAAAAAAGACAAAAACAAAACAAATCAGTGTAGCTAGATTTAATATTGATATTAGCTACACTGAAATGTCACCCTTGAAAGTTATATATAATGTGTTCTAAAATTTTCAGGGTATGGTTGGTCCGATGGATCATTTTGGGTCCGGACGATATGTGTCGCCCTTCGCCACACCTAGGTAAGTCACCTAGTGAGTTTACGAGTTAGAGGTGAAATATGCTTTTATCTTAAACTCAGTAATTATACCAAATAAAATACATACATGCATACATATATATGTCTATATAAAATATAATATATATATTGGATTTTTTACAAACTTTTTAATTTTTATATTTTATTTTTTATTTTTACATTTTTTATAGATTTTTAGAACAATTTTGATTTTTAGGATTTTTATGATTTTTTAGAAATTTTTTATTTTTTAGAACATTTTTCGATTTTTTAGACTTTTTTTACTGTTTAGGAATTTTAGTTTTCTACATTTTTTAGAATTTTTAAATTTTTAGAATTCTTTTGATTCTTTATAATTTTTTTTTTTTATAATTTTTTGAATTTTTAGATTTTTTTGTTTTTATAGAAATTTTGAGTTTTTTATAATTTTTTTGATTTTTAGTTGTTTTTTGTTTTTATATTTTTTGATTTTTTTACAATTTTGTTAAATTTTGAACTTTTTTTATTTTTAGATTTTTTTTATTTTTTAGATTTTTTTCACTTTTTAGAGGTTTTTGAATTTTTTTTATTTTCTAGATTTTTTTATATTTTTATATTTTTTGGAAATTTTTTGATTTTTATAGTTTTTAAATTTTTTTTTATTTTTTTACAATTTTTATTATTATTTTGGTTTTTTTAATTATTTTTTATCTCATCTTTACCTAAAGCTATATTAACCTAACCCATCTTGACTTATTACCCATCCGACCTTTTTTTTAAATGCCAATCCTGACCTATACCAATCTTAACCCAAACTCATCTTGACCTATTACCCAAACCCACCCAACTTGCCCACTTTAACACCACTAGTTTAATGCATCTAAAATAATAATAATTATTATTATTATTATTTATTATTATTATTATTATTATTATTTTGTAAGTTCAAATTTAACATATTATATTATATTCATAAAAACGTTAGAAAAGTTGGTGAGAACTTCTTTGGTGAACTTAACATGATACGTTTTGACATTAGTTTTAACTCCATCGAAAATCCTATAAAGCGCATGTCTAATGTGTTATTATCTATTTATATAAATAGTTATAGCACGTTATTCAAACTATGTGACCAGGCATCTTGTTATGTAAATTAATTACTAGAGGTAGCAACTATAAAGTTATACTACTAATTTCATAATTGTTAATATCCAAGGGCGATCTTTTCAGGGTTCGATCTCAACCTACCTTGCCGAACCTAGCACCGATACCACTATGCCAAGAAGCGCAAACCCAGGACCAAGACTCACCAGCCATAGTGATCCCATATTAATGGGAAACCAACAAAATATTGGTTTGGAGAAGCTTAGGAAAGAGATCTACAATCCGGGAATACCACGAGTTAACCTGTACTATCGAGATTTTGATGCTAGATCCAAACCGCGGGATGGTAGAGTTGTGTGGTTTGTTTAGATGACTTTGAACCAAGAGAAATGGTAACACTCGCACCATGCAATCATATGTTTCACGAAAATTGCATTGTACCATGGGTGAAAAGCCATGGCCAATGTCCGGTTTGTCGTTTTGTGATTAGCGGACGTAATAACGAGAATGAAGGAAGACAACCCATTAACAATAGTGACTTGAGCAATGATCCATTTGCAAGAGACTTGGTTTCTTTTATAAGAGACATGGAAGGTAGGGGTTGATCTCTTTAGGGTGCACCCTTTGGCCTTTGCTAGGACTGGTGATCATGTCAAATGGTTCTACCAATTTGCTTACGGGTAGGTTAGGGAACACCATGTTTATTTATAAAATATTAAACGAGCTCCGACATGTAATATAAATTACTACATCAACTTAATCGCTGTTATTTTTTATACTACATCAACTTAATCGTTGTTATTTTGTATTTTGTAATCATCTGTACACAGTATTTTATAAGAATACTTTCCTTTCTTCTTCCACTATTGATATGTACTTTAATACTTCATGTTATCTATTTATTTACTATTATTTTATTATTATTGATATTGTTATTTTAGTTTATTGTTTTTTTTAGTTTTATTTATTTAGTTGTTACTTGTTCGTTAAAATATCAAAGTAATAAATTACAAACAAGTCTCATTGGGTGCCTTTCTATGCTTTGGGTATAAGTTTTAGTTTTATTTATTAACTAATTTAAGTATCTGTGTATTACACAGGTGGTCTCACAGTCTGGATAGTTATTGTGGTTTGCCCAGATTTCACCTATAGTCCTTACACTTCTAAAGTTACAGCTATAGTCCCAAACATTTGTATATTCGTCCCTAGGCCTAACATCAGTTAGGTTCTCAGTTAAGTGGGTGTGAAATGACCTAAACACCCTTATTGTTAAAAGAATATAATCAATATTTTAAATTTTGTGTGGGACTGTCACACCCCAACCGATGACGGAAACATATGAGGGAGACGAAAACGAGATTGCAAGAGACTTTATAACACTATTTGCGACAACTTTAAAGTAATTCGATTTCATTGATACTAAAAAGGGCAAGTACATTGTTTCGGAAATAGAAGTACAACATGTTTCAAATAACAGAACAACATGAAACAAAATACAAAAGTTTAAATCTAGGTGTGTTTATAATCCACCCTAAATATGTTTCTTCCATCATCATCACTAGTTTCATGCAACATGTATTAAAATAATGATCAACAAAAAGTTGGCGAGCATACAAGTTTTATTACATAGCATAATAGTGAAAAAGTTGTCTCATGTCCAACATGGTAATTTGCATATATTGTTACTATCATACTAACATGTGTTAACTATATGTCAAAACCAAGTTTAACGCAATCGTGCATACCATTGTCGCCGAAACGACAAGGTTGTAAAATGGTTTATTTAACAATACCACAAGAATACGGGCGGTGTGTTAATCCGATAGCGCTATAATTCTTAAGGGAGGCTAGCAAAGTTAATGAGCATATAGGCACAAGTATACATAGCATGCGATAACAAGAATAATACAAGTATCATGCTTTAATGTGTAGGTCCGTTCGGATCTCCTAATAGCTCAGGCACTAACTTGATAACCTAGTATAAACGTGCGGAATCCGTTGTATAGTTAGGCGACATTGTAAACACGATATATTCACTTTAACCACTGTTTCATTAACACTTTATACGTTACAGATCCTAGAAATAGTTGGACGGAGCTCCTGTGTCCGAGTTACTAAAACATTACTTTTCTCACACCTCAACACGACTATATATAGACTTGACAGGCTACCTTCGTACGAGGATAAAGCTATCTTCGTACGGATGTAAGTTATCTTCGTACGAAGGTAAACTACCTTCGTGCGAAGTTACATATAAACATAACAAATCTAACATGTTCGTTCCTATTTCAGACTCGATATGATTCGATGACGTATGCGACAAACATATGCATCAACAGTCTCCCCATTGGCTGTTGCCGCAGTCTTCAAATTCCTCCTTTAAACTTCAGAGTCTTTAAACCTCTTAAAGTTTCTTCAATACTTTAATAGCTTTAACTTTCTTGAGCTTCAAATACTATCAACAGTCTCTTCCTTAATTTCTTTATCTCGAATAATAACATTACGTATTAGCATACTCCCCCTTTTTTTTAGCATTCTTTATTATCATTCAACATTTCTATCCTGCTCCCCCTTACACTTAACTTCCTGTTCTTTCTTCTAAACATTCAAATAAACATTTTAGATTCAAACTTTGAGATTTTCATCATAATCATTTCAAAATTTAATCACTTTATCAGTTTTAAACCCTCTCAGTTAATCAAGTTCAAGTTAATGACCTTGATGATCTGATTTTTCTACCAAGTTCAAATCAGTGACCATAGTTGAACACATTATGAACCAACTGATATTTTTATCAAGTGTAAGTTTCAAATTAATGAACTTTTTATCTTTTCAGAACATTATTAAATTTCAAACTATTGTTCAGCAGCTTCACACTTTAAAAATCAATTTTTCAACATCGGTGGACGAATCCAAATATACGCATTAAAGTACATAAAGAATCCAAACAAGGACTTCAATTTAGCACTTTAAACATCTCACAAGAATCTAACTATGAAGATAGATAGATACTATAAGGATTTGGTTCAGTCTCATTGAATCATAACATATGCATTAAAGTACACAAAGAATCCAATCAAGGACTTCAATTTAGCACTTTAAAATCCCACAAGAACCTAACTATGAAGATAGATAGATGCTATAACGATTTGGTTGGTCACATTGAATCATTGGATCATTGAATCACAAGTCCTAAATCCTAATGGTGTTTCGGATAACGCCACGAAGGGTAATACAATAAGCACACTTATATATATGAATTACAAGTGGCGTATCCAAAATGTCCTTATTGTATTAGTGTAGTTTCATTATCTAAATCACCAACAATCTCTACACATAAACAATAACCATCGGTGCGTAAAGCACTTCTTAGAAATCTCACTATGAAGATAGAAAGATTTAAGACTGCACTTGAAATATCCTACAAGAATCTAACTATGAATATAGATAGACCCTACACGAATTTGGTACGTGTTCTCAGTCGTCATGTTTTGCATCATTGGAATAATACACACAAAGTACTTAGTAAACACATATATGCCATACAATAAGAAAAAATGATTACACATCTGAATCACCCCAAAACATTTGAAAACGTAAAGTAGGGGAACTATGTACTCACAGGTTTGCATATAGGTCTTGTTCAATCGAATACCAAAGCTCAAAGTTCAAGTGTTGAAGTGATTCCTAGTGTAACGGATACTATGTGTTAGTGTATCGAAACTTGAAATGAGAGATTGGATAGAATGAGGTTTATAAACCAAACAAGAGTTGGATCTTAGTTTTGATTTTCTTTTCACAATCAGGTTTATTTTGGACCTCTATAAGTGTTCTTATTGTATTACCCTTGTAACGTTATGAATCACTTTAGGATTTTTGTGTTTAGTTGATTCAAATGTTCACTATCCAAATCCTTGTAGAAACTTCCATACTTTCATATGTTAGATTCTTAGAAGGATATCCAAAGTATTATTATAAATCATTGATTTGATTTCTAATAGTACTCACACAAGTTTATGACCTATTTCAATGTTGTAACAAAGACCAAAGTACAATTTTCAATGGCATAAAAATTACCTAATAATAATCATATTGCCATATGAAAAACTCTTTTGTCACAAGTTTCACAATCAAGATAATGCATTGCAATGCTAAACCCTTTTGCCATTCCTTGGCTTCAAAGAGTCCATCTTCAATTGACGACTCTCGTAGTTGTCAAAGTATGCAATACTAAACCTTTTGCCATTAATTTGGCTAACAAACCCTATGTATTCACCAGCATTCTTTATTGACGTCTTTTTCACATATGTTCAGGTTATTGATTATCCAAGCATGCTACACATAAGATCGCATCTGGGCCTTAGACTTCTTTAATAAAAAGACAGTTTCATGTATTCTTTGTATTGTAAAACAATAATAATAATGAAACAATTTAGTACCAGTTGTGAGCAATTTGCAACGTGACTCCCCGATATTTTCGCCGCGTGTTGTTGTATTACGCGATTGGGGTGTTACAGATTATTATCTGAGATATGTTAGCTATTTTTAGAAACTTGACTTAACTGTGTTTCCCACCTCAAAATATACTCCCGTATCAAGATTCCGTATATTTCATCTTACATGTGAATATAGCTAACTGATATCTGTATTTCGGTAATGCGAGGCCTTGAGAGCTCAGGTTAGTACCACCGTACAGACAAAGAGATGAAGGCTCGACTTGAAAGTGGTGTCCCAATTTGGAATCTTTTACTGCAATTGTTGGATCTTTCGATACTTACAATTTGCGGCAGTTTCGGGTTTTAAAGCAAAAGTATTCTACAAGTTCTAGTCCATTGCCGACGCAAATTATAAGAACTTATATAATACCCCAGATATCAATTCTCTATAAAGACCTAGTATCTCAGAATCAGGCAATCTCTCAAACGAAATTTCGGTGTACTGAGACCATATATCCGAGAGATGTTAAACCACTAATTAAGAAGTTATACATTTATGTTTATATCTCAGAAGCAATCTACTGAATGTGCGAATCCTTGACACATCCTTAGTGAGATCTGTTTAAACTTTTTAACACTTCAATTCTTTAGCATACTGTGATAGTCCACTGATGTAAAAACTTTTTTTTTTTATCTTTTTCATGTTTTTGTACTTCTTTTGAACTTTTATATGTTTTTGGATTTTCTCAAAATTTCTCCCCCTAAAATTCAAAAATACTAACCAACCGATGAGAACAAATTCAATTTGCCATCCATTACTGCTTCACAGTTATACTTTTAAGTTCTCTCCCCCTCATGATGACAAAAATTTGACACTTTTGTTTCTAAAAACATTTATACACAGGTCTTTTCAACCATGTTTTGTCTTGTTCAACAGTGAGGGTTCAGTGATTTTGAAAACTTTCTTCAAAAAAATTTGAAAATTTTAAAGTAAACATTAGAATAACATTCATCATGGCCATCTAAAAATTTTCATATTAAACCGGCCAAACTCCTCATCATGTGCCAATGAACTTCATTCTTCTTTGATTTACTTTTGATCTCATAAGTTCCTGCAGACACAATAAACACAATTAGTTGAGTAGTGACACCCAAGTCTTTTCAGTCTTAGGTGTTATTCCTTCAACCTTAGTTTGGATTTTCTTTTCACAATCAGGTTTATTTTGGACCTCCTCAAGTTTTGGAAATTCATCTAACCTTAGTTCGGGCACACCATTGATGTAAGTGTGCAGATTCGTTGTTACTCGTGTACATGCCCGCCTTATGGCAACCTTAGGCTCTCAAAAGCCTTTCTCTTTCTTATTCTCTACCATAGAGTAGGGACTCTCGTGGTCGGTTTGTAGTAACCAAAGATAACCACGTACACGACAACAAAGGAAGACTGTTACCCCCAACTCGGTGAAACCAAATTTATTCCCTTTATACAAACATGGGAGCATGGTGCTCACTATTGCGCCGTTCGCAACGAACCCTAAGAGGGTATCCATACCCCTCCTCTATAGAGGGTATTCAAGAACTGTTAAACCAAAATCGTAAATGCAACCTATGGTGTCTAGATGGTAAAAATAATGATTGCGAAGAAAACATAATAATTGCAGTTAATTGCAAGCTGAATACGAGACTCCTATTCTACTGTGAGTCCAACAACACTCTCACTGATGACCAACGTTACTCTTACCAATACGTAGGAATTGTGGATGGACAAATTACATAGCTACTATGTAGCATAATTATCATCCCCGTACGATGTTGATACTAAACGAAAAGCGAAAACATACTGTCTGTCAGATGACTGACACGAATAAAAATACTGAGCTTTCCAATGGATTACTAAACGGAATTTCGAGGACGGAATTCTTTTAGCCGGGGGAGACTGTGACAACTCTGAAAAATCCCGGTAAACTTTGACCTGTACAAGTCCGTGGTAACCGGACTTGACATGTATATCATGATATTTGTTGTGATTACGTGTGATGTGATACTCAGGACGAAACCAGGTACACCATAATCGGTCCAAAACTTTACGTATGCTTAAAACAATAATTGTGCGAAAACCCTAAACACATGCAGTACTTGTGTGCTATGCTAAATGATATCGGTTATGTCTCGGAGGGATCCGAGAGCACGTCATGGTTAACACGACACTAATAAGGGCCAACGGTGCGAGGTTGGTGTCCTTAGCCTGTAACAATGTGTTAAACGGGAGCTTTCCGTTTAACAGCGCATTAAACGTTTGACGATGATTATTAGGCCAACGGTGGGGATTGGAGATTTTGAGTTCATGAAACACCTTAGTTATGTGCCATAGACCATGACATAAGATTTGAAACAAATCGGAGCTCGGGCACGCAAAATGAGGCAGCCTCCCGGTTAGGGAAACGCCTTTGTGTTAAGAGCAACGAAAGACAAACCAAATATGCAAGGAATGGTAAATCAAGCCTAAAAAAACTTAAACTAACCTAATACGAGGCTATTATGATTAAAACGTAACAGGGTTCGGGTTTCGAGACGGTTATGCACGGTTTTTAAAACCGAGTCTTTTAACACTAAGAACACGAAAAAAAGAGACCGTTTCGCAAATCGGGGACGCGTTGGGACCCAAAAATGAACCTAAACGCAAAACCGAAGATAAACATCATTTTTTTTATCTCGAAAAACGAAGCACGACAAAGCGGGGGGTGGGGTAGGGGCACCCCACCTTGCGACCAGCCCCCCTATTATATATATATTTTTTCCTTTTTCTTCTTCATTTTCCATTAAAATTCTGCTCAAAACTCTCAAGAACTCAGCTGGGTATCATCTTAATTCAGCAAAATCAAAGGTATAATTCAAGTTTCTTGTGACTTTGATGATGATTTCTTGAGAAAACATGAACTAGACAAAGAAAACCCTTTTTAATCCATGATTTTGGATGAGTTAAACATGGTTCTTGGCTAAATAAGATCACATCAGGGGTTCCTTGATGTTATATGGTAGCCAAGATCACAAAACTTCGGGTTTTGATACCCTAATCGACCCCTAAACGACCAAAATCGATTAACAAGACAATTAACCGAAAAACAATGAAACAAGGCTTGATTGACATGAATTATGGCATGTTTGGATTGTAATTGATGTGTAGGTACTGAATATAGCACCCACACACTTCTGGACTCAAGAGAAACGCTCAGAAACGAAGCTTACGCTAGGTATAACACCCGAAACTTTGAACTAGCGTAGGCAAAATATTGTTTGGGCTATAACTTGGTCCGTGATGCTTGGATTGAGCTGAAATTTTGTGTGGTGATGTAGGGTGTTGACAGGAACGTCCACGTAAAATGTTAGGACTTTTAGAAATTCCTATGATTTTTGGAGAATTTTTTACTATTTTACCAAAAGAAATCAGAAAAATACCAAACAGAGTCAATAAATCACCAAAATTTATTTGAACACTAAGGAACGTATACAGAATGTTCTGAGAAGTTTGGGAGTCCATTGATTGAATTTTGATTCAGAGTAAAAATCCACGTTTCTGGGAGTTTTCGGTAGTCGAAAACGCACTGTAACGAAATTGGAAAAGTCCCAAATTTTTGCAGGGAGTTCCTGGACATATAAGGAGCGTTCTGGAATATTTTGAGAACTTTTGGACATAGATGATAAGAAACGTGAATTATTCGGTTAAACTTTTTTTTACAAATAATTTATTTGAGAAATTAAAATGGCTAAATAAATTCCCGAATTATTTTTCTCATAATCTATATATTTTTATGGACTTGTAGAAAAAGTTCCAGATTTTTATTCAACTTGTTGATTAAAAGGGAATTTACGGAATTTACAACGGTTTATTTTAAATTAATTTCGACAGTTTACCGTATAACGAACCTGCCGGAACCGGGAACTGACCAACCCGAAAATTACTATAATTGGAACACCATAATGAACCTACCGCATTCCTGGAGATTCCAGGATCTTTTGGACACTAGGGGTGTGTCCAATGCCAGTTCGGGAGAATCCCCGACAGCGAGAATGGAAACTTAATTTTGGGCAACCTGGACTCCCCAAACGCCCAAACTCCCTTAACGAAAAATTAATATTTCTTAAATAACAATATGTTGACACTATTGGTATTTCCGTACCATTATCCGAACATGTCAAACAGCTGACTTTGGCTGGCACGCGAAACGGTGCCTAGAAGCTAAACTGAAAACTGATACAACCCTGACTAGGGGTGTGCAATAACCAAACCGTTAACCAAAATTGAACCGAAAACCGATAAACCGAACCGAAATTAACCGAAACCAAATTAACCGAAAGTTGGTTAACAGATATTTTTTTTACCATCAGTTAACCAAAATTAACCGAACCGAACCATTTTTATTTTTTTATTTCTAGATTTTATACATCCATTTCATATATTTCATGTTTTATACTTTTATTTCTTGTAATAATACCTCCATTTCATGTACTTAAACATCTATTTCATGCATTTATACCTCCATTTCATTTATTTATACATCCATTTCATGTATTTGTACTTCTATTTCAAGTATTTATACCTCCATTACATGTATTTCTAAGCAAAATATTTAGCCCTTGTTTGAATTGGTTATTAACCGAAAATTAACCAAACCAAACCGAAAACCGACAAATTAACCGAATTAACCGAACCGATTAACCAATGACTTCGGATATGGACACGGATAATGCTAATAACCGAACCGAACCGAACCGTGCACACCCCTAACCCTGACATTCATCACCATACCAGTATTATAGACTCAATCCAGGGTGAAAACTCATAACCAGGTCCAAGTTATAACCATTACCAGCTTAGATACTGATTTGAGACCCTACTTGCATGCGTGTTATTAAAGCTGATCCAATTGCATAATAACTCTTTGATTAAGGCTGCTAACCACACTGTGAGTTTCACTCCCCCACTTTTAAATTGTTTTACTGTTTTCTTGGGTGATTTGCATGTTATAAACTATGTTAATTGCACCAACTGTGATGATGTGAATTACCTAACACACGAACTATCCCCACTACAAGTGATTAATGAAAGCTGTGGGCAGTGGATAGTACTATTGGTTTGACAAACCCAGTTGCTACGACCGGACTGTGTGTCGGAACCCACCAAAGTTTTGGGCATAATGCCCATTTCTATGACACCCCGATTGCCACGTGTATTCCGGTGGGCCCGGTGGGGAGTATCGTGACGTACAGTTGATATCATCATGACCAATTACAACACAGAGCAACACAGCGGAAGGCTTGGAGTAAAATATAAACTATTACAAACCGTAAGGTATCCAAAAGTTCGAAACACAAATATACATCAAGGCTTGTAATAAGATCCACATGCGGATCGGAAATAAACATACACAAATGATAACAGACTCTACAGGCTTAACTCTAAGGTCACAACTCCTTAATGTCAACGCCCCGCAGCTTCCGGCAGATTTCGTACTTGTACCTGTATTTTAATCTTTGAAAATACGCCAGTTTACACTCGTAAATACACTCAACCGACTCATTTTGAAAATCCTTTCGAAAATGGTTTTAGGTGCACTTGGCACATTTTTATAAATAACTTGGGATAGCACAAATGACCTTGTATACAGATTTACATGTCAGGCTTTTACATATGGAGCCCGGTACAGAAACCGAGACCTGATCGACTGACACACCACTCTGAACTTTCACATAGAAAGCAGATAGCAATTACCCAGTGTATGCCTACACGCCATGTTATATTGTCGTGGCCACTAGCACTTTAGTGAGCCAAGGATATCCTGGACACGGTCAAGTCCACCCCCAATGTTTTAGTTTCAGACAAAACAGATCAAAACCGGTTTATGCAAGATTTTAGTTAATTATCACAACTGGATAAAACATGATCCCATGCCCGACCAAGCGGTAATAATTTACCCTATCCCAAGCCCGTATAGGGAAAAATAAGTTAAGGGTATTTACCTGAAGTTAAGTGTTCGGAATGTCAGAACTCAGCCGCAGATCAAAGCAAGTACATGTACAATTTACCAGAAGGCATTTAGTCTGGAGTGATGGTAACTATTAACCAATATTAGAATGCTAACGGGTCCTTAGTTAAGTCTTAGACTCGGGGCGGTTAGTCTTACGCTAAAACAATACAATACGATACACTAGATTAAGCGGTGACCAGAATAGGATGTTAGCTGGACCCGGCAAGTATATAAACTTGTCTAATATGGGTAAACCAACAACATTCCAGATTTTGATAGAGAAATGACAAAGTTAAACCCGTTTTGGTTTAAGTACGTAAATTAGCTACGTAAGCTTAACCGAACGCACATCGGCGAAACCGGGTAACTGAGAGAGTCATATACAAGTTCCATATGGATATATGTTTAAAATATGTTATAAAATCAGTAGCTTTGCAAAAGGTAGTCCCAAGACATATTTAAAACCGAATTATGCCTTACAAGGGCATTTTGGTCATTTTAAGGTTTATTAAAGATGTTAAATATGAATCTGATGCCAAGACCATTATAAATCTGTAAAAATACTTATTTTATAATGTTACAATAGTAGGATTTCAAATATGTGTGTGTTTGATGGTTTTAAAATAACTTATGTCCTGTAATAGCTTTGAAGCCAAAATTGAGATTCTGAGTTCGAGACTTGTACTTACCGTTAAGATGTTGAAAATAAGTTTATAAATCAGTAGGTATCAAGTCTTAGCTCATAGTTATGGTTATACACCATGCTATGCGCCGAAAAGGCGTAAAAGTCGCTAAAATGCCGTTTAAATAGATGTTTAAGTTAAACAGAAGTTATAACATGTTTTATATACCAATAATATGTCATTTAACTTAGTACATCAGTAGGTTTAAGTTTTGGTTATAAAAAATTGATTAAACCATTTTTCGTGAAAAAGGGTAATTTAGTCATTTATCGGCAATTAACGAATTTTAAGCCCTCATTCAGGTTATAATCTGAATGAGCATACCAAATGGTCCTATTTATCATATTACATCAGTGACTATATTATCTTGATGATTAAACCATGTTTATTCTTTCTAAAATGCCGAAAATGGCATTTTAGCCATTTAAAGGCCATACATATGTCCTTTGCGAAAACTTATATTATAATCAGATTCTAAACACCAATCATAACTAAATAATGTTTATAAATCAGTTTATAGCTTATTTTTACATACGTGTGTGTTTAAAACCAAGATTTGTACAAAAAGGACCTTTTTGCAAAATTTATGTAATTTTAGCGGAACTTGTATGTAAACTCAGATTTCTAATGAATCGAGTGACGAATCTTTAGGTATTCATCCTATACTTAAAATGGCCTCAAAAAGGTTAAAATTCAGTAGCCAAAGTGGCTCGAAACTGGTCAGACCCAAAGTCAACAAAAGTCAACTGTTGTGACTTTTGGCTACAAACAGAGCCTAGACCAAAACTTGACGAGCCGAATCCGTAGACGTATGTTCTAATAATTATTTTTAGGTTGTTAGTGCATCAAAAGATATTTTATAATGTCTAGATCATTAGTTATGATTTTTATAAAACTGGACAGTTTGACTTTCTTTGACTTTTCGTTTGACTCGTCAATTGGTCATGAATTCGTGGTAATCGGAGATGCCCTTTTGAGGGATTAATACCTCCATCATTACAATCACGTAGCCACTTTCATTTTGCTTATTGGCTGGTCACGGAGTTAGATCAAAGTCAAGGCGCATTTACGTCAAGACTTTAATCTTAGCTATAAGCTATAAAGAATCAACTTAGCACGAATTGAACACTTACATCAAGTCTAAATGGGTGCTAGAATCAAGAAGGAATGCTTGAGAATGGCTAGAGGCTCCACAAGGATGATCTTGACGAATTAAGTTGGTGAAAATAATGGTTGCAACTAAAAATTCATCTTATAAGTAGCCAAGGGAGGATCCAGAGGTTTGCCAGGTGTTTAAGGACGTCAACATGTGTCCTTAGACGTGTCAAGCATGCAAGGAAAGCAACAAATGCGACAAGAGGTGGTAGAACATGGCTCTGCCATGTTTCTGCTCGCTGGCAGGTCCGTGCGAACCGTATGGGTTTTGCCTTGCGGTCCGTAAGGACCTCAGGTGCCCATAGATTTTGTTTTCCTTACGGACCGTATGGCTTTGGCCTTGCGGTCCGTAATGGGTGCCCAGAACGTGGAAGATTCCAAATCTTCATTTTTTAAGTCCCTAAACTTTCAACAATCGTATAACGAGGTTATCATTTATTATTTCAACGACTTTGGTCCCTCCTGTTACAGTACACGACCTTCGAGGATTACTGGGACACGTGTCGGAAAAATATTGGACGTAAAAACACGAGGTGTTACACATATTAGCTCAGCAAAACACCGGATGTTTGCGATCCGTTGTGCTTGGACCACATATTCCATTGGTTCCATGCACAGAGGATCCCAATACTTAAGTGCCAAAAAATCCTGAAAACTACTCTGAGCAGGATTTCCAGAAAATAGAGTTGGATGCAAAAGCGTTTAGCATTGTTGCTTTCGTGCTACCCAACGAAATCTATGCTGGATTGCTCCACTGCAATAGTGCAAAAGAGTTGTGGGATGCACTAAATGAACAATTCGGTGGAACTGAGGAAGTGATTGAAAACAATAGAGAAGTTCTAAATCAACAGTATGAAACATTTTGTCACGTACAAGGTGAGTCGTTAACACAACAGTTCGAACGTTTTGGCTGTCTCATCAGTGAATTGAAACTGGTTAAGGTGGAATTTCCTAATTCGACTGTGAATAGTCATTTCTTAAGATCGTTACCAGAAAAATGGGAGATTGTAGCTTACGTTATTCGAACATCTGTTGGGTTTAAAGAAATGACCCTTACTCAACTTCATGGACGACTCCTCACATATGAGAGAGAATTGAACTATAAAAAGAAGTTGCAAGAGTCAGGGAAAGCAACAGACGACTATATTTTGGGTAACACTACTCTTTATAGTCATGAAGAGGGTTCTGGCAGTGGAAAGGATCAGAGTTATGATCATTATATTGATATAACTTCTGGAAACAATTTTACCTCTGATCCTTACACACCCAATTTTGCTTTTGCTGCAAATGGGGAAAGCCAAAACTACAATATGTCTTTTGAAATGAATGACTTACAACATTTTGAACCCACTGATCTGGAAGAAATGGACATTTTACATCAGCTGGCACTTTTGAGTGTTAGAGCAAGTAAATTTTACAAATTCGATTATCAATAGTCGCTTTTTGAGATCATTACCAGAAAAATGGGAGACTGTAGCTTACGTTACTCGAACATCTGTTGGTTTTAAAGAGATGACCCTTACTCCACTTCATGGTCGACTTCTCACTTATGAGAGAGAGTTGAACCAGAAAAGGAAGTTACAAGAGTTTGGGAAAACAACTGACGACTATACCTTGGGTAACACTGCTCTATATAGTCAAGAAGAGAGTTCTGGTAGTGGGAAGGATCAAGGTTATGATCATTATATTGATATAACATCTAGAAACAATTTTACCTCTGATCCTTACGCACCCAATTTTGCTATTGCTGCAAATGGGGAAAGCTAAAACTCTGACAATATGTCCTTTGAAATAAATGATTTACAACATTTTGAACCCACTGATTTGGAAGAAATGGATATTTTACATCAGCTGGCACCGTTGAGTGTTAGAGCAAGTAAATTTTACAAAAGGTCTGGCAGAAAATTTCAGGATTGCATGGGGGGTTGAAAGTGGGGTTGGATAAATCCAAAATCAAATGTTATAAGTGTAATAGTTAGGACACTTTGCCAGGGAATGCAGATCTTAAACTGCAGGTCCAATTGTGACTCACCCAAGCCCTAGACCTTAAAACACTACTCATTATTCCCATTATACCCCTGCACCACAAATGCTAAACACTGCACACTATGCACATCCTGCTACTATAGGTCCTGTCCATTACATCTAAACACCTACTCCACAAATTCAGTATGTCCAAGCACCACCTCAAGTGTATGTGCAACAAGCTCCACATGTCACTCAAACTACTCAAACCACTGCTCTTTCAGAGGTTAACCAATAGAGCTTCTTTACACAAGGCTTTGTTGACTGGAGTAGTTTGTCTGAGGATTTAACAGATGAAAACTTTGCTCTTATGGCTAATAATGATTTTAAAAATGAAAATATTTGTTTGATGGCCTTAGAGACTGTAGTTGAAGGTGCTGAGTTTGAAGAACAAGTGTCAAAATCTGATGTGGTTCAAAGTTGTGATGAAGCAGTGGTTACACCAGTGGTTCCAGAAAACACAGTTAATGAAGAAAAGACCTCTCTATCTGATCCGTTGGATACAAAGGTGTGTGAAGAAGACTGTGATTGTGCTCTTATGGCTGCTTCCAAGGTATCACCTCAGATCCTTAAGGATCTCTATTCTGAAAAATGTATAATAGCTTTTGCTCACATTAAACAGGTGAATGAAAACCTTAGGAACAAAATCTTAGAAAATGAACTCAATTTTGAAAAACTTATCAAAGAGTTAAAAACAAAATTGATCTCAAAAGGTTCTGAGACAAGTAGCCTAAAGCATGAAGCTAGCATAACCAAGGACCAACTCCAAATCATGATAGACAAATACCAAGTTTGCAAAAAGGAGTTAGAAACTACCCAGATCACATGTGAAAAATGGGTAGAATCTTCCAAAGGTTTTGAAATTATGCTGGACAAACAGATCAAGAGTAACATAAAATTTGGTGTTGGTTTTGAAAACCAAGTCACTGAAAATGTTACAAAAATTGATTCTGAAAAGGTTGAAGTGATTCCTAAAAATTTGGCTGGAGATGAGGTAAAAATCACTGATAAAAATGGTAACAAAATTTTTTCTGGAAAAACAGGAGGGGTCCTTAACTTTTAAGGAAATTGAGAAATACCAATTCAAACCCACATGGTCATATGAATGTGATATTCTAGAAAATTTCAAGCCAATGGACTTCTCAACCATTGAAGGTGTCGAGGCACCAAAGGCAAGAATCATTCCCATTAAAGATCTTCCAGCAGAAACATCTGCTGAGAAGAAATCAGATAAAAAGAAAAGGGAAACGATCAAACATCTGTTCTGTGAATTTTGCAACAAGAGAAACCATGTCACAGAAAACTGATTTCTTTTAAAAGCATATGACATAAACAGAACCAAATGATTCAAAATGCTTTGTCTGTGGTAAAACCAATCATCTAACTCATGAGTGTGCTTATCTTCAAACCTATGATCAAAAGGTAAAAGTGATCAAAGCAAAAGCTCTTAAGAGAGAAAGTTCAAGCTCTGCTAGAAATAAATCTAAGCAAACCTTCGAACTTGTTGAAACATCTGTCACAAAAGCATTGAACAAAACCTCTGTTCCCAGAGAGGTAAAAGTGACAGATGCCCCACCTGCAAATAAGTACCCAAGAGGACATGGACAACCTGTTTATAAAAAGGTTCCTATGAGCTATAAATGTTACAAAACACCTTCAAAGCCCAAAGTGAACAGATATCCTCATAGTTACCAACATCTGACAGGAAATGGTTCACAATAGTGGATACAAAACAAAACTCAAACCACTGACCATATTCCTGGATTTGAGAATGGACAATCTGTGACCCCATCCAAAGCCATTCTGGCTTTGGAATATCATCGAAACTAATTGTTTACTTATGTGCAGGGAGCTTCTACTTGCCTTGATAGTTTATGGTATGTAGATCGTGGAGGCTCCGGGCACATGGCAGGATGTAGAGCCCTTCTCAAAGATTTCTTGGCTCATGGAGGGGGTGATATATCCTTTGGTAACAATTCAAGGGGAAAGGTGCTAGGGTCAGGATGTGTTCAGGCTGGGAATCTCAAATTTGAAAATGTTAACTTAATTGACAATCTAAAATTCAATCTTCTGAGTGACTCACAAATGAGTGACAAAGTGTATGGATCCTTCTTTACTAAGAAAACATGTCAAATTGTAGGACCAGAGGTTGTTAAAAAGATTGATAAAATCATTGCTGAGAGCAAAGCACAACTTGTTGCTCATAGGAGTGGCAATGTGTATGTGCTGATATGTTGAAAGATAACCCTATGTCTAATGCATGCATGTTCTCAGTTGCTTCCAGTAAAGAGACAGAGTTATGGCACAGGAGACTTGGGCACACAAATCTGAAAACAATCACCACACTCTCTAAAATTGTCTTGTCAGAGGTTTACCACAAAAGCAATTTACTTGTGATGAACATTGTGTTTCCTGTTTAAAAGGTAAACAACATAAAAATTCTTACAAGTCAATTGAAGAGTCCAAAACATTCCAATGCTTGCAATTGCTGCACATTGATTTGTTTGGCCCTGTAAAAATCATGAGTTTAATGAAGAAAAGATTTTGTTTGGTCATTGTTGATGATTATTTTTCAAGGTTTACATGGACATTTTTCTTACATTCCAAGGATGAAACTGCTGGTTTTTGTCAAAAAATTGAAAAGCAATATGACCTTCTAGTGAAAATCTTTAGGAGTGATAATGGGACAGAGTTTAGAAACAAAGAGTTGGATGCCTTCTGTGAGTCAACAGGGAGTGCAAGGCAATTTAGTGTCCCAAGAACTCCAGAACAAAATGGGGTGGTTGAAAGGAAAAACAGGACTCTAGTTGAATCTGCAAGAACTATGCTAACAGACTCTGGTTTACCCTTGTCTTTTTGGGCAGAGGCTGTAAACACTGCTTGTTATGTTCAGAATAGAGTTTTGATTAACCACAAGTATCAAAAGACTACCTATGAATTGCTTTACAAAATCAAACCTCTGATCTCATATTTCAAAGTTTTTGGCTGTCCTTGCTTCATTTTGAACTTAAAAGATTCTATCTCTATGTTTGCAGCGAAAGTTGATTGTGGTTATTTTCTGGGATACTCAACCACTGCCAAAGCCTACAGAGTTTTTAACTCTAGGACCAAGTGTGTTGAAGAGACTCTAAATGTGAAGTTCAATGAACTTTCATCTTTGAAAATCCAAGCAAATCCTGCTGAATTGTTTGATTAGATAAATTTACATTTGAAGATGTGTCTGTCAAGACTAACCATGCAGGTACACCACAATCATCAACACAAGAGCAAGGATATGATTGCATACTTCCAAATTTCAAGATGAGTCCTTCAAGCAGAAGAGTAGATGTTAGTAACAATGGTGAAAGCTCTACTGGTTCAACAATGGTTAATACTTAAACCTCTGCTTGCTCACAAAATCAAAACATTATTGATAAAAATCCACCCAACATGGATAAAAATCAGTAAACATTCACATCAATACCACCCATACCTCCACCTCCATTCTAATCAGAGTTGGACCTTCAAATTTACTAGCAGATGATAGCTCAGATGATACACATCTGCAGTCTTCAACTCAAAATGTAATTGTCCTATATCAAGGTGATTTGATTTTTCTCAAAAGCCATCCATTGGATCAAGTTATTGGCAACATAAATGAGGGAGTGCTCACAAGATGCCAATCCCAAAACATTTGCCTGTTTGCTGGCTTTCTATCACTCATACAACCTGTCAAGTACCAAGAGGCACTAAAAAGAAAATAGTTGGGTAGAAGCTATGCAAGAGGAGCTCCTTCAGTTTAAAAGACAACAAGTTTGGGAACTTGTACCACTGCCTAAGGATGTGAGTCCAATTGGCACAAAGTGGGTCTTCAAGAACAAAAAGATGAAAAGGGTATTGTTGTCAAGAATAAAGCAAGGCTCGTGGTCAAGGCTACAGATAGGAAGAAGGTATTAACTATGATGAAACCTTTTCTCCTGTAGCAAGGTTAGAAGCCATCAGACTGTTCTTAGCTTTTGCTGCCAACCACAACATCAAAGTGTTTCAAATGGACATAAAAAGTGCATTCCTATATGGAAAGATCAAGGAAGAAGTGTATGTGTGTCAACCTCCTGGATTTGAAGATGCATTTCATCCTGATCATGTTTACAAGTTAAGCAAAGCACTGTATGGTCTCAAACAAGCACCAAGAGCCTGGTATGAAACTCTATCCACTTTTCTCTTATCCGTAGGGTTTTCAAGAAGTAAAATTGACTAAACTTTGTTTTTAAAATGGAAAGGAAAAGATTTGATGCTAGTCCAAATTTATGTGGATGACATCATTTTTGGATCCACATGCACTTCCATGTGTGAAGATTTTAGAAAACTCATGGCAGCAGAGTTTGAAATGAGTGCAATGGGTGAGCTACAATGTTTTCTTGGTTTACAAGTCAAACAAATGCACAATGGCACTTTCATTCATCAAAATAAGTATGTGAAAGAACTACTTAACAAATTTGATATGAATGATTGTTAAACCTTGTAGCACACCCATGGCAACCTCAAGCTGGTCACTGTTATTGACAATGATGACTTGGTTGATCGAATCTCTATAGAAGCATGATTCTTTGTTGTACCTAACAGCTTCAAGGCCAGATATCACGTTTGCAACATGTGTTTGTGCCAGATCCTGGTCAGCACCTAGAAAGTCAGATCTTATTGTTGTTAAAAAGATATTCAGATACATAAAAGGTGCTCCCACACTTGGTATCTGGTATCCAGCTAATGGAAACATTGAGCTTTCAGGTTACTCAGGTAGTGATTTTGCTGGTTGTAAAACCACAAGGAAGTCCACATCAGGAGGATACCAATTCCTAGGAGATTGCCTAGTGTCTTGGCAAAGCAAAAAAGCAAGTTGCAGTTTCTACATCTACTGCTGAAGCTGAGTACATTGTTGCTGCAAGTTACACTGCTCAACTCTTGTGGCTTCAAAATCAACTTTTGGATTTTGGTGTAACTACTTTAAAGACTCCACTTAAGATTGATAGTCAAGCAGCTGAAAACATCATTAAAAATCTTGTGTCTCATTCTACCACCGAACACATTGACACAGACATCAATTGTGAGGGATTGATAAGAAAAATGTTCGATTTCTTTACAACATGTCCATACTAAGGATCAACTGGCAGATGTTCTAACAAAAGCTTTGGATACATCTACCTTTGAAAGCTTGATCTCTAGGATTGGAATGCTAAACATGGATTAAAAACCAGCTTTCTAGTGATTCATGTGTAAATAACATCAAAATGTTTTCAGAAAATCAAAATTCCATCCTCAAAAATAGTTAAAAACTGAATTTTTCAATAAATCCTTAAAGTCTGTTCAAACCACTGATAGCATTAAAAATGTTCGTTTAGAAAAGTCTAACCACTGTTAAAGTGTATCCTCTGATTGTGTTAAACATGTTCACAAACCTCTGCCCATATTCTCAACCAGTGTTTTCCAAACAACTGTCTTCCATTCTCAAACAGAGGATACACATGGTCAGACGTTATTCGATAGTTAATTGCATTAGATGAAACATCATGATCACTTTTTTAAAAAACCCATATAAAACCCTGTTCTATCCATAACAGAGGTTCCACGTTATCGTGTTGAATTCAAAATTCTCAAAATGATTTTCTCTCAATCATGGCACCCAAAACCAAATCCAAGGTGAAATCCAAAGCAAAATCCAAACCAGAACCACACCATTCACCCTCATTCTCAAAACTCCTCATAACTACACAACAGTATTTGAAGCAATCGATTCTAACACCAGATATCATCCGATGATCAACATCTTAAAAGAATCAAAATTCAAGCACATGTTAACCGTCAAAGACCCAATTTATCAAGAAGCAACAACAACAATTTTTGACAAATGTAGAGGTTCATTCTCAAAAAGATGTTCCTTAATGCCATCTTATCCAGAGTGGGCAAAACCTGATGCTTATTAGCCCTCAATCAATCTCAAAGTGTTTTGAATTAAATGATATGGCACATCCTGTGTCGTTCCTATCAACGAGATGCATGCCAATTGGAAAAAAAGTAATATTGGGCAACTTAAAGGTATAAACAATATTCAAACCTAATGTCCTGCTGAGATGAGAGTTTTTCTTTCATACACTCATTAACTTGTCTCTCAGCAAAGACCACAACTTTTAATGAAATTCCATTTTACATCTAGTATCCGAGTTATAGCTATTTAACTGGATCAGATTTAACTTCTCCAAGATACTGTTTAATGATCTTATGGAAAATTTTAATAATATTGTAAAAAGAAAAGCTTTCCTGATACATCCACGTTTCTTGAGTATTTATCTTCATAGTCAGTTACCTAGATGCTGATGTTAAACAAGGCGCTATTACAAAACCAGGGGCCTAAATCATCAAACTTTTACAAGAATAACAAATCAGGATAAAGTTTCAAAAACACAAGTGAGGGGGAAGAACAAGCTTTACAAGAACAAAATGTTAATCTCAACCTCCTGCTACTGAGCCCACTGCTCCTGGTGATCAGGGCACTACAACCATGCCCTGAAACCCACACCAGCCATTTCCAAAAAGAAACCCAAGAAAATTAACAAAAAGCCCACCAAACCGAAAAGGCCTCTGTGGAAGATGAGATCCCAGAGGTTAACCAGTGATAACACAAAAATCACATGTAAACACTGCTGCTACGTCTTCACAGCAGATGTTAGAAACTCAACCTGGCTTTGAAACTCCTCATTCTTCCTCACAAAAGGAAAAGGTTGTAAACACAGGGACACCAAATTATGAAGCTCTAGAATCACTTTCTATCTTCCAAAACCCATCTCCCAGGGCAATGTCTCTTTCTGCACCACAACCTTCACCAACAAAAACACTACCACCTACTATATTGCCTTTGCTGAATGCAATTGAATTAGAACAGACATTAACCAGTTCTTCTCATAAACTTGTTAATGAGCATATACTTCAGAATGTGACTAGGTCTGATTCTTTATTCTTTGCTAGCCCATCAGCAACTGAAGAGGATACATCCCATGGGTTACATGTAACACTTAATGATAGTTCATCAAGAGCAGCCACTACAATTGCAAAACTCCCAAGTTTGCAGTTGGACAGTGGTTACATTCCTAAGAATCTGATGAAGGCAACCACTGTTGAGGCTACTAAGGTAACCTCTGTTAGTTGGGAAGTCCCCAGTACCAAGAACTAGGGGCATCTATGTTTGAAACAAGGGTTGAAACTCCTTTTTTGATGACTTAGATAAAACTACCACATCTGGTAGGAGTTCAGATGATCCTATTAAGTTAGGTGATGAGCTAAAATACAAAGATTTGACGGAGAGAGTCACAAACATTGAAGCTTCTGTTAATGAAATCAAAAATTTGATGAAGCAAATGTTAGCTACAAAGAGCCAATCCTCTGTCATATCCACTGCTGAGCTGCAACAAGCCTTAAATCCTCTGTTTCAACAACAACAACAACACTATGCAACTCTTCAACAGAAACAGTACATGGAAGAAATCAGAAACATGGTTGATGCAAGGTACATGGATACATCTGCAGACATCAAGGCAATTAAAGCTCATATTCTCCAAACCACTGGCACTGCTCCTCCCACTGTCATTTTAGTTGACAAAGATGATGCCAAAAGGGGAGAATTTTTACAAGAAAGAAGAAGGCTTGAAACTCAAGACATACAAACTTTTAAGGCAACAGTGGTTATCCCAAAGCCAGATGGCTCAAAGAAGATAGATGAAACAGAAAACATATTGGCAAGGGAAAGGGAGAAGAACAAGGAAAGGCTAAGGGATGAGAGCAGAGCTTTGGTTGAGCAAAAGATAGCTCTGCAAAAAGCAAAAGAAGAGTTGGTACTTCAACAAAGAAGATGCCTGTAAGAAAAACAAGGCAACCAACATCCACACCTTCTAAGTCTAAGCCAGTTGCTTATGGAAAATTTTAATAATATTGTAAAAAGAAAAGCTTTCCTGATGCATCCACGTTTCTTGAGTATTTATCTTCATAGTCAGTTACCTAGATGCTGATGTTAAACAAGGCGCTGTTACAAAACCAGGTGGCCTAATCATCAAACTTTTACAAGAATAACAAATCAGGATAAAGTTTCAAAAACACAAGTAGAGGGGGAAGAACAAGCTTTACAAGAACAAAATGTTAATCTCAACCTCCTGCTACTGAGCCCACTGCTCCTGGTGATCAGGGCACTACAACCATTACCCTGAAACCCACACCAGCCATTTCCAAAAAGAAACCCAAGAAAATTACCAAAAAGCCCACCAAACCTGAAAAGGCCTCTGTGGAAGATGAGATCCCAGAGGTTAACCAGTGATAACACAAAAATCACATGTAAACACTGCTGCTACGTCTTCACAGCAGATGTTAGAATCTCAACCTGGCTTTGAAACTCCTCATTCTTCCTCACAAAAGGAAAAGGTTGTAAACACAGGGACACCAAATTATGAAGCTCTAGAATCACTTGGTACTATCTTCCACAGCCCATCTCCCAGGGCAATGTCTCTTTCTGCACCACAACCTTCACCAACAAAAACACTACCACCTACTATATTGCCTTTGCTGAATGCAATTGAATTAGAACAGACATTAACCAGTTCTTCTCATAAACTTGTTAATGAGCATATACTTCAGAATGTGACTAGGTCTGATTCTTTATTCTTTGCTAGCCCATCAGCAACTGAAGAGGATACATCCCATGGGTTACATGTAACACTTAATGATAGTTCATCAAGAGCAGCCACTACAATTGCAAAACTCCCAAGTTTGCAGTTGGACAGTGGTTACATTCCTAAGAATCTGATGAAGGCAACCACTGTTGAGTCTACTAAGGTAACCTCTGTTAGTGTGGGAAGTCCCCAGTACCAAGAACTAGGGGCATCTATGTTTGAAACAAGGGTTGAAACTCCTTTTTATGATGACTTAGATAAAACTACCACATCTGGTAGGAGTTCAGATGATCCTATTAAGTTAGGTGATGAGCTAAAATACAAAGATTTGATGGAGAGAGTCACAAACATTGAAGCTTATGTTAATGAAATCAAAAATTTGATGAAGCAAATGTTAGCTACAAAGAGCCAATCCTCTGTCATATCCACTGCTGAGCTGCAACAAGCCTTAAATCCTCTGTTTCAACAACAACAACAACAACACTATGCAACTCTTCAACAGAAACAGTACATGGAAGAAATCAGAAACATGGTTGATGCAAGGTACATGGATACATCTGCAGACATCAAGGCAATTAAAGCTCATATTCTCCAAAACACTGGCACTGCTCCTCCCACTGTCATTTTAGTTGACAAAGATGATGCCAAAAGGGGAGAATTTTTACAAGAAGGAAGAAGGCTTGAAACTTAAGACAGACAAACTTTTAAGGCCAACAGTGGTTATCCAAAAGCCAGATGGCTCAAAGAAGATAGATGAAACAGAAAACATATTGGCAAGGGAAAGGGAGAAGAACAAGGAAAGGGTAAGGGATGAGAGTAGAGCTTTGGTTGAGCAAAAGATAGCTCCGCAAAAAGTAAAAGAAGAGTTGGTACTTCAACAAAGAAGATGCCTGTAAAAAAACAAGGCAACCAACATCCACACCTTCTAAGTCTAAGCCAGTTGCTAATCCAACCACATCCTCTTTTCCCACAAAATCTCTTATACCTCCTCCTAAACCTAAAACTACACCAACATATGTTACAACAACTGGTGTGACAACATCTGTTGCCACAACAGAAGTTATAACAGATGTTAACCTATTGCCATGATCAATTTCCCAACATCCACCATATCCCTACCAACACCCACAAGAATTCCACAACCATAATTGTAATATCTGTGATGATCCAAACATGTAACAATGACGAACAAGTTTATCAATGAAATAAATTTATGATTTATTTGTGAATTTGTATATTTATTATGTTATTTGCACACAATCAATTCCTGCACAATTCCAAACTCTTGAACAATTTCTGGAAGTGAAATCGCAAACTGTTACGTAAATGTGATCATTTTAATGCGACGTACACTCCGGAACAATGACACAAACTTAACATAGTTTAAATATCCTTTACATACCTTAGAAATAAGTTTTGAAGGGTTTGGTATGTCAAAAACAAGCTTATTCGATCACAGGGACTATTTACGACAAACTATGAAAGTCTGCCGATTCTCGTAGCAACACACATTCCAGAACAAGGACTTAAGCTAAACATACATAAATACCCTTAACATAGCTTAGAAATAAGTTTCGAGGGCTTCAGTATGGCAAAATCACACTTTTGTAACTTTAGGGGCTATTTTCAAATTATGCAAAACTATGCCTTTTCGCGTAAATCGCTATCCGGAACATGTACGGGCATCCAAAAAAATTTTAATCATTAAAATGTCATATTTTAGTGATTGGAACGCTATTCGTTACGCTTTTACGATCGCGCACGCGTTCGTTACGATTTTCGTCGTAATTAACCGAAAATCGCAACCATACGACCAAACGAACTGACATCCGAAGCATTTTTGAGCACATTTCAAGTTCTCTATACTTTATTTCCTTATAGAGCTTAGAAATGGGGTTAAATTGTGTTAGAAGTGCCCGAAACGCGACGAACGATGCAGGGGCCTGTTCTGCCAACATTGGAAAGTTTCTGCCAGCTAGTGAGTGGCTTAAACTACCTTAACGGGTCATAACGAGTCAAAAGCACTTAAAAATCTTTCCAACTCAGAGTTTTAACTTTCTTAAACCATTTCATATGAGTTCCAATACTCATTTGGTTTATAGGGTCTCATTCTATCCGTTCCGCCGATTAAATCCCGATATTTACACTATATTCCGATTTTAGGACACACTTGATTTCTCGGATATTTGAGCTTGTTTGATCTTTGATTCAAGGTTACAATAGCAATCACAAGTGAGTACATAGTTTTCCCCTATTTTATGTTTTACAAATGTTTTGGGGTGATTCATATGTGCTAAATTGTTTTCAAGCTTTCAAAGTACAAACGCTATGGTTTATATAAATGATACGATTTCAATAATGTGAACAGACTTGTTGGTGCGTTGTATTCATAACAAGAATGACATTCATTAACAATGGCCAAGCCGACCAGTAGTAAGTTATGGCGCCTAGGACTGACAATCCCGTTACTAAAATTCCCGGGGTTTGTGGGGAAATTTGGGAAGCGACTGAAACTGTATTTGTAACATACCCTTTGGTGGTATGTTTACGATTAAGGGACACCGTGGGTGGTCTCGAAGAAGTCAACAAAGGTTTGAATGTATTCACGAAACGACCAAAAGTTTTCACAATTAAAACGATGAATGATTGATCTATAGTGAGGAACGATGAACAATGAACAATTGGTTTATAACAAGGAACGATGATCGATGAACAATTGGTTTACAACAATTGGTTTATGATAAGTGATTTAGATAACGGAACGTGTGTAATGTAATAAAAGCATGGTGGATACGCCGTCGGTACTTCCTATATATAAATGCTTTTATCACTTTACATACGTGGCGTTATTTGCATCACTTGAACAAATGTTTTTAAACGATGACACGCAATGATTTCAATTAAAGATATAAACCATACAAATTATTTCAAGACGATTTACTACTCAGATTTACGAAACAAATGTTTTGGTCAAGATTTATGGCTACAAGTCTTTTATAAACTATAACTAACTTGTTTTAAATTGGTTAGTTATCATTGCAATACCAAATACTTTTCGATAACAAGGTTTTCAACTAACAACTCTAGTAGTCTGACAAGGTATTGCAATACATATTCAAAGCCATAAACTTGACACACTCACAAAACCTACGTACTCGCCGGCATTCTTTTCTGCTGACTCGTTTTCACATATGTTTCAGGGAACGATGCTAGATGATACTGATGCATGCTCACGTAGGAATGGACTTGGACTTAGTGCCTTAATAACAAGAAAAACAATTTCAATGCTTGTTTGTTGGTTTAAATTTGTTTAACAGTTCTAAGACAATATGACAATATAATCTATGTTTAATATCCAATTAAAACAAAACTTCAAATACCATGTGTTGTTGAAACAATCTGTTAACGTGACTCCCCAAGTGTTCTGCCACGTGTTGTTTTACGCGATTTGGGGTGTTACAGGTTGGTATCCGAGCACTGGTTATAGGGAATTAGGTTATTAGTAATGCTTTGATTTAGACTATAACCTTTCTAGGACCCTAACGCGAGTTTACTTGCGGTTAGATTTAAAATACAATACAATCACCTATCCTTAGGTGATTACCAAAACAAATCCACAGAATTTCAAATCCGTTTTTGAAAACAATCATCTATCCTTAGATGATTTGTTTTTGGCGTAAGCCTTCAAAGTTTTCAAAATCTCGTCAAAGTTTGGGTTTTAATAATGTGAACACATGCAATCTGGAATGGTGGGTGCCTGTACCCTGAGTTTTCTGTCTAAGGCTAGAGTGTTCGTACAAATCCACTTAATCGGACCAGTCACTCTTAGCTGGGAACTCTTGGGGTGAGTGTCCACTTATAGGCTAAAGCATGTCTTCGCAATACATTATAAAGACCCATTTACTTTGATTAGTCAACGTGTGTCATTTGATTGCTTTGTGAAACAAACGATGATCACCATCCTTATTTCGTCGATATTTTCAATATCTCTTGATTTATTTTAATGATAATCTCACATATCTTCCTTCATGTTTCTTTTCTAGAATGCCCTCGACGTGATACGACTCAAAATGCCGAAATGGCAACACTTATCTCTCAGCAAATGGTTGCGATCCTCCCGAACCTAATGACTCAATTTAATCAAGCGAACAACAATAACAACAATGCACTAGATCCGTGCAACTATAAACAATTCTGTTTGGCTAAACCACTTCAGTTCACTGGGTCTGAGGGAGCTACGGGACTTCTTCAATGGTTTGAGAGTCTCGAAAGCACATTCCATTTTGTTCAATGTCCAAATGAGCGAAAGGTCGAGTTTGCATCTAGTGTGTTCAAGAAAAGAGCTTTGACATGGTGGAATGGTATTATGAGGGACAGAGGTGCCGAAGTGGCCTTGGCTCAAATATGGGAAGAGCTTCGGGCTCTTATGATGAAGGAGTTCTGTCCTCGCCATGAGCAAAGGGCACTCGAGAACGAATTTCATGATCTTAAGCAAAACAGTGGTGAGAGTCGTGCTTATGCCAACCAATACGAGGAGTTGAGTTTACTTTGTCCTTCGATGGTGACGCCTTTGGATAAGGCGATCGAGAAGTATATCGATGGTTTACCCGATCCTATGCAAGACATTGTTACTGGAAGCCACCCTACATCTGTTCGTCAAGCCATTGAATTGGCTGCTACTCTGACTGATTCTCAAGTCAGAAAGGGTAAACTTCATCGCAAGGGCGATAAGAAACGATCTGACCAAACTACCCAAGAGAAACCGAAGAAAAACAAAGCCGAACCATCCAAAAGGTCTAAGAAGCATAAGGCTTCTCAAAACTTTGATGTGACCACACCACCCACTCCAACTGCTCCGCAAAACCAACCAGCTCAACCTCCAGCAAAGAAACCTTACGCAGGAACTTCACCGCTTTGCAACCGTTGTAATGGTCATCATCAAGTTCAGAGACCATGTCGACAATGTGCTACCTGTGGAAAACTTGGTCACCTGGAAAATATTTGTCGCTTTAACCCAAACCCAGCGGTTCAGAACCCAGTTCAACCATAAGCAAATCCTACTCGACCTCATTTCCCACCTGGTTCATGTTATAACTGTGGCGAGATGGGTCACTACAAGAACAATTGCCCGAGACTTACCAATGCAAACCCAGGACGTGGACGTGCTTTTAACATGTACGCCAACGAGGCTCGTGCGGACAATGAAGTTGTTAACGGTACGTTCCTTGTCAACAATCACCCTGCTTCTGTCCTTTTTTATTCGAGTGCTGATTAAAGTTTTGTGTCACTTGCCTTTGAGCCTTTGCTTTCGATGCCTAGAACTAAACTAGGAAGGCCCTTGTCAGTCGAGATAGCCAATGGTGAACCTCTATTACTTGATTCCGTCATTCGTAACTGCCAGTTGAACCTCAATAACCATATTTTTCCTATCGACCTTACACCAATGCAACTTGGAAGTTTCGATGTTATTATAGGAATGGATTGGTTAACCAAATATCATGCCAAAGTTATTTGTTTTGACAAGATTGTTCGTATACCTCTTTCGTCCGGCAAAAGCTTGGAAATCCATGGAGAGAAACCCGCCTGTAACCTTAAACTCATGACTTGTCCAGAAGCCCGTAGTCCTTACGAAAGAATTATGTGGCGTTTTTGGCATATATCATGGAGGAGAAAGTAAAGAACAAGAGTATTCAAGATATTCCTGTTATCCAAGACTATCCTGAAGTTTTTCCCGAAGATCTACCTGGTTTACCCCCGGCATGTCAAGTTGAATTCCGTATTGATCTTGTACCCGGTGCAAACCCAATAGCCAAGTCTCCTTACCGACTTGCACCATCTGAAATGCAAGAGTTATCGAAACAACTTCAAGAGTTATCTGACAAAGGTTTCATTCGTCTGAGTTATTCTCCTTGGGGTGCTCCTGTCTTATTTGTGAAAAAGAAGGATGGGTCTTTCCGGATGTGTATCGATTATCGTGAGCTCAACAAACTCACGATCAAGTATCGATATCCCCTACCTCGCATTAATGATCTGTTTGATCAGTTACAGGGTGCTACATGTTTTTCAAAGATCGATCCGCGCTCTGGGTATCATCAACTTCGTGTTCACGAGGAAGACATTCCCAAGACGGCTTTCCGCACAAGATACGGCCATTACGAGTTCACTGTTATGCCTTTCGGGTTGACAAATGCTCCAGCTGTATTCATGGACTTAATGAATCAGGTTTATAAACCTTATATGGATAAGTTCATCATTGTTTTCATCGATGACATTTTGATTTATTCTAAGTCGCAAGCCGAGCACGAGCAACATCTTCGTTTGACTGTGGAACTTCTAAAGAAAGAACAATTGTATGCCAAATTTTCCAAATGTGAATTTTGGCTGAAAGAAGTTCATTTTTTGGGTCACATTATCCATGAGCAAGGTATTCATGTGGATCCTTCCAAAATCGTTACGATTAAGGATTGGAAAACACCCACTACACCCACAGAAGTTCGCTCATTTCTTGGTCTTGCTGGTTATTATCAACGATTCATCACGAACTTTTCAAAGATCGTGGTTCCCCTCACTGGTTTGACACAGAAGAATAAGCCATTTGAGTGGGGACCTAAACAAGAGGAAGCTTTCCAAACTTTAAAACAGAAACTCTATGATGCTCCTATTTTGTCTTTACCTGATGGTAATGATGATTTTGTCGTTTATTGTGACGCGTCGAATCTAGGCCTTGGTTGCGTTCTCATGCAACGAGATAAAGTCATAGCCTACGTGTCGAGACAACTGAAAGTCCACGAGAAGAATTACACAACTCATGATCTTGAGTTAGGTGTTGTTGTCTTTGCTCTCAAGATCTGGAGATACTATCTTTATGGCACGAAGTGTGTGGTGTTCATAGACCACAAAAGTCTCCAACACATATTCAATCAAAAGGAGTTGAACATGAGGCAACGATGTTGGGTCGAACTCCTAAATGATTACGACTGCGAAATTCGCTACCATCTTGGTAAGGCGAACGTTGTGGCTGACGCGCTTACTCGTAAGGAACGTGTCAAGCTTCATTGTGTTCGAATTTGATCCGATATCCAAACACGTATTCTTGAAGCCCAACACGATTGGGTAACCCAAGGTTTGTTGAAAGACAAACTACCTCATCAACTCGAACTTCAACTCGAAACGAAAAGACGATGGATTACTCTATTACAAGAATCGGTTGGGGGTTCCAAATCAACACGATCTCCATACTCTATTGATGGATGAAGCTCATAAGACTCGTTACTCAATTCATCCTGGTGCTACAAAAATTTACAAGGATCTTCGTACCCATTATTGGTGGTCGGGTATGAAGAATGACATTGCCTTGTATGTATCGAAACGCCTTACTTGTCTCAAAGTCAATGCCGAACATCAATGTCCGTCTGGTTTGCTTGAACAACCGGAAATACCGGTATGGAAGTGAGAGAACATTGCGATGGATCTCATCAAAGTTACCGCGTACATCTAGAGGTCATGATGCAATTTGGGTGATCATTGACCGTCTAACGAAGTCAGCACACTTCATAGCGATCGTGAAGATTATCCGGCTGACAAACTTGCCAAGATCTATGTTGATGAGATTGTGTCTCGTCATGGTGTTCCTTTAACCATCATATCTGATAGAGATGCTCGATTCTCATCTCATTTTTGGAAGACTCTACAATCTGCAATGGGAACCAAACTCAATCTGAGCACTGCTTATCATCCTCAAACGGATGGACAATCTGAGAGAACGATTCAAACATTGGAGGATATGCTTAGAGCTTGTGTGATCGATTTTGGTGGTAGTTAGGATTCGCATCTACGATTGGTTGAATTCTCTTATAACAATAGTTATCACGCCAGCATCAACATGGCACCTTTCAAAGCTCTATACGGTCGAAAATGCCGTTCACCTGTCTGTTGGAATGAAATTGGAGAGTCATAGTTTACTGGACCTGAACTCATTCACGACACAACCGAGATAGTCAAGAAAATACGTGATAACCTTTTGACAGCTAGAAGCCGTCAAAAGAGTTATGCGGACAAGCGACGCAAGCCCTTGGAATTCCAAGTTGGTGATCATGTCCTACTCAAGGTATCCTCTTGGAAAGGAGTGGTCAGATTTGGGAAGAAAGGAAAACTTGCACCACGATACGTTGGACCATTCAAGATCGTTGAAAGAATTGGAAAGGTGGCCTACCGACTTGAGCTACCTCCTAAACTCGGGAATATTCACCCAACATTCCACGTGTCCAATTTAAAGAAATGTTTAGCCGATACAAATCTCCATATTCCACTCGATGAGATTCACGTTGATAATACTATGCATTTTGTCGAGAAACCGGTGGAGATTATGGACCGTGAAGTCAAGAAACTTAAATGAAGACGAATCCCGATAGTCAAAGTTCGTTGGGAATCCAAACGTGGCCCAGAATTTACTTGGGAACGTGAGGATCAAATGAAAGCGAAGTACCCACATCTGTTTCCACGAGTTTCCTCTAATTAAATTTCGGGACGAAATTTCCTGAAGTAGGGGAGACTGTGATATCTGTGACGATCCAAACATGTAACAATGACGAACAAGTTTATCAATGAAAGAAATTTATGATTTATTTATGAATTTTTATATTTATTATGTTATTTACACACAATCAATTCCTGCACAATTCCAAACTCTTGAACAATTTCTAGAAGTGAAATCGCAAACTGCTACGTAAACGTAATCCGTTTAATGTGATGTACACTCCGGAACGGTGACACAAACTTAACATACTTTAAATATCTTTACATAACTTAGAAATAAGTTTTGAAGAGTTTGGTATGTCAAAAACAAGCTTATTCGATCACATGGACTATTTACTACAAACTACGAAAGTCTACCGATTCTCGTAGCGACACACATTCCGGAACAAGGTCTTAAGCTAAACATACCCTAAATACCCTTACATAGCTTAGAAATAAGTTTCGAGGGCTTCGGTATGGCAAAATCACACTTTTGTAACTTCAGGGGCTATTTTGCAAATTCTGCAAAACTATGCCTTTTCGCGTAAATCACTATCCGGAACATGTACAGGCATCCAAAAATTTTTGTAATCATTAAAATGTAATATTTTAGTGATTGGAATGCAAAAATATCATTTGTTACGCTTTTACGGTCGCGCACGCGTTCGTTACGATTTTCGTTGTAATTAACCAAAAATCGCAACCGTACGACCAAACGAACCGCATCCGAAGCATTTTTGAGCACATTTCAAGTTCCCTATACTTAATTGTCCTTATAGAGCTTAGAAATGCGGTTAACAGGTGTTAGAAGTGCCCGAAACGCGACGAAACGATGCAGGGGCCTGCTCTGCCAACATTGGAAAGTTTCTGCCAGCTAGGGGCCTTACAGACCGTAAGACCTAGGCCCGTACGGTCCATAAGCTAGGCCCCATATCACCAGAAACTTGGAAGCAGCTTGTTTTTTTTCTCAATGACTCACCAAACGAACTTGCCACCCGTGTTTCTACAATTGACACCTATGGGACACTAATCTAACTTGTGGGTGAGTCATGGGACACTTGTCTTGATCCTACAACATCAAGAATCCTACTAAAACCCATGTGTTCTTGCATCTTGAACCTTTGATCACCTCAATTCTGCTACAAACTGAAGTTGCAACCATCTTGGAGCTTTCTCTGGTGTTCCTTGATCTTTCCTTTGGTGTTGTAAATGTTTCAATCATGTTTTTTCAATTCTTGTGGTTAATTGGATTGAAAGTCATAAAGTTTGACTTTTAGTTGACTTCCAGAATTGATCATGAATTGATCAACATAAAGTCCAATGGAACCTTGCAATATGATGGTAATCAAGGTGGTCATGATCCTTAGTGATCATGCTTACTGATTTCCATCATTTCTAGTCATTTTGACAAGTCAAAGTTTGGTAAAAAATGCGATAAATGCACATTTTATGACGGATCTAATTTCGGGTGTCAAAACAGTTTGTTTTGGTATCAAAACTCTTTTATAAACTTAATTAGACATGTCAAAACATGTCTAAATCGTCACTATCATTTTAGTGCTTGTTTAGAGTCGAAAGCAGAACGGTTTGACCATCGGTTTGACTTTCGAATCTGACCCGTTTGGTTAATCTTTGAATCCAACCAAATACAAATTTCTGACCATAATTAAAAGGGAATAACCCTATGAGGTTATACCTTATGGTCATGTCAATTGGTTAGTGTTATGATGATTAGTCGATATAATCTTCAATAAAGACCAAAATGCCCTGTTCGCAAATAAATCAACTTTAAGTATATGGAACATAAAATTTGACAAGTATTCTGATCAAATAACATTTTCAAACATATTTAGGCATTAAAGACTTATCATAACACATATCTAACCATCCGAATGCGTGGTTACGCAAATGACGCGTAAAAGTAGCTTAAACTACCTTAACGGGTCATAACGAGTCAAAAACACTTAAAAATCTTTCCAACTCGGAATGTTAACTTTATTAAAGCATTTCATATGAGTTCCAATACTCATTTGGTTTATAGGGTCTCATTCTATCCGTTCCGCCGATTAAACTCCCGATATTTACACTATATTTCGATTTTAGGACACGCTTGATTTCTCGGACATTTGAGCTTGTTTGATCTTTGATTCAAAGTTACAATAGCAATCACAAGTGAGTACATAGTTTTTCCCTATTTTATGTTTTACAAATGTTTTGGGGTGATTCATATGTGCTAAATTGTTTTCAAGCTTTCAAAGTACAAACGTTATGGTTTATATAAATGATACGATTTCAATAATGTGAACAGACTTGTTGGTGCGTTGTATTCATAACAAGAATGACATTCATTAACAATGGCCAAGCCGATCAGTAGTAAGTTACGGCGCCTAGGACTAACAATCCCGTTACTAAAATTCCCGGGGTTTGTGGTAAAATTTGGGAAGCGACTGAAATTGTATTTGTAACATACCCTTTGGTGGTATGTTGTACGATTAAGGGACACCGTGGGTGGTCTCGAACAAGTCAACAAAGGTTTGAATGTATTCACGAAACAACCAAAAGTTTTCACAATTAAACGATGAATGATTGGTCTATAGTAAGGAACGATGAACGATGATCAATTGGTTTATAACAAGGAATGATGATCGATGAACAATTGGTTTATGATAAGTGATTTAGATAATGGAACACGTGCAATGTAATAAAAGCATGGTGGATACGCCGTCGGTACTTACTATATATAAATGCTTTTATCACTTTACATACGTGGCGTTATTTGCATCACTTGAACAAATGTTTTTAAATGATGACACGCAAGAAGTTCAAATAAAGATATAAACCATACAAGTTATTTCAAGACGATTTACTACTCGGATTTACGAAACAAATATTTTGGTCATGATTTACGGCTACAAGTCTTTTATAAACTATAACTAACTTGTTTTAAATTGGTTAGTTATCATTGCAATACCAAATACTTTTCGATAACAAGGTTTTCAATTAACGACTCTAGTAGTCTGACAAGGTATTGCAATACATATTCAAAGCCATAAACTTGCCACACTCACAAAACCTATGTACTCGTCGGCATTCTTTTATGCTGACTCGTTTTCACACATGTTTCAGGGAACGATACTAGATGATACTGATGCATGCTCACGTAGGAATGAACTTGGACTTAGTGCCTTAATAACAAGATAACAATTTCAATGCTTGTTTGTTAGTTTAGTTTTGTTTAACAGGTCTAAGACAATATGACAATAAATCTATGTTTAATATCCAATTAAAACAAAACTTCAAATACCATGTGTTGTTGAAACAATCTGTTAACGTGACTCCCCAAGTGTTCCTCTGCGTGTTGTTTTACGCGATTTGGGGTGTTACAATAATCAACCAACATTAGTTTCAAAAGAAGGAGAATCACAAACGTAGTACTTGATGATAGGATCATCCCTTCTCCATTACCTTTGTCATCACAACCTCGGACCACCACAATAGCGGTTAAACTTCCTTCTTCTCAGTTTATCATATTGCCTCTTGCTAAGAAATTCCCACTAGACTTACATGCTGTCAAAGAAGAGATCAAATCCTTCTTTTCTGAAGAAGATCCAGACAAAAGGGAATTTCTATCTCTGGAAGGATAACCCAAGCCAAGAAATTTGGATGAGTACTTAAAATTCAAGGCCAAACAAGCAGAGGAAATGTCAAAAACGGATGCCCAGGGAAAGTCAGATAGAGAGATACAAAACTACTTGCAGTTCCAAGTGAGCAAAGTCAGAGGTTTGGAAGATTTTGCAAGAGATCTGAGCAAACAACTATCTGAGAGAGAAGATAAAAGCCTTAAAGAAGATTTTATTGATCACATCATGAATAATAAGCAGTACAAGGCTACAAGGGCACAGGTTAAAGACTGGACTGTGAGTGAGTTGGAAGAAGAGGTACAAAGAATGCAAGAAATGTTAAAAGATCCTCTCAAGAAGCCCACTCCTCTAGATTGAAACAAATACAAGAAAAATGTGCCTGAAAAAACTCTGAAGCTAAGAAGAATGAATGAAGAATTAATTGCTACTAAATATGGGTCAAAGAACCAAATCATGAGATGGACAGAGGTCAAGGTGATAGACACATATAAAAGGCTTGAGCAAAGAAGAAAGACTGATCCAACATTGCCAAAGAAGCATGTATATGCAACAGAGGATACAACTCATTAATCCCAACCTTCTACCAAACCATCTGAAACATCTATTCTATCCATCCTGACCTTACAGCAAAGAAAAAGGCAGAAAGAGATGTCCAAAGAAGATGAAAGAAGGTATGAGCATGACCTCATCAAACAAGGAATCATGGACCAGATCTAGTTCCACACTGATGATGCAGGAAATATGCTGAAAGAAACATTATCTAAGATTGCTCATCAACTACAACCACCACCCTCAACAATAAGCCATCCTAGAAAACCATCTGACCCGAAAAATTCTAAAATTGAAAGTTGATAAAAACTCCCATGAATTGACTCTGCTCAAGTTAGATGGTAAAGCTGTCAAGATAAGCATGGAGGATGCATATGGGTTAAATACAGATGACCTTCAAGATCTTATGAATCTAGAGCTTGAAAAGGATGAGGAGGATTTGGAGTCTCTCAACTTTTAATTACAATTCAAAGGGCAAATTAGAGAACTCTTGTTGAAGAATAATAACCAAAAATAAATGTGTTTTGGCATCATCTATTCCAGGGGAGATTGTTGGGATTGAACCCTTTACAAAGGAACAGATGATACAGAGCCAAATACACAATCAATGTTTTGGTTCATCTATCAGAGTTTACAACCACTGATCGGCTAAACTCTGCCTTTGCAAAGATCTGTTATTCTATTATCGGCTGCTACAAATGACAAGTGCCTAAGGTCTACTGGAAGATAAAGAGTAGTGGATAGTCAACAGAGTTTTGCTTTATTAGTTTAATAATCAATGTAACATTGCTTTGCACTAACATTGTTTAGTCATCAGAGGTTAAGTTAGTTATTTTGTTTGTTAGATGTCACTTTCAACCCTGACGTCATCAAAGATGCTCAGAGGTTAGGAAGTTAGTATAAATAGATGATCGAATGTAACAGTGTTTCTTATCTATTAAAAGATCATTCACCCGTCTATCTTCCCTGCAATTATGTACTTTCAAACGATTATCATTGGGCTAAGGGGGAGTTTGTAATTCGCATGAAAATACTACAAAAGTTCAAAGCGTGATGATGAAAACAAACGACCATCAATTGTGATAAAAGTTTTCCATTCATTCCGTTGCATTAAAACTTGTTTTATCATTCATATTTCCATACTTGAAACAAAAATCACAATTGGTTCAAACTTAGATCTTAACAGATAGTGACATTTAACAACTAACAAACTCTAACCTCTGCTAGACCTGGACACTATTACATTGAATAACATAATAGACTATGTTGACAACAACTGCTGAGATATCCTCTGTTGAGCTTTAACCTCTGTTGGTCTTCAGCAAGCCATTGCTTCAACAACCCTTTATACTTCATCAGAGTTTCTCTCTAGCAGACCTTGGCTTCCAGCAGAGCTTTGCCTCTAATAGATCTGTGAACCGTCTTTAAGTATGAGTAGAGTTTAGAGCAACAGATCTTTTAAGAATTATTATAAAGGATCAGATGTTATAGATTATTTTGGCTTTCCAATCATCTGTTCTTTTATAGGGTTCAGTAGATCCAACAATCTCCCCTAGAACAGATGATGCCAAATCCCTTCTTTATTTCTGATCTTTATTCCTGATCAGATTTTCCCTTATCTGTCCTTTGAATTGTAACTCAAAGTCTAGGGAAACCATATCTTCAAAATCCCTTTCAAGCTCAATTAGATCTTGGAGGTCATCTACATTCAAACCGTATGCATCCTCCATTCATAGCTTTTGAGCTCTACCGTCTTATCTGAGCAAAGTCAATTCATGGGTGTCTGAGGATGACTTCCATTTTAGAATTTTTGGATAAGTTGGTTTTCTTGGGTGAAGAATTATTTCAGATGAGTGAGGTGATTGTGGTCTGCTGACAAAGCTTGAAATAGTTTTTCTTAGTTTATCACTTGCAGCATCAGTATGTAGAGTTGTTGGTTTTTGATTCCCTCCTTTCTGTGTTCTTCAAACCTCTGTTCATCATCCCCAGCCATCTGCTTTGCCTTTTTTCTTGATTCAAGGAAATTGTGGGTAAGACAGTGGTTGAGGTATGCTTTTTAAGGGTTTGGGTCTGTTGAGGGATAACTGCTGTTGTATAGTCTGGCTTTCTGGGAACTGTAGGATCTTTCTTTCTAAGCTCTTCCAGTCTTTTGTTGGTATCAACTACTCTGGATTCAGACCATCTAGCAACTGACCTTGCACTACCATAATTTGCAGCAACTAGTTCTTGTCTCATTTTTTTTTAAGTTTTAAAGCTCTGTTCTGATCTGCTTGTTTGTTCTTCTTCTAATCAGACGGTGTTGGCTTGTGTAGAGGATCTTTGAGCATTGCTTGAATTCTGTCAACTTCTTCTTTGAGATCCTTTGATGATCAGTCTTTGAACTGTGCTCTGGTAGCTTTGTAAGGTTTGTGTTGCATTATGTGGTTAATGTAATCCTGCTTCAATTTCTCATCAAGCTCAGGATTTACTGGATTCTCTGAGATAGACTTACTCAGGTCTTTAGCATAATCTTCATTTTTTCTAACTTTTTTAAGCTCATGTGACAAAGTTCCTTGAGTAGTCCTGTCATCTTTCCCTTTACACATCTCTTTAGCAACGTTTTCAGCTTGTTTAGCCTTAAGCTTCAAATATTCATCAACATTTCTTGGCGTTCTGTAGCCAAAGAGAGATGGGAAAGATGTTTTGATGAATCCTCTTCAGTGTAGAAAGATTCAAGCTCTCCTTTGATAGCATTAATTTCTAGAGGAAATTGAGTAGCCAAAGGGATGGCAGATGGTGGTTGATAAGGGGGTGGAAGTGAAGTGGATCTATATGAAGGTGATGAGAGTGGTGATGATGTGATAGGTTTAGATGACAAAGGCATTGGTGATGGAATCTCTTCATCATCTTCTTCAACAACAAAAGTTTTTCTTTTGCGTTGGAATTTGATTTTTGGTGAGGGTGGATGTCTGGGAATTCTTGAGGGTGTGGTCAATGGTTGGGTTAAAGTGGGAAAAGTGATCAAGGCAAAGGTTTGGTTAACATCTGTTGATATATTTGATGTACCAACATCTGTTGGTTGACATGATGGTGATGATGTAACATCTATTGGTACATTTGTTGTACCAATATCTGTTTGTGGTGGAGAAGATTTCTTAGGTGAGTGTTTTTGTTTCTTTTGAGGTGGTGGTGTTGGTTTAGTTTGAGTAGAGGATACACTTGGTGTTGGCTTGGCAGTGGTTTTAGTAGAGGTGGTTATTGATTGTCTTCCTTTTCTGGATGACTTTCTTCTTTGTGAAGTGCCAATGTCTTCTTTTTCCTTCAGCTTGGCCTTTTATTCTTCAATTAACTGGAAAGCCCTTGCTTTCCAGTGTATCTTGCTTTTTTTGCTTTTCCAAGACAATTTCTTCTGCTTGCTTGTTTAGGGTCTCATTAATCCCTTTTTCACAAGCAACATCTAATGCCTCAGCAGAAATTGGGTTTGTAGCAGTGGTTGTAGCAGACCCTGGTTTTTGTTGTTGCACCTTTGGTTTAGCTTGTGAGAAGGCTGCAACTTTCTTAGCTTATCATTCTCCCCCTTTTTGGCATCATGCTCTACTTCTTCTTGTAGAACTGTTGCAGGGGCAAAGACAATGGTCTTTACCAGATGCTCTGTAATGGCCTTGATGTCAGCTTGAGTAACTTTATATTTGGCCTAAACCATATTCCTTATGAGTTCCATGTGAGTGTTGTGGTTGATATCAACTAAATTTCTCTGAGCCTGAATGATGGGTTGCACAGATTTCCAGAGCTCAGTGGTAATTTGCTGTGTTGATGGTTGGCTTTGAGAGTGTTGTAACATCCGCTTCATCGTATCTTTCATTTCAGGAATTGAAGACTCCATTGATGTCATTCTCTCCATCAATTCTATGTATCTTAATTCATCACCTAATTTAATAGGATCATCCGAATTCCTAGCAGAGGTAGTTATATTTTTCCTTAACAGGAGAAAACTCCATGTTATCAGAACCTAATGCCCCTTTTCTTGGTACTAGGGACTTCCAACTGGAGCAGAGGTTACAATTGTAGCCTCAACAGTTGTTGCCTTCAAGGAAGTATTAGTGATATAACCACTGTCCAACTGAAACACTATCAGTTGTAATGGTTGCTTCACTTGAAATACCACCAAGAGTTACTTGTAACTCAAGGGGTGTAGCCTCCTCAGTTGTTTGTGGGTTAGCAGGTTGAGTTTTTTCAGACTCAGTAAGTTGTAGAGGTGTACTCTCTTTAACTAGTGAGTGAGAGAGACTGATATGTGTCTGAGTTTTCTCAATTGCATTAAACAAGAGCAAGAATGTTGGTGGAATTAGAGTGGGGGTTGTGGAGTAGAAAGAGACATTGCCCTAGGAGGGGGGCTGTGAAACATAGATTCAAGTTAATCATCTGCTTCATTAATTGGTGTCCTTATGCTTACAGCTTGATCCTTTTGTGAGGATTCAAGAGGAGTTTGGTTTTTTTGGGTGGAGATCTTTCCATCTGCTGCGAGGAAGTAGCTGTAGTGGTTTCTTGAGACTTTTGTGTTGCCACAGGTTGAACCTCTAGGATATCATCTTCCAGAAGCACCTTTTTATTTTGTTTTGGTTTGGTGGGATTTTTGGATTTGGATGGTTTCTTTTCGGATTTTTCTGGTGGGGGTTGCACAACACCAGAGATGGTGTAATGTTCACTAGGAGCAGTAGGCTCAACAACAGAGGTTTGAGCTTGTGATGTGGTCTCATCCAAATTTTTCTCATCCCCCTTTGCTTTTGTTTTAGAAACCTTTGATTCCATATTCTTTATTCTTGCAAAAGTTTCAGTTGTAGGACTCTTCATTTCAAAAACAACACCTTGTTTAAAAAAATAATCTGGAACTTGTTTTTGAAGATAATAGCTCAAGAGTCTAGGGTACAAAGAAAATCTTTATTTTTTGGTATTTTATTATAATTTGCCACCAAGTCTATAAACAAAACCTGGGATAGATTGAAATTAGATTTTGTTAAAATAGTATATCCCATATTTTGGATATTTTGTGGAATCTCATTAAATGAGGTGGTCTTTGCTGAGAGACACATAAGTAAGGTATGGAAAAATATCTTATTTCAGCAGGAAAATTTGGTTTAAATATAGTAACACCAGTCAATTGACCGTCATACCCACGTCCTATGAACTCAACGTGTAGTGCTTGCTTGCCAAAAGAAGTTTTACATTCTAGGTCATTCAGACCAAATGTTGTGGAAATTGAAGATGGGTTGTTCTTTTGAGATTCAATTTTAGTATTTGCCCAGAACTGTCGGAGAGTATCCACATAATTGGTGCATTTGCAAGCAAGATGATTTTGTATTTGGATGATGTGAGAACATCAATTATTGAGTGAAATTAAGTGTTATTGTTGTCTTTTTCGAAGGTGGGGAGGTAGTTGTGTGGTAGCTTGATGTTCAGAGCCATGATCAGAGATGAATTGAGTCGAAGTGAAGAGGAAGAGAATTATGGAAACTGTTTTTGAGAATTTTAAATTCGAGACGACAAGTAAAAAGCTCTGTTTGGGTGGAACAATGATATATAAAAGGGAAAAAGTGAGTGCTGACGTGGCATCTGTTTCAAAGATCTGATGGCTAACATCTGTCCACGTGTAACCTCTAATGGATAATGGATGACAGTTGTTAGGGAAACCTCTGCTGGGAACCAGAAGTGTTTGGGAAAAGAGGTGGTTTTACTCTATCAGAGGATAGATATCAGTGGATAAGACAAAACAGTGGTTTAGCCCAATAGTGGATGTGAACAGTGGTAGATGAGAACAGATGATACGCTTTTAACAGTGGATAGATTTTGAAGCTAAACATAGGTTTTTGAGAAACAATGGTTTGGAATAGACTTTAGGGATTATTGAAAAATTTTCAGTTTTAGCTATTTTTAAGGATGGATTTTATTTTTTTTTTGATTTTATGAAAACATTTTAATGCTTTTTATTCATGGAAAACAAAATTTTTGCTTTTAATCCATGTTAAGCATGCCAATTCTAGATATCAAGCTTTCAAAGGTAGATGTATCTAAAGCTTTTGTTAAAACATCTGCCAGTTGATCTTTAGTTGGAACATGATGCAGAGAAATTAAACCTTTTTCATAGCAATCCCTCACAAAGTGATGTCTGATGTCAATGTGCTTGGTTGTTGAATGTGAGACTGTATTTTTAATGACGTTTTCAGTTGCTTGACTATCTAACATGAGAGGAGTCTTTAGAGCAGTTAAACCAAAATCCAGCAATTGATTTTGAAGCCATAGGAGTTGAGTAGTGCAACTTGCAGTAGCAATATACTCAACCTCGGTTGTTGATGTTGAAACCGTAGCTTGCGTTTTGCTTTGCCAAGAAACTAAGCAATTGCCTAGAAACTGACAACCTCCTGAAGTTGACTTCCTTGTGGCATGACATCTGTGACACCCGACTATTTAGGTTGTTCCGTACAAATGTAACACGTGACATGAATGAATAAAAGGCCATATTTTATTGTTTATGATGTTTATATATGGTATTTGATGTGTTGGTAAATCCAAAGTTTGATAAAAATTACGTTGGCAATTTTAAGATAAACACTTATCGCGTAACGGATAAAATGCGAAACGAACGTCGGTGACCGCCGAATAATGTTAAAATCCCAAAAATAGTCCGTTATGAGTTAAATAATAATTTTTAATCATAATCGTGAGGAAAAATAATTTAAAACGCTAAGAAACTCTATTTTTCGAGTTTAAACGCGTATTGCGCGATACTGCGCGTATCTGACAAAATACTGTCAACACAGCCAGTTCAGGGCAACCAATAATTATTATAGTAATAATTTGACAAGTGTATTTTTATAGAATGATAAAAATAAATTAAAACGCTTAAAATCCCTATTTTGCGAATTTAAGCGCGTACTGCGCAACGCAGCGCGCATACTGCCAATTACCGACAACATAACTTGTCCAGACAAATAAAATATTGATTAGCAATATTTTGGTGTTTATTTTATAGAGCGCTGAAAATAATTTAAAACGCAGTTAAAACGCTAGATAAAATACCCAGTATCCAGTAAAATACCAGTTTTAAGCATATATATGAAATATATATGTATGTATACGGTTGTATATGTGTGTGGAGAGATTGGTAGCATCCATTTGAGCCTCCTTTTTCCCTTTCTCCTCCATGTGTTAACATGGGAAACACAAACAATGATTGAAGTTTTTGCAAATCTTCTCCATATCTTCCCAAATCCAAGAACCAAGATTCACAACACACCAACTCACACTCTCTCTCTAAAGCTCGGCCGAACACCCTCTCTCTCACCTCTATTTTAAATTTTCAAACTTGTTATTGAAGATTAAAGTCTATTCCAAGAAGGTTTCAAGAAGATTTGAAGGTCCAAAGGTGATTCTAGGGAGTTTCCAAGCTAGATCCAAGTCCTACACCATCACATTCTTGTCAAAACCCATTTAAAACTTGAAGGTATAAAATCAATTCTCATAAACAAGTTCATGAATCTTGATGATGTTGGAGATGACAGAAGTTTCTCTAGTTCTTGAGTTAAACACTAACTTGAAAGTACTATCAAATGGGTTTTTAATAAAAATAAAAATGGACATGCATGTATATATATGTATGGCCGTAGGTATGTGTGTGTGTATATATATATATACACACACATATGAGCTTTGAGTTTCATGGGTTGAATGATCTTGCATGACGATGTGTTGATTTGTGTTAAAAAGTGTGATCTTGGAAGTTCTAAAAAGAGTTTATGAAAAGGTTTCATGTGATTAAGGAATATATGAAAAGTGAACTTTTTGAAATATGTATGTATATATGCATGGCCGTATATATATATGTATAATATATATGCACATGAGTTTGGTAGTTAGTTCTTAAATATGCAGAACATAATACATGCATTTATGTCCAATGATTTGATGATGATGATGGTTATATGAAGATGGTGTCCTTGAATGTATGAACATGAAATAAATATATGTTGGATGCATGTTAGTTCATACAAAATGATGGAAACATGATGTTTGTGCATTAAGTGCTTGTACCTAGTCATACATGTGAATGTATGTACATGAAATGAGGATTTAATCATGTTATAATAAAATTGTTTTAGATCAGTAAATAAACCTTAAAAATAAGGTTATCTCATGTATAAAAGTGGTATGGAACTTTGATATAAAGTGCACTAGCTTTGCATGAAGTACTATGTGCTTAAAAAGTTGTAAAATGTGTGAAATCGTATGAGTTATGTGCCTTACAAAAAAACTGCACTAATCTGATTATAACCATAATTTTATTCAGTATATAACATGTCTTGTGTTAAATTTTAAAGTCGTTTCGATTTCGGATGGTTATGGTAACGTTTGACGCAAAACTATGCGGTAAAAACGGTAAAAATCGCCTTTTAAAAGGGTTTTTATGAAACAGTTTTAAATCAGTAAATAAACTGATATTTTTAGTATAAATACCGAAAACGTTACCGGATCGCTAAAATACGCATTTTTCAACATACAATAGAATGGGTTGTTAATGGATGAACCTTATGTGTTTAAATGTGTCATGTGATTTAGATATGTGAATATGATAATATGTTAAGTGTTGACATGATAACGGGAATTAAGACTATGCATGTACGCCTGTACGTTTAAAACGGTAGAATCGGTGAAATCGCGTTAAAATGTGTAACTTATTTGTCGAGCATGAAAATTGATACATAAGTTAACTTAGTGTATTATTTCATGTATGCATGCTTTAAAAATGATAAAGTGAATAAGTTAATGAGTTTTTGCGTGTTATGGTGTTGTGAAAATGTGCACGTTTATGTATATATATTACGACGCGCAAATCGTAGGTATATAGTATTTATAAACGGGAGTGTAACGGATAAAACATTAAGGTCACCAATAAAATCGTTCAAGTCGTAAAATCTTAATATATATATATATATATATATAGAACTCATATATATATTAATATGCCAACATAATAAAAAATAATGACTTTTCGAGAAAATCTCAAAGTCATGTGAAAATTCTAAGTATTGGAGAAACTTAGGAATTTTGTAATATATTGATTATTAAATCGTGCCTACGTATATTAGGACGTGTAGAATCAAATTGTGGGATCGCGCTATTTTAAATACGCACCCAAAGGTGAGTGTCCTACTAACCCCCCCCCCCCCCTCTTTTTACTGTTTTAGTATATGTTTTGGGGGAAGAACACGCCTTAAAAGGATAAGTATACGTTTTCGTATAAAATATGCCTTTGATTAAACTATAAATATATTTTCGTGGAAAATATGATTTGGAAATTATGTGATATGTTTTTGGAGAAAAACATGGTTTTGGATATAAATACGTTTCAGGATGAAACGGATTTTGGAATAATGATATATGCGTTTCGGGGATGAAACGGGGATTTTACGGGTTATGGGATAGAACGACCGTGTGGATTTAAAATGTTTAAATCTAAAGTTGTAACGAATTGGCCCGGTCTCAAAAGAGTGAGTATCGGGATTAGGCTTACGTTTCGGTGGGGACGTCGGGGATTCGTACAACGTGTAATATTAAATTTTATCATTTTAGTATGATATATATATTGTTCATAAGGTTGGCACCTTGGGTGGCCCATTGTGGGCACTTTGCGCGAACTTAGCCATTTACTCATTAATATGGATTGCGTGGAATTGTTGATATATCTATCGAGTTGACAACCCCGTCGCGACCGGTAGCTCCGTGTCATGTCAAGCAACGAATTTATATTCTGTTATTGTCTAGCGTTGATTATACCCTTAATGTTAATATATAGCTCGTAATGTCTTGCAAACTTACGAATCTGAACAAATGGATGTAAAATAAATTTAATATGTGAAACTTGGGAAGATGCTTAGTTCGGAGGTTTCGGGGAAACGCTTGCGACGGCTGACTCATGGATTTTATGAAGGAAATAAAATTGACTTTCGAAAATATTATTTGGATGTTTTGATAATAAACACATAATTAGAAAGTTTTTCCTTGGATCAAATTATTTTAAAATTGAATATGTGAGCTCACCCTCCTTTGTGTTGACACTTGATTTTAACGTGTTCTTCAGGTACTTGAGTATGGCTTCGGGAATCTTTGGCGTATCTTGTGGTTGTGATGCATGTTTGTTTAATAATAAACTTTGGACACTTTTAAAACTTATTTGGGACCGACTGTATTAAGATCCATAAGGATCAAGACAACTTAACTATGTTATGGTTGTGGTTTGTGTCTAATTTGGAAACAATGTTTTAATCAAGTAATATGTCCAAAGATTAATGATGCATCGTCCACCAAGATATTTATGGGCACCAACTTCCGTCACCATTACGTTTGTGTTTTCGCTGCGATGTTTTTGGGGTGTTACAACATCAAGCAAAGTCATTATTTGAGTAACCTAAAAGCTCAATATTCCCATTAGCAGGATACCATATATCAAGTGTGGGAGCACCTTTTATGTATCTGAATATCCTTTTTCACAGCAATAAGATTTTACTTTCCTAGGTGCTGACTGGGATATGGCACAAACACATGTGGCAAACATGATATCTGGCCTAGATGCAGTAGGTACAATAAAGACCCAATCATGCTTGTATAAAGAGTTTGATCAACCAAGTCATCTTTGTCATCAACAGTGACCAGCTTTGATATGGCCATGGGTGTACTACATAGTTTACAATCATTCATATCAAATTTTGTAAGTAGTTCTTTGACATACTTGCTTTAATTAATGAATGTACCATTTTGCAATTGCTTTACTTAAAGACCAAGAAAGCATTGGAGTTCACCCATAGCACTCATTTCAAACTCTGCTGTCATGAGTTCTCTAACCTCGTCACACTTGGCATTGTATGTGGATCCAAAAATGATGTCATCCACATAAATTTGGACAAACATCAAATCCTTTCCTTTCCATTTTAAGAACAATGTTTTATCAATTTTACCTCTTGTAAAGCCTGTGGATAAGAGAAAGGTGGAAAGAGTTTATTACCAGGCTCTAGGTGCCTGTTTCAAGCCATATAATGCTTTGTTGAGCTTGTAAATATGATCTGGATAAAAAAAGCATCTTCAAAACCAGGGGGTTGGCACACATATACCTCTTCCTTGATTTTACCATACAGGAAAGCACATTTGATATCCATTTGATACACCTTTATGTTGTGGTTGACAGCAAAGGCTAAGAACAGTCTGATGGCCTCCAGTCTTGCAACAGGAGCAAATGTTTCATCATAATTAATGCCCTCTTCTTGTCTATAACCTTGAACCACAAGCCTAACTTTATTTTTGACAACAATGCCCCTTTCATCTATTTTGTTCTTGAAGACCCATTTTGTGCCAATTGGACATGTATCCTTAGGCAATGGTACAAGTTCCCATACTTGTTGTCTCTTGAACTGTAGGAGCTCTTCTTGCATGGCCTCTACCAACTGTTGTCTATCAGTGCCTCTTGGTACTTGACAGGTTGTGTGAGTGATAGAAAACCAGCAAAAAGACAAATGTTTTGGGATTGATTCCTTGTGAGAACCCCTTCATTGATGTTGCCAATAATTTGGTCAGATGGATGGTTTTTAAGGTTGATTAGATCTCCCTTATATGGAACAATGGCATTTTGAGGTGAACGCTGCAGATGGGAATCATCCGAGCTAACATCTGTTGGCAATTTTGAAGAGTCAACATCTGTTTGAAATGGAGGTGGAGGTATAGGTGGGATTGGTGTAAAGGTGGATTGACTTTGTTCACAGAAATTGGACCTTTGTCAACAGTGGTTTGACTTGATGAGGCGGCAGAGGTTTGAGGATCAACAACAGTTGATATGGCAGTGGCAGATTTTTACCAGTGTTTTGAACATCTGCTCCTCTGGTTGTGGAAGTGACTTTGTATTGTGGAATCACAGTGTCAAAATCCATAATCTTGATGTGAAGACTGTGGTATACCTGCATTGTTAGTCTTGATAGACACATTTTCAAATGTAAATTGATCTAAGTCAAACAGTTAAGCAGGATTTGCTGGGATTTTTAATGAAGAAAGTTCATTGAACTTTACATTCAAGATCTCTTCCACACACCTAGTCCTTGAATTAAAGACACTATAGGCTTTTGTAGTGGTTAAGTATCCCAGAATCAAACCACAATCTGATTTGGCTGCAAATTTCGAAATTGAATCTTTTAAGTTTAAAATGAAGCATGGGCAGCTAAAGATTTTGAAATATGAGATCAAATGTTTAATCTTTAACATAATTTCATAAGCAGTCTTTTGATGTCCAGGGTTAATCAAAACTCTGTTTTGGACATAGCAAGCAGTGTTTACAGCCTCTGCCCAAAAAGACAAGGGTACACCTGAGTCTGCAAGCATTGTTCTAGCAGCTTCAATTAAAGTTCTATTTTTTCTTTCAACCACCCCATTTTTTTCTGGTGTCCTTAGGATGCTATATTTCCTAACAATCCCTTTTAACACACAAAATTCATTCAACTTACTATTTTTAAACTCTGTTCCATTGTCATTCCTAAAGACTTTTACTGAAGGTCAAATTGCTTTTCAACTTGTTTTACAAAATTTTGTAAAATGCTCACAGTCTCATATTTGGAGTGCATGAAATAAGTCCATGTAAACCTTGAATAATCATCAACTATGACAAGACAATACCTCTTCTTTTTAAGACTCATGATTTTTACAGGGCCAAACAACTCCATGTGTGGTAATTGCAAACACTGGCTTGTTTTGGACTCTTCAATGGATTTGTATGAACTTCTATGTTGTTTACCTTTTAAACAGGAAACACAATGTTCATCACAGGTGAATTGTTTTGATGGAAGACCTCTTACAAGGGTTTGTTTTGAGAGTGTGGTGATAGTTTTAAGATTTGTGTGACCAAGTATTCTATGCCATAGTTCTGTCTCTTTGTTAGTAGCAACTGAGAATAGACATGCATTGGACATTGGATTATCTTTCAACATATCAACCACATACACATTGCCACGCCTGTGAGTAACAAGCTGTGCTTTGCTCTTGGCTATGATTTGATCAATCTTTTTAACCACTTCTGGCCCAACAATCTAACAAGTTTTCTTAGTGAAGAATGACTCATAGCCTTTGTCACTCATTTGAGATACACTAAGAAGATTAAATTTTAGTTTGTCAATAATTGAAGTGTTCAAACTGTGTTTCCCAACATGGACTATCCCTGACCCTAACACCTTCCCGTTTAAATTGTCACCAAAGGATATATCATGTAACAACTCCAAATTTCGTTGTTATCTTTTCCTTTTATTTTCCATTGTAATCCCTTTGTAATCTCGAGATTCGTTTATAAGAAAGTTATGTTAATTACAATATGTTTTGTCTTATATATATATATATATATATATATATCGCATCTAATCGCTTATTTAACGCATCGCTATTATACGAGCCAAGTGTGTTATTGTTTAATAAACACTTGTGCCATCGCATCGCTATCGCATCGCAAATCGCATAGTTAATTATATGGCTTTATGTTATCTATGTGTTATGTGAGTTTATGATTACGATTACACTCGCTATCGCATCGCTCTCGCATATTCAAATCGCTAAAACGCACTATTACATCACTTATAATGCTTAGTATAATTATCTAATACGAACCGAATCGCCGAACAATCGATAAACGAACGAAAAAAGAAGAACACCCAGCATTTGGGTCAAGTTCGGCCGAACTTGACTAGCCAACACAAGAATCCTCCACTACCCACAAGTTCGCTCGAACTTGCCTTGCTCCCTCACAGGATCAGTAAGTTCGGCCGAACTTGGCCTGAACCTCTTGAATATCTAGCAAGTTCGCCCGAACTTGCATGAAATCATGCAAGTTGGACCGAACTTGACTCCCACCAACTCACTTTTTCTCTTCACCTATAAATACTCAGCCCCACTCTCTCATTTGAACTTGCTTCAACTTCGCCCAGAGCTCTCCAAACCCAAAACCCTTTGTTTTCTAAGTAAGATTCAACCCGATTTCAACTACAAGGATGTTCAACAACGTTTTACAACGATTTTGCACAAGGCTTTGCCTTCGTTTTCATCAAATCTCTTCTGTTTAAGAAAAATTTCATCTTTTTAAGCAAAACTTCTGTTTTACACTCAGATTTACTAGATCAGAGTAAAACCTTTCAAAAACATTGATTTCTACAGAATATTCGGACTAATGACGTATGTTTCGTTCACTTTTGAGTGGAACGAGACGTTGTCAAGCAAGATCTCAGATCCGGAAGCACAAGGTCGAAATGGTCACTTTACACAAGCTGGACTAACCCGTATGAACCATCAAGTTCGCCCGGATTAGCCCGAGTTTTTGTAAAATGGCCAAGTTCGCTCCAAAAGACCTCTCCAGCCTAAGTTTTACTTAGTGGCTTAAGGTTGGAGAGATGGACACTCGATTTCCTCAGCAAACGACGCGAAAATGCAAGATTTTGGACCCGAAAACATCAAGTTCATCGAGATTCAACTGATTTTATGCAGCTCAACAGTCAAGTTCGCTCGAACTTGCAACCTCTGTGTCAAGTTCGGCCGAACTTAAGTCAAACCTTCAACAGGACACCACAAGTTCGCTCGAACTTGCAAAGCCTGTTAACACTTTGCACAAGTTCGACCGAACTTGTCTCCAATCTCAACCAATCAACACAAGTTCAAGTGAACTTGTATGTTTACATACAAGTTCGGCCGAACTTGCCTACTGCCCAAACCTAACTTCACCATTTCATCTTTTCGGAGACTGATGCACTTCCGTTCGCGTATACAGGCTGATCTGGCGCTCCTCTTCACCTCTCAACAGTCGTCTACTCTCTCTTAAACGTACCAACTGTGAGTATACTTTACCCGTTTTCGCTTTAATGCACTTTTTGGGTGTTACATATGTTCCTCTATCAAAATCACCTCACAAATCAAACTGTTTATCACATGCGAATAATCTGATTATATATGCTCAATACGTGATACTAGAAACATGTGACTAGGACTTATTTTCGTTAACTTGCGTCCTTAGCTAGTATGTTACTATAGTGTGGCTAACACCCGACGGGGTCTAGTTAGGATGGACGCGCTAGCCTTCTCACGGAAGTTAGCATGAGAAATATGCCTAGTTTTGTGTGATGTGTTTTTGGTGTATCATGATATGTAATTAGACTATCTCGCGAACGGTTTCTCTATTATGCTAGTATTACTTAAACCTGTATGCTCGCCTTTACTTAATTGTATTGACTTGTATTTTAACATATGTAACAGATTGAGGATTTTAGCTTGGACGCTTTGGACGTAGTTTTGCTTAGTTTAGATTCATGCTTTAGAAACGTTTTGTAATAAATCTAGAGATTATTAAACTGGAAATTGTGTTATGAGAATTACGATATTTTGTAATGTTATTTGAGGATTGTATGTCAAAAGTATGGGATTTTGACGTTTAAATCTAGTCGTTGAAATAATGTTGTGGAATTTCTCGTGATACAATCTGGTTCGCTTAGTGTCGCGCCCCGATGATTCCACCATCGGTTGGGGTGTGACAAATTGGTACCAGAGCCATAACTGTAGGGAATTAGGTAGAATTGCCATGTTCGACCTAGTCTACAGTCTAAGTACCCAATTTGACCAATCTTTGACTTAAATACTTAAACTACTTGCCATAAATGCTTAAATGTGCCTTTCCTAAGGCTAATGCAATATACACACTTGGAAACGCTCGCATCACACAAGACGAGTGATCAAGTCGAGAATAGGTGTGAAAACCGAGAGCTCCCGATAAGATCATTCACTCTGCGCATTCTCACTCGACGAGATACCTTCGTTGAGTTAGGAGTGATATCCAAACCTCAACGAAAATCTCCATTTCTATAAAGTGGAACTCCCGACTTGATTGGTGAGCATAACCACAATTAGGAATGATGTTGTTAAGTTAGGGGTGAAACCCGCATGTTAATAACTGTTCGCTCCTCGATTTTCAATCTCACCAAAGTCTCGATTACTTTGATGACTCGGAACACGACGTAACTGGAAGGATAAACGTCGTTAACCGTTGTACGGCGAGAGCATTTGTCTATTAGGCCAAATCGTGTGTCCGAACTCAGAGAATTTTGATCGAATCACTTTGGATAGTCAACGTCTCAAAACCCAGGAAGCTCCCAATTGATTTAAGCCTATATCGTCGATTTACGCATCATCGAGTTTATTATTATTTATGAGTTAAAATTTTGAGAATTTTCGCTTTATTCGATTTCTCGCTTTATTAGTTTCTCGTGTTATCGATTTCTCGATTTATCGCTTTACGGTCCTTAAACGCATGCATTACTCGCACAGCTCTCGAAATCTAAAACGCTAATTAATACACCAACCAAACTAATCGCTTAACCCGCTTACGCCTATGAGGACATGTGCGTCTCATACGCGGTATTACTCGCCTATCTCGCTATTATATCGCTTAGATCTCGCTTATATCCCGCATCTCATACGCGCTACGCATGATTTTAGTTAAAGGTTCTTATGTGCTTATGTGATTATGTGCTATGTGATTATGTGCTATGTGCTTATGTGCCTACGTGTTTGCCTGCCTACGTGTTTACTTGCCTATGTGATTGTGTGCCTTATATGAATAATAATAATAAATACTTTAAAACATAAACTTATTATAATCGAATCTCATCCAATCGAATCCTTCAATTGTAGATGTCTTCAATGGGATCGCACACCAGAAGGAATCTCCAGCGCGGCCAAGCTGAAAAGCGCATCGCCTCTCTGGTAGCCAAGGAAATGGCTAAGGTGATCCCGCAAATTGTCAGCGAAATTCAAGCGGTTAGCAGCAACTCTTCAGTTGACTCCAAGGGAGACGCTCCGAAATCCCGTTTCAGCTTCAAGCAGTTTAAAGCATGTGGTCCTGCAGCATTCACCGGGGAAGATGGACCAACCAAGTTGTTTCATTGGTTCGATTCGATCGAAGTCACCTTCAGACAAAGCGGATGCACTGAAAATCTCCGCACTGTTAACGCCACTAGAGTCTTTCAGTCGAAGGCACTTGACTGGTGGACCGCCGAGCGCAGCAGGCGCGGCAACGACGAAGCTTACTCTCTCGCGTGGGAGGAACTCATGGAGCTAATGATCAAGAGTTCTGCCCAGCTCACGAAATTCAGAAGTTGGAAAATGATTTTTGGGGTATTAAGCGGAATGGTGGTGACAATGCTGGTCTTACCGCCCGCTTCAAGCAGCTCAACCTTATCTGCCAAGGTCAGGTGGATACTACGAAAAGGTGATCAAGAAGTATCTCAACGCTCTGCCAGACTGCGTCGCTGACTTTGTGCAAGCAGCACACCCTGCTACTATTGGGAGACCTACCAGCTAGCCGCAGAGATCAACGACAAACGAGTTCAAGCTGGTTATTTCAAGAACTCGACCAAGAACCTCAGCCAAGTTACCACCGAGCCAAGCATCGATACTGCTCCACCTCAAGTCCCCAAAGCAAGCAACCAGAACCACAAGCGCAAGGCAAACAACAAGAACTGCGCAATGGTCCCCGCTCCAAGCTCTCAGTATCGCCAAGCCGCTACTCCAAACGCACCAGCTGCTAAACGTGTGTACACAGGACCTCACCCACTGTGCCCTAAGTGCACCTATCATCACGCGGGTGGAGGAAACTGCCGCTTTTGCGCTAACTGCAACATCTATGGTCATTTCACGGTGCATTGTCGTACTGGTCCTCGTCAGCAAGTCCTCCCTCTCGCAGCACCGCCAGTCTCCCGCCTCGCAGCACCGCCAGCTCCTATCAATGCTGCTCCTGTCAACCAAGCACCACCAGCACCAGCAATTCAGGCCCGCGCTTGTTACACCTGCGGTGACCCGAATCACTTCAGCAACGCTTGCCCAAACCACATCGTCAAACAAAAGCCGCATCAACAGCCTCAGCCTCAGCAGCAGCCACTACCACAACCTCAGCAGCAACAACAGGTTGCGCGTGGTCGAGCCTTTAAGCTCAACCATCTCCAGGCCCAGAACGACAACAATGTTGTCAACGGTACTTCCTCGTTAATGGTATTTATGCTTCATGTTTATTTGATACCGGTGCCGATAATTGTTTTGTGTCGTTAGAATTCGAAAAGGTTTTAAAATGTAAGCGCGCTAAACTCCCAAAGACTTTCGATATGGAAGTCGCCACCGGAAAAGCCATTGCTGTCACCTCCGTCCTACGTGGTTGTTCTCTCGATCTCAACAACCATGTCTTCTCGATCAATCTCATACCTATGCAGTTAGGTAGCTTCGATATCATAGTAGGCATGGATTTTCTTCATGAAAATCATGCTGAAGTTGTATGCTTCAATAAGATGATTTACTTCCCTCTCTCAAACAGTGATCAACTCAATGTTTATGGTGAAACTCCCTCAAAGAAGTTGATGCTTTTGTCGTGTACTCGAGCACACAAATGTTTCCGAAAGCAATGTGTTACTTTTCTAGCCCATATCATGAACCCGGAGAAAGAAAAGAAGACTTTTAAAGACGTTCCTGTTGTTCGTGAATTTCCTAAGGTCTTTCCCGACGACTTACCTGGTTTACCCCCTACTCGCGATGTTGAATTCCGTATCGATTTAGTTCCCGGTGCTACTCCCGTTGCTAAAGCTCCATATCGTCTCACACCATCCGAAATGCGCGAGCTATCGACCCAACTTGAAGAGCTTCTTGATAAAGGTTTCATACTCCCGAGCACTTCACCTTGGGGCGCGCCCGTTCTTTTCGTGAAAAAGAAAGATGGGACGTTCCGCATGTGCATCGATTATCGTGAATTAACAAACTCCCGATAAAGAACCGTTATCCCCTTCCTCAAATCGATGACTTATTCGATCAGCTTCAAGGTGCTACTTGTTTTTCTAAGATCGATTTACGTTCCGGTTATCATCAGTTGCACGTACTCGAAGAAGATATTCCGAAAACCGTCTTTCGTACTCATTATGGCCATTTCGAATTCGTGGTCACACCCTTTGGTCTTACCAATGTGATATATGTAAAAATACACATACTTTTGTCCCCCGTTTACGCTTTTGTTTTTGCTATAAAACCGAATTTTTGGCACTTAATCATTTATGTTTTGGTTTACAGGCCTTAAACAACGTACCGGACAAGAAAATGAAGAAGAAATGGATTCTGACCGAATCGGCAAAGATACGAGGATTCTGTTAAGTTCAGCACCATTGGCATGGCAGTGCCACCATTGGCACGACAATGCCACCATTGGCATGTCCGTGCCAACTTTGGCATGGCAGTGCCGATCTTGATTATGCGACGCACTCTCGGACATGTACGGCAGTGCCGACCTTCGGCACGCGCACTCTCGTACATGCACGGTCATGCCACCTTTGACACGGCAGTGCCGACCTTTGGCATGGTCGTGCCAACTTTGGCACGGCAGTGCCAATTTTGAAATATCTGCCCAGATCTGCTGACGTCACAAGATCTCATGAACAGTGCACGGCGTTCACTTTATGGCACGGCCGTGCCGATTGAAGAAGTTATAAAAACAGCAGATGGCATTCTGGTCGAGATCTGGAACTTTTGGGAGCATCTCAGGCGACTTTCTGGGCTCCGGAGACACCGTCTTTTGCTCAGAATCAAGCCCCCATAGTGCCGAGAAGCTCCGTTACCATCCGGGTCTTCAGTCTCTTGCTTGTTTATGGTTTGGTTCTTGAATCTTTCAATGCTTTTGATTATGTTCAAGCATTTGGTTGATGTATTATGTATTATTGTATCCTAAGGGCAAAAACACTAGTATTCATTGCTTCATAAACAACCATTAGTATGTTAATCATGTTTGTAATGACACTTAACAACTTTTTATGTTAATCCTTGATGATTGTTTTGCAACCTTGTTATTGATATTGGATTCTTGATTATAGTTAATTGCCTTGGATGATTAGTACATGGTTAGTTAGGATATTTGAAAGAAGAAGCTTAATTAATCTTGTATTAGTAAACTTAATTTAGCTTTGTTAAAATGTTTACCCCATGAGACTAGAAATGGGTATTGGGTTAATAAGAGGTAATTAATATTAATCAAGAGTGTTTTCCATCACGTAAGGGCCTTAGCGGTTTAGATGGTGTCGTTATGAATTCTTAACATAAAGCATAAGCTAGTTAGTAGTTTCGGCCAAAATTGCTTTCTTAGTGAATTTATGCTTAAGATTCGTAAAATGAACTTGGTTGTGATTTAATCTAGTTTATGTTTGTCTCGGTGGTTGCATTGTGTTTATCGGTGTCTCTTTCCTTGATTAAGTGAGGTTAGCAAACTCTTAATGGATGACTAACTTATCTTTAGGGGATTTTCATAGACATTCATCAATAGGGCGTTAAAGAACAATTTTAGGTGGTTAAAGTGTGTTTATCGTTTTAACTTTCTGAAGAGTTGTCATGTTAGGATTCCCGAAAGGGATACTAATTGTCTTTCAAAAATGGAAAATTGACCAAGTTACTTAGTGGCATATCCGACTTAATTAACATATTCCGGTTGTTCATAAAGCAAGGCTATATTTATAATCTTCATATTTGGAGTTTATTACTTTTACAAAAAGAAAAAGAAACAAAAATCTTATGTTTTAGTCATTTACTAGTTTAAACACTTAATCAACCTATCTTTTCTACCAGTAGAATAATGACAAAGGTTTAGTACTTTTGCTTCCGCCCGCATCTATGGATCGATACTTGGTTCTTACCGATACTTTACTACATATATGATGGGGTAAACTTGCCCTTTCGTGTGTGTTTTAATCTTGAAGTATAAATCATTTTTAAAAATTTAAAACCGAATCGTGTGTAGAATTCATTGTAAAAATATGTACATACACGCACACGTCAAGTTTTTACACTTTTTCACATGTTACGCTAGTTAAATGCATCTACCGAGTTTTAACCATTTAGTCACTTTTAAATGTCCATTCCACACCTTTCACCCTAGCCTATCGTTACAACCCGTAAAGACCTCTTGATTTACACTTTTTCACATGTTACTTGGTGGAGATTAGATCTTTTGACAAGCTTATGATATTACACGATTCATCGTGTAGGCATAGAGTGTTTACACATACACATTTAGTGTATGTTTCACAAATATAGCCGAGTGTGTGTGAACAATGTGAGATGTGTGAGGATTTGCATGCTAAGTCAATCGAATGTGGAATCATGGCTTTTTGGTTATCTTCAAATATATTTGCATGCGCTTGTTTGGTTTAGATCTTTGACGATGTCTTTCGAACAAACCGGTTAACTATTACATATGTGTATTTGTCATGTAGATTCTAAGTTACTTAATCTCGTTAGAAATTCTCTTTTCTTATATTCTTATTTTAGTTTGCTTGAGGACAAGCAAATTTCAAGTGTGGGAGGTTTGATATATGTAAAAATACACATACTTTTGTCCCCCGTTTTATCCCCGTTTATGCTTTTTTTTTTGCTATAAAACCGAATTTTTGGCACTTAATCATTTATGTTTTGGTTTGTAGGCCTTAAACAACGTACCGGGCAAGAAAATGAAGAAAAAATGGATTTTCCGGCCGAATCGGCAAAGATATGAGGATTCTGTTAAGTTCAGCACCATTGGCATGGCAGTGCCACCATTGGCATGGCCGTGCCAACTTTGGCATGGCAATGCCGATCTTGATTATGCGGTGCACTCTCGGACATGCACGGCAGTGCTACCTTTGGCACGGTAGTGCCGACCTTGATTCTGCGGCACACTATCGTACAGGCACGCGTGCCGCGTGGTCCGCAATTTTGAAATATCTGCCCAGATCTGCTGACTTCACAAGATCTCTTGAATAGTGCACGGACGTTCACTTTATTGGCACGGCCGTGCCGATTGAAAAAGTTATAAAAACAGCAGATGGCATTCTGGTCGAGATCTGGAACTTTTAGGAGCATCTCAGGCGACTTTCTCGGCTCCGGAGACACCGTCTTTTGCTCGGAATAAAACCCCCATAATGCCGAGAAGCTCCGTTACCATCCGGGTCTTCAATCTCTTGCTTGTTTATGGTTTGATTCTTGAATCTTTCCATGTTTTTGATTATGTTCAAGCATTTGGTTGATGTATTATGTATTATTGTAGCCTAAGGGCAAAAACACTAGTATTCCTTGCTTCATAAACAACCATTAGTATGTTAATCATGTTTGTAATGACCCTTAACAACTTTTTATGTTAATCCTTGATGATTGTTTTGCAACCTTGTTATTGATATTGGATTCTTGATGTAACAACTCGAAAATTCGTTGTTATCTTTTCTTTTGTCTTTCCGATGTACCTATCTTTTGTAATCCCGAGATTCGGTTGATAATAAAGTTTATGTTAAATTAACTATGGTATTGTACGTTATTATCGCATCTAATCGCTTATTAAATCTCATCGCTATCTCATCGCAATCGCAACATAATTACTTATTTGGTTTATTGAAATTATGTGGTAATATTAGTTATGTGTTTATATGATAATTACATGTTTGTGTGTGTTTGGGTATGATTACAATCGCTATTGCATTGCTCTCGCACTCTCGAATCGCTAAATCGCACTATTATATCAAGTATAACACTTTACTAAAACGCTTAATATAACTAATTAATATTAACCAAATCGCCAAACGAACACTTAACGCGAAATCAACAAACAAACTTGGTCACCAGGCCAAGTTCGGCCGAACTTGACTACAACAAGTTTGCCCGAACTTGCCTGAGACACAAGAATCTTTTGTTTTTCCTCAAGTTCTCTCGAACTTGTACATACATGTACAAGTTCGGCCGAATTTAGCTCCTTTCCCTTAAAATCTCCATAAGTTCGCGCGAACTTGTACAATTTTGTACAAGTTCGGCCGAACGTGACTCCACCAGCTCACCATTTTGCCTTCTCCTATAAATACCCAGCTCATTCCTCTCATTTGAACTTGCTGTAAGTTCGCCCAGAGTTCTCAAAACCCGAAACCTTCATGTTCTAAGTAAGAATCAACCCGATTTCAGCTACAACAACGTTTATCAACTATTTACAAAGGTTTACAACGATTTTGGCACAAGGCATTGCCTTCGTTTTTATCAAATCTTCTCTTTTACTAAAATCTTCATCTTTTTCCCATAAAACTTCTGTTTATCACTCAGATCCATACTTAGATCTGAGCAAAACCTTTTAAACATTGATTTTGACACAAAATACGGACTTCCGATGATGTTTTGTTCATTTTCTGATATGAAACGAAGCATTTATCATTCAAGATCCCAGATCTGGAAGCACAAGGACGTTTATGTTGGTTTAAACAAGCCGAACTAACCCGAACAAACCATGAGTTCGTCCGGATTAGCCCACGCTTTTGTAAAACGGCTAAAACAACTCTAAAAGACCTCTCCGACCTAAGTTTGCTCAGTAGCACAGGGTTGGAGGGATGAACCCTCGATTTACTCAACAAACAAACGCGAAAACGCAAATTTTGGCCCCGAAAACATCAAGTTCGCACAAGAATCACCAACTCCCTGGTCAAGTTCGGTCGAACTTGCACCCATATGGGTCATTCTTCACCAAATCCCTTACAAGTTCGACCGAACTTGTCTAGTTTATTAGGAAACTACACAAGTTCGCCCGAACTTGTCGTTCTAGTGAGGTTTTCACACAAGTTCGCCCGAACTTGACAAGATCCCTAAGGATCTTACCAAGTTCGACCGAACTTAACTCTCAGCTCAGCAAAACCATACAAGTTCGCTCGAACTTGTGTGTTTACACACAAGCTCGCCCGAACTTGGCCACTGCTCAACTCAAACTTCACCGTTTCGGCTTTTCGGAAGACTGGTGCACTTCTGTTTGTTTACATACTGATCTGGCGCACTCCGCAACTCTCCTCAGAATCTTAAGTCTTACCAAAACGCACCCACAGTGAGTATACTTGACCCATTTTCGCTTTAATGCACTTTTTGGGTGTTACATACGTTCCTATATCAAAATCACTTCACAAACCAAAACTGTTTGTCACACGCGAATAATCTGATTGTATATGCTCGATACGTGATACTAGAAACATGTGACTAGGACTTATTTTCGTTAACTTGCCTCCTTAGCTAGTATGGTACTATAGTTTGGCTAACACCCGACGGGGTCTAGTTAGGATGGTCGCGCAAGCCGTTTCACTGTAGTTAGCATGAGAAATGAGCCTATGTTATGTTAAGTGTTTTGGTGTATCATGATATGTAATTAGATTGTTTCGCAAACGCTTTCTCGACTATGCTAGTATTATTCAAACTCGTATGCTCACCTATACTTAATTGTATTGACTTGTATTTTAACGTATGTAACAGGTTGAGGATTTAGCTTGGATTGCTTTGGAGTAGTTTTAATTAGTATTTTGTTTATCTTGTTTAGAATGGTTGTAATAAAAATCTAGGGGAAATCGAACCATGTTGTTTTTATGAGAAAATCAAATTTCTGTAATGGTTGTTTGAAATATTATGTTTAATAGTATAGGATGTTAAACGTTAAGTAATGTTGTTGGATAATTTTTACGGAATTTCTCGTGAGACAATCTGGTTGCCTAGTCCCACTAACCCCGATGTTTCCGCCATTGGTTGGGGTGTGACAGATTGATATAAGAGCTAATTCCTTAGGATAATAGGTAGAAATGCCATGTTTGACCTAGTAGCATGTTTAAGTACCCAAATTGACCAATCCTTGAATTAAATTCTAATCTACTTGCCATAAATGCTTGAATATACCTTTCCTAAGGTTAATACAATACACACGATCATGAAACGCTCATATCCCACAAACGAGGATCAAGTTGAGATTAGGTGTGATAACCAAGAACTCTCAATAAGATCGCTCATTCCGCGTATTACTCATCATGAGATATCTTCGTTGAGTTAGGAGTGACATCCAAACCTCAACGAACAGCTCCCTATCTATCTAGTGGAACGCCCCGTGATCGGTGAGTGTGGCCACAACAAGGAATGATGTTGTTAAGTTAGTGGTGGAACCCGCATCTTAATAACTCATTCTGTGCTTTGATTTTCTATCTCACCAAAGTCTCGGTTATGCCGATGGTTTGGAACACGTATTAACTGGAAGGGTAAACGTCGTTAGCCGCTTGCGGTGAGAACGTTTATCTATTAGGCCAAAGCGTGGGTCCAAATGCAAAGGGTAGTCGAACCACTTTGGGTTGTCAACGTCTCAAAACCCCGGACACTCCCAATTGATTTAAGCCTATATCATCGATTTACGCATCATCGAGTTTATTATTATTTATGTGTTTCAAATTTTGAGAATTTTCGCTTTATTCGATTTCTCGCTTTATTTATTTATTTCTCACATTACCGATTTCTCGCTTTATCGCTTTACGCTCCCTAAACGCATGCACTACTAGCACAGCTCTTGTAAATCCAAAACGCTAATTAATACACCAACAAAACTAATCACTTAACTCGCTTACGCCTATGAGGACATGTGTGTCTCATACGCGGTATTACCTCGCTTATATATATCGCTTATATCTCGCTATTATATCGCATCTCGAATGCGCTACGCTTACTTATAAGAAGGTGAATATGTGCAAAGTGTATGCTTATGTGCTTACGTGCTTATGTGCTTACGTGCTTACTGTTCACGTGCCTGCGTGTTTATGTGATTTTGTGCCTTGAATGAATGATAATATATAATAATAATAATAATAAATATTTAAACATAACTCTATTATAATCGAATCTCATCTAATCTAAATCCTTCGTGTAGATGTCTTCAACGGGATCGCACAGCCGAAGGAATCTCCAGCGCAGCAACGCCGACAAGCGTATCGCTACAATAGTAGCCAAGGAGATAGCTAAAGTCATTCCGCAAATCGTCTCGGAAATTCATGTCGTGAGCAGTAACTCATCAGTCGACTCGAAAACTGAGAATCCCAAGCCGCGATTCAGCTTCAAGAACTTCAAGGCTTGTGCACCTCCTGCCTTCACGGGCAATGGCGGACCGACTTCTATGTTTCACTGGTTCGATGCTATCGAGGTCACTTTTAAGCAAAGTGGATGCCCCGATGACCTCCGCACCGTGAACGCTACCGGAGTCTTCTAGTCCCGTGCTCTCGACTGGTGGACAGCTGAAAGAAACAAGCGTGGAAATGATGAAGCCTACAATCTATCTTGGGAAGAACTCAAGGAAGTAATGATGAAGGAGTTCTGTCCTCCGCATGAAATGAAAAAGCTCGAGAATGAGTTTTGCGGTATCAAACAAGATGGTCCCGACAATGCTGGTTTTACTGCTCGGTTTAAGATTTTGAGCATCATCTGTCCCAGCCAGGTTGATACGACGGAGAAAGCTATCAACAAGTACATCTGTGGTTTACCCGAGTGTGTTGCAAGTTTCATGAAAGTTGCTCGTACTACAACCATCGAGGAAACCTACATGCTCGCCGCTGAGATCAAGGATCACCGAGTTCAGGATGGTTATTTCAAGAACTCTGCTAAAGTCGCCAATCAAGCCATCGTCGAACCAACCGCTGCTACCGAATCATCAAGTGAACCAAAGGGAAAGCGTCAGGGACGCAAAAGAGGAAACCCGAGTAAGAACTACGCTCTCACCGCTCCAGCAAACCCTCAGCCGCTCCAAACGCACCTCCAGCTAAGCGTGCGTATACCGAACCTCACCCTCTGTGCCCTAAGTGCACTTATCATCATGCTGTTGGTGGCAACCGCCGTTCTTGCACAAACTGCAATATCTACGACCATTTTACTGTGAGCTGCCGATCAGGTCCTCGCCAGCCAGCTCCTCAGGCTCCATCAACTCCAGCTTTACCCGCTCCTCCTCAAGCCAATCAGCAGCAAGCTCCAAAAGCACGTGTGTGCTATGTGTGTGGTGATCCGAATCATTTTGCCAATGTCTGTCTGAATCGTCCTGTCAAGCAAGAGCAGCCAGCACCGCAGCCTCAGCAGCAGCAGCAGCAACCACAAGTTGTGCGTGGCAGAGCCTTCAATCTCAACCACCGCCAGGCCCAGAATGACAACAATGTTGTCAATGGTACGTTTCTCGTTAATGGTATTTATGCTTCATGTTTATTTGATACTGGTACCGATAATTGCTTTGTATCGTTAGAATTCGAAAACGTTTTAAAATGTAAGGGTGCTAAACTCCCAAGACTTTCGATGTCGAAGTCGCCACCAGAAAATCCGTTACCGTTGATTCTGTCTTACGTGGTTGTAATCTCGATCTAAACAACCATGTCTTCTCGATCAATCTCATACCTATGCAGTTAGGTAGCTTCGATATCATAGTAGGCATGGATTTTCTTCATGAGAATCATGCTGAAGTTGTATGCTTCGATAAATGATTCGTTTCCCTCTCCCTAACGGTGATCAACTCCATGTTTACGGTGAAACTTCACTCCCTCAAAGAAGTTGATGCTTTTGTCATATGCCCGAGTACACAAATGCTTGCAAAAGCTATGTGTTGCTTTCCTCGCCCATATCGTGAACCCAGAGAAAGAAAAGAAGACTTATAAAGATGTTCCCGTTGTTTGTGAATTTTCTAAAGTCTTTCCCGACGATTTACCCGGTTTACCCCCTACTCAAGATGTTGAATTCCGTATCGATTTAGTTCCCAGAGCTACTCCCGTTGCTAAAGCTCCTTATCGCCTCGCACCATCCGAAATGTGCGAGCTATCAAGCCAACTTCAATAGCTTCTTGATAAAGGTTTCATACGCCCAAGCACTTCGCCTTGGGGCACACCTGTTCTTTTCGTGAAAAAGAAGGATGGGTCGTTCCGTATGTGCATCGATTATCGTGAACTTAACAAACTCACGATAAAGAACTGCTACCCTCTTCCTCGTATCGACGATTTATTTGATCAGCTTCAAGGTGCTACTTGTTTTTCTAAGATCGACCATCGTTCCGGTTATCATCAGTTACGCGTGTTGGAAGAAGACATTCTGAAAACCGCTTTTCGTACTCGCCATTTCGAATTCGTGGTCATGCCTTTTGGTCTAACCAATGGACCTGCGGTCTTCATGGATTTGATGAACCGTGTGTGTAAAGCTTTCTTATATCGTTTCGTCATTGTGTTTATCGATGACATCCTCATCTATTCGAAGTCAAGGGATGAACACGCACGCTATCTTCGTTTAGTCCTCGAACTTCTCCAAGGCAATCGTCTTTATGCTAAGTTCTCTAAATGTGAATTCTGGCTCGAAGTAGTCCAATTTCTCGGCCACATCGTTAATAGTCAAGGAATTCACGTCGACCCTGCAAAGATTGAAGCCGTCAAGAGTTGGATTACGCCGAAGAATGCTTCCGAAATCCATTCATTTCTTGGATTGGCGGGTTACTACCGTCGATTCATCGCCGACTTTTCAAAAATCGACGTTCCGCTCACCGCTTTAACTCATAAAGACAAACCTTTCGTTTGGGATTCCAAACAAGAGGAAGCTTTTCAAACTCTCAAGCGTATGTTATGCAACGCTCCCATCCTCGCTTTACCCGACGGAAACGACGATTTTGTTGTTTATTGTGATGCCTCTAATCTTGGTCTTGGTTGTGTTCTCATGCAACGAGACAAGGTTATCGCGTATGCTCTCGTCAACTCAAGATCCATGAGAAAAACTACACAACCCACGATCTCGAACTCGGTGCACTTGTTTTTGCATTGAAGATATGGCGACACTACCTTTACGGTCTTCACCGACCATAAGAGCTTACAACATATCTTTAATCAAAAAGAACTGAATATGCGCCAACGCAGATGGGTTGAACTTCTCAACGATTACGATTGTGAGATACGCTACCATCCCGGCAAAGCAAACTCGTAGCAGATGCTCTAAGTCGATGAACCTATGTGTATAGTGTCCGTGACTCTCAAGCTTTGAATGATCTCGAAATCATGATTCGCTCCGCCCAATTCGCTTGCTTTAACGAGAATACTTTGGAAGAAGAAATGAAATGTGGTGCCGAAACTCAACTCGTCGTTAAACCGAATGGTATTTATTACTATCTCATCGCATTTGGATTCCTAGCCGTGATAATCTTCGTGAATTGCTAATGACCGAAGCTCATAAATCCCGATATTCCATTCACCTCAGAGCCAACAAGATGTACCAGGACCTTCGTCCTAAGTACTGGTGGCCGGGCATGAAAAAGGATATCGCCATTTACGTTTCAAAGTGCTTAACTTGCTCGAAGTTTAAAGCCGAACATCAAAGGCCCTCTGGCTTACTCGAACAACCCGAAATCCCGATGTGGAAGTGGGAGAGTATAGCTATGAATTTCATTACGAAACTTCCCCGCACTTCATCTGGTCACGATAGCATTCGGGTTATCGTCGATCGTCTTACCAAATTCACGCACTTTATTGCTATACGAGAAGACTTTAAGGTAGAACGATTAGCACGATCTATACCGACGAAGTCATTTGTCGACACGGGACGCCTCGTGACATCATCTCTGACCGCGACGGTCGCTTTACTTCGCGTCTCTGGGAGACTTTTCAATCCGCTCTCGGTACTACGCTTAATCTCAGTACCGCCTTTCACCCTCAAACCGACGGTCAGACTTAGTGCACAATCCGCACCCTCGAAGACATGCTTCATGTGTGCATCATAGATTTCGGTGGTAATTGGGATACGCATTTACCTTTGATTGAATTCTCGTACATTAATAGTTATCATACCAGCATTCAAATGGCTCCTTGTGAGGCACTGTGTGGAAGAAAATGTCGATCGCCTATTGCATGGCACGAGATCGGAGAAGCACAAATCACCGGTCTCGAGTTAATTCAAGAAACGACAGACAAAATCCTCCAGATCAGAGACAATCTCTTGAAAGCTCGGAGTCTCAAAAGAGTTACGCCAATAAACGTCGCAAGCCCCTACAGTTCGAAGTGGGAGACCACGTTCTCCTAAAGGTTGCACCTTGGAAGGGAGTGGTCCGCTTCGGAAAGAAAGGAAAGCTAGCGCCACGAGACGATAGTCCCTTTAAGATTCTGGAAAGAATCGCAAAGTGGCCTATCGCCTCGAACTACCGAAGGAACTCAACAACGTCCATCCGACTTTCCACGTGTGTAACCTCAAGAAATGCCTAGCCGAAAAGAATGTCCATGTACCTCTCAAGGATCTGCAAATCAACGAGACTCTCCACTTTGTGGAAAAGCCTGTCGAGATCATGGACTGAGAGACCAAGAAACTCCGGTGCTCTCGCATCTCTATCGTGAAATCCGATGGGAAGGCAAACGCGGTGCCGAGTTCACTTGGGAATTGGAAAGTGACATGAAGGCTAAATATCCGCACCTCTTTGTTACGACCACTACTTAAATTTCGAGACGAAATTCCTAAAGTAGGGGAGACTGTAACAACTCCAAATTTCGTTGTTATCTTTTCCTTTTATTTTCCATTGTAATCCCTTTGTAATCTCGAGATTCGTTTATAAGAAAGTTATATTAATTACAGTATGTTTTTTCTTATATTATATATCGCATCTAATCGCTTATTTAACGCATCGCTATTATACGAGCCAAGTGTGTTATTGTTTAATAAACACTTGTGCCATCGCATCGCAAATCGCATTTCATTATATGGCTTTATGTTATCTATGTGTTATGTGTGTTTATGATTATGATCACACTCGCTATCGCATCGCTCTCGCATATTCGAATCGCTAAAACGCACTACGCTTAGTATAATCATCTAATACGAACCAAATCGCCGAACAATCGATAAACGAACAAAAAACAAAGAACACCCAGCATTTGGGTCAAGTTCGCTCGAACTTGGGTGACCCCCAAATTCGGTCGAACTTGACTGGCCAACACAAGAATCCTCCACTACCCACAAGTTCGCTCGAACTTGCCTTGGCCCTCACAGGATCAGCAAGTTCGCCCGAACTTGGCCTAAACCTCTTGAATATCTAGCAAGTTCGCCCGAACTTGCATGAAATCATGCAAGTTCGACCGAACTTGACTCCCACCAGCTCACTTTTTGTCTTCACCTATAAATACTCAGCCCATTCTCTCATTTGAACTTGCTGCAACTTCGCCCAGAGCTCTCCAAACCCGAAACCCTTTGTTTTCTAAGTAAGATTCAACCCGATTTCAACTACAAGGATGTTTAACAACATTTTACAACGATTTTGCACAAGGCTTTGCCTTTGTTTTCATCAAAGCTCTTCTGTTTACGAAAATCTTCATCTTTTTATGCAAAACTTTTGTTTTACACTCAGATCTGTACTAGATCTGAGTAAAACCTTTCAAAAACATTGACTTTTACACAATATTCGGACTAATAACGTATGTTTCGTTCACTTTTGAGTGGAACGAGGCGTTGTCAAGCAAGATCTCATATCCGAAAGCAAAAGGACGAAATCGTTACTTTACCAAGCTCGACTAACCCGTACGAACCAACAAGTTCGCCCGGATTAGCCCGAGTTTCTGTAAAATGGCCAAGTTCGCTCCAAAAGACCTCTCCACCCTAAGTTTTACTTAGTGGCTTAAGGTTGGAGGGATGGACACTCGATTTCATCAGCAAACGACGCGAAAACGTAAAATTTTGGACCCGAAAACATCAAGTTCGCTCGAGATTCAATTGATTTTATGCAGCTTAACAGTCAAGTTCGCTCGAACTTGCACCCTCTGGGTCAAGTTCGGCCGAACTTGAGTCAAACCTTCAACAGGACACCACAAGTTCGCTCGAACTTGTCAAGTTTCTCAGGAAACTTCACAAGTTCGGCCGAACTTGCAAAGCCTGTTAATACTTTGCACAAGTTCGACCGAACTTGTCAAGTTTCTTGAGAAACTTAACAAGTTCGCCCGAACTTGTCTCCAATCTCAACCAATAAATACAAGTTCGCTCGAACTTGTATGTTTACATACAAGTTAAGCCGAACTTGCCTACTGTCCAAACCTAACTTCACCGTCTCAGCTTTTCGGAGACTGATGCACTTCCGTTCGCGTATGCAGGCTGATCCGGCGCTTCTCTTCACCTCTCAACAGTCGTCTACTCTCTCTTAAACGCACCAACTGTGAGTATACTTTACCCGTTTTCGCTTTACTGCACTTTTTGGGTGTTACATATGTTCCTCTATCAAAATCACCTCACAAATCATACTGTTTATCATACGCGAATAATCTGATTATATATGCTCAATACGTGATACTAGAAACATGTGACTAGGACTTATTTTCGTTAACTTGCCTCCTTAGCTAGTATGGTACTATAGTGTGGCTAACACCCGACGGGATCTAGTTAGGATGGACGCGCTAGCCTTCTCACGGAAGTTAGCATGAGAAATATGCCTAGTTTTGTGTGATGTGTTTTGGTGTATCATGATATGTAACTAGATTATCTCGCGAACGGTTTCTCTATTATGCTAGTATTACTTAAACCTGTATGCTCACCTTTACTTATTTATATTGATTGTATTTTAACATATGTAACAGGTTGAGGATTTTAGCTTGGACGCTTTGGACGTAGTTTTGCTTAGTTTAGATTCATGCTTTAGAAACGTTTTGTAATAAATCTAGAGATTATTAAACTGGAAATTGTGTTATGAGAATTACGATATTCTGTAATGTTATTTGAGGATTGTATGTCGAAAGTAAGGGATTTGACTTTTAAATATAGTCGTTGAAATAATGTTGTGGAATTTCTCGTGATACAATCTGGTTCGCTTAGTGTCGCGCCCCGATGATTCCGCCATCGGTTGGGGTGTGACATATCACCCCCTCCATGTGCCATGAAATCTTTGAGTAGGGCTCTACATCATGTCATGTGCCTGGAGCCTCCACTATCTACATACCATAAACTATCAAGGCAAGTAAAAGCTCCCTGCACATTAGTAAACAATTAGTTTAGGTGAGTTTCCAAAGCCAGGATGGCTTTGGATGGGGTCACATACATTCAAGCCTCAAGTCCAGGACTATAGTTAGTGTTTTGAACAGATTTTGGTAACATATATTGGCTTTGGATGGGTCACATACATTCAAGCCTCAAGTCCAGGACTATAGTTAGTGTTTTGAACAGATTTTGGTAACATATATTGAACCATTTCCTGTCAAATGATCATAACCATGAGGATGCCTGTTAACTCTTGGTTTTGATGGTCTTTTGTAGACCTCATAGCCAAGTGGTACACTCTTGTAAGCAGGTTTGTCATATCCTCTTGGAAATTTATTAGCTGGTGGTGCATATGTTACCTGAACCTCTCTGGGAGCAGATGTTATATTCAATTGTTTGGTAATAGATGTTTGGATAGGAACAAAGTTCTGTTTGGTCTTTTCTTTCTTTGAACTCTCAAGTGTTTTAGATTTATACTCATTTCTTTTGACTTCAAAATTTTGAGATAAACACACTCTTGAGTTTTGTAATTTGTTTTGCCAAAGATGTTGCAATTTGGTGAATCAATGATCACACTTGTTTTGTTGATACCATAAGCTATTAGAAGAAAACAGTTTTTAGTGACATGATTCTTCTTTCCACAGAAGTCACAAAACAAATTTGATATTTTATCTCTTTTCTTACTTGGTACGCGTAGCGTGGGACAATCCCACTATTTATATTACTACTGAATATTTATTTAGTTTTAAAATTTGTATATTTAATTATTTTTTGAAGGGGATACATGTAATTTTAGTTTTATGTTGGGTAAGTATGCAATTAATGAGGTTTATAAATGAAGAAGATACGTGAAAATTTTGTTGTCTTGAATATTTATGCAGTTGATAAAGTTTACAACATGATATTTACAATTCTTTCAAAGTTTAATGTTATTTGTTATTAGCATGTATCGTTAAGAATTCATGCAAGAGATGGGGTTTTAATCTATGCAGTTATAGTGGTCTAAAATCATATAGTGGTTAAGGTTCTCTATATAACATATAGGTTATAGCGGTAATTTTTATATCATGCATATTTATGTGTATATATATACACATATATATACATATATGTCTCTATATATATATATATATATATATATATATATATACTAGTCGCTACCCGCGCGATGCGGCGGTGAGGATTTACAATAGGATTTAAATTAAGGCACAAAATCTACTAACTTACATTCGCTTTAATACGAATGCGGTTCATTAATCACCAACACTTCCGGGTAAACAACATTTGATGTGTAAACTCCGTGTTGTTTAAAAACCTTAGTGAAGCAAAGAAGACAATTTAAAAAATGAATAGTTTTGTTATATTTTACCATCATCATTATGATATTGGGTCAAATAAGTGGAATCATAAATTTTAGAAATAGAGGGAATACCGGATCAAAAGTTTTACGGAGTGTACTTCTAACGAGAGAACCTCCTAGATCAGTTTATTAAAAAGCAACTTATTAGTATTATAATGTGTTGTTTCTAAGTTTCTGTAATGATATTTAATGTGTTAGTTATTGATTATAAAAAAATCAAAATATAAAGGACCTAACTTGGATCGAATATTCTTACATTAAAATCATATTGAATTTCAAGTTAATCCGATCGTAGTACCAAATAAATAACTCAGTAGTTTCCAACAATATATTCCTAATGCCAAAAACAAACACAGTCATGCAATACTTCAAACACACTCAGAATTCAAAATATATTAACTTAATATTATGCACAAACAACAGCACTTGCCGCTTAGAAGAAAAAAATTTGACATACAATTTATGCTATATGAAAAATAATTATATCATAACACAATGGAACAAAGGAAAGCCAAAAACAATAAATCGTTTATCATAACATGTTGCACAAATAAAATATCTATTTTAATTTGAAACATCTAACATATGTGGGCATATGTAAATGGTAGTTTGATATAATAAGAACATCACACATAAATAAAATATCCATTTTACCCGGTTAAGATAATTTTTGTTAATGCCAGCCTAACTTAAAAATATGCTTGAATAGACATTCCTGTCTTATGACTTTTGCTCCAGGTTGGACTTTATTCAGCAAATAGAAAGACAAAACTCCAACAAAGCCACAAAACTAACTTTTCCAATACAGACCACTGTATGTGTGGAACTTAACTGTTGATGTGGGCTAGAACAGAGGTGGAACTTAACTGTTGATCTGGGCTAGAACAGAGAACTTGAGCAGCCCAATAAATGATAGGGAGATCCGATAAACGGAATAGAAATAAGCTAGTCCACTTGTATTATGCTCTTGCTAGCCATTTTCTTTGCTCGAAATATTGTTTTTCCCTGGTAGGTTAAAAGTAAAAACCATGAAAATGTGATGTATTGCAAAATACAAGGTTATTCGTGTATAGTTTGTATAGGTTTCGTTAGTTTTAATTTCGTTTTCCGTAGGATAGTTAGTCTTTTGATCCAATTGCGTTTTGCAGGTCGTATGAGCTTAAAGTAGTTAAAAAGTGTGGAAATTGAGTGGAAATACGAATTGGTCAAGTCCTGGAACGAGTTAGAGGGCTCGGGAGCTGAAACGAATCAAAATTCTGGAAAAAAAGAGCTCCTGGCGGGCCGCGAGCAGTAGGATGGTGCCTCTCGCCACCCGCGAGAGGCTATTAAAATATTGATTTCAGGAAAGCGGTCGCGGGCCGCGTCTCGCTATTTAGAACCCTCTCGCCACCCGCAAGAGGGTGTTATCTGCAGATGAATTCGAAATTTTGCTGTTTTTGGGGTATAAAAGCTTAATTATCATGAAGAAACCCTAACTTACGAATTAGGAGACATCTTGGACGATTTGGGAGCATTATCGGAGCAATTCGGAGTAGCTAAAGCATTCGGTTGAAGATTATCAAGTGTAGCAACTTCGGGTCGTCAATCTGTCCTCCGGGTGTTCTCGTTTGTGCTATTTGACTTTGATTATGTTTTGCATACTTGAAAGTACTTTGTTCGGTTTTGCTTCCATGACTTTAATTGGCTAAATCTTTTTAACTACCCTAGATTAGATGAATGACTGAATAAAGTTTCGATTTTTACTTTGGATTTATGATTTGTGAGAATTGTTTATGAACTGTAAAAGACTTATTCTATCAATTGGATGTGTTGGCGTATTTGATCTTGTTTAGTTGTTGTTTATTGCTTTACATGAATCTTGGTGACGGTCTATATCACATAATAGATGCATGTTAGGTTTTAGCTTTTGGTGACTGTCTATATCACATAAGAAAGCTAGAGTCTTTAAGGTGAAACCGCAAAATTTAACCTTAAAAGTAATAATTGGTAACTTAATAAAATCAGATATTCTACTAATCGACAATAGCTGCAAGGTGCAAGGTTATTGCTAGGTCTAAGTCATTAAGCCGTAAGGTAGGAGCTTTCTAGGAAGTAAACTCGTTGGCTACTGTCTAGCAAGTCCAATTGAGAAACTGGGTCTATCCTTGGTTTAGATCTCGACAGGGAGTGAGCCTCATAGGATTCTTTCATAAACCCATTAGGTGTCTGGCAAAAGAGTAATAATTGGTAATTTAGCAACCTCGAGGGAGCTATAGTGTGCTTTTGAGAAGGGTCAGAGGTCCTATTAGATATCCCGAGAGGCAAGAACATAAAGATCTCGGTTCCTCATTAATCAACTTCCGAGTAAAAATCGTTATTAACATCAGTCAGGATTCGAGTCTAGGTGTCTTTTCAGTATCTGAGTAAAACCCAAGTCTAGTTCGTGTTTCTTAGTTAATTTAGTTTAATTAGTTAAAATTTACTTGCTTCCTTAGGAATTGTTAGAACCCCCCCCCAATCAAACATTCAATCAGTTTAGTCCGTGTCCGTCATAGTCTAAATAGAGTAGTTAACGTAATTAGTAGAGTCTCGTGGGTTCGATATCCGGACTTACTTTAGTTATACTAGAGTCGATCGGTACACTTGCGGTTAGTAGTTTGGTGTGTCTTAGTGAGTCTAGAGTATTACTTAGAGTCTAGAATTAGGTTAATTTAGTTACTTTTATTAAACTACTTTTTAGCACATCAAGTTTTGGCGCCGTTGTCGGGGACTCTTGGCGATTGCGTTAATTACTTTGTTTTGACTTTCGTGATATCATACGTGCTATTTGTCGTGTTTGAGTCGTAGGAGTCAATTATAATATCATTTTCTTTTTGTTTTGTCGAGTTGTTTTTAGAGTCTTCTTACTTGTTTGTTTTTGGTTTTTCAGTGGATGCCCCATACACGTTCGCAAGGACCTCCGCAGAAGCCACCTACGGACAAGTCATCCTTCTTGTCTTCTTCGTTTAAGGTTAGTACCCCATTACCATCATCTTCCACCCGTTCTGACTCTACACTCCACTCTAAACCACCGAACTTTGACTTCACACCGAAGTCTTCACCACACAACTCCCCACCACCTTCCCGTCCCCAAAGCCTACCACCTGTTGTCCAAATGGCCAACTGAACCGTTTACCAACAAGCAAACACCGGCTTCACCGGTGCGAACTCACCCATCACCCTACTCGAAATCACCAATGAAAAATCTTGGCTAATCCCATCCTATATCATGACCGCTATTACTAACTCTTGTCAATTTCACGGTCGTGAGGATGAGGACGCGCCGGCTCACATAAATCGCATCGCCCGTCTCTGTGGCACTTTCTCCATTGAAGGTGTCAACCTTGATGCTCGTTACCTACAGGTCTTCCCATTCTCGCTTGCTGACCGCGCGGCTGTCTGGTTCGATTCGCAGCCAGCAGTTCTTTCACTACTTGGGCAGGTTTACGGGATGCTTTCTTAGCCAAGTATTACCCACCCGTCAAAGCATCTCGCATACGCGATCAGATTCATTCTTTCCGAATGGACCTGATGAGCCGAACACCTAGCCTGGGAGAGGTTCCAAACCCTACTTGCTCGTTGTTCACAGCATGGCTTGTCAGATTGGGCGCTTGTAGATAAGTTCTACAATGGTCTCACCCCCGAGATCCGAGCCCGGTTTGACACTTCAGCTGGAGGGCAACTCATGGGCAAGAAAACGACAGCTGAGTGTAACGACCTGTTTGAGAGTTTTGCCCATTCCGATATGGACTATAGTGCCGCCGGCAGGAATTTCATTCTTGTTACTAGCGCCTCTTCGACTACTCAAGGGGTGAACCAAGTTGGCTTGGACTCAACGGTGGCTCCTGTGTTAGATCGGATGGAGAGAACTTTCACTATGGAGCTTTATGAAATTAAGAAAAAGGTCGATAGGTGTGGGGTTTGTAGATGGGGCCACGATACCATAGATTGTCCCACCATTACGTTAGAGCAGGTAGAGTACATAGCCGGTCAAAATAGGGGTCAGTTCAACAATAATTCCAATTATAACCCTAACTGGTGAAACAGTAATAATACCAACTTCCGCTCTTCTGGTAATCCTCCTGGTTTTCCGTCTGGTCAGTATCACAGGGGGCAGGGTTTGTTCACTAGCTCAGGTTTGGGGCAACAGGGTCTGTTTAGTAATTCGGGGTCGAGTCAAGAGGGTCAGGGTAGTGACAAGGGTTCAGATATTAGTAGAATCGAGGAGATGTTTGCTCAAATCATGCTTAAGGACCAGGCCACTCAGAAAGCCTTAGCTGATTTTAACGGTTTCATGAAGAGTCAAGATCAATTAAATAAAAATAAGAACTTCACAATAAAAACCAACAGGCTGCACTCTTAGATCTTCAAAGACAATTAGGTGGTCTTTCCAAACAGTTGCAAGAATACCTTCCCGGTCAGTTCTCGGGTAATACTTACCAGAACCCGGCTAATCATTCAGCCAAGGCCATCACTACGCGGAGTGGTAGGAACTTAGGAGAGGTAATTTAGGAGAGTGTAGAGGTGAGAAAGTGAGGAAGAGGTAGACGTGGAGATAGAGATGGAAGCTCACGGTAAGGTGCAGATAGGCTAGTCCCAGCAAGTACCGCACAAACCGAGGAGCCTCTAGTAGAAAAGAGAGTCGAGAAACAACCAGTAGGAGTCAAGCCATCCCCTTTGGTTGATCATTCGCGCGTTCCGTATCCTGCCCGCCTTAAGCATCAGAAATATGCTAGAGAATATGGACACTTCTTAGAGATGCTTAAGCAGTTAAAGATAAATCTTCCTTTCATCGAGGCCTTCCAATCCATGCCTAAGTATGCGAAATTTCTAAAAGATCTTCTTAAGCGAAAAGATAGGCTAGGTGAGTTGTCTAACATTCTGTTGACCGGTGGTTGTTCGGCGGTGCTTTTGAACAAGCTACCGGAGAAACTAACCGATCCGGGCACCTTCACCATTCCGTGTTTTTCGGGGCGCCGTTGCTCCCGCTCATGCTTAGCTGATTTAGGAGCTAGCATCAACCTGATGCCATTCTCACTTTATGAGCGCTTAGGTCTAGGAGAGCTTACACCCACACGTATGTCGTTATCATTGGCCGATCGTTCGGTCAAGTATCCTAGGGGTATCATCGAGAATCTCTTAGTCAAGGTCGATAAGTTCGTTTTTCCGGTTGATTTTGTTGTGCTCGACATGGAGGCCGATGAAAAGGTCCCAATCATTCTAGGTCTCCCGTTCCTTTGAACCACCAAGGCAATCATTGATGTCTATGACGGTAGATCTCACTTCGTGCGGGTGACGAGATTGTCACATTCGAGATAGATAGAGCCATGTAACACCCCGGTAGTAGTGACGACAATAGCGGCCCGTGTCATTCCGTTTACTTCTTAGATTCCTTCATGTCATGTGTTGATCAGTGTATTAGTTACATTAGTGGGGTGATCTAGTGGGTAGAGATGAGATTGAATTTGAGAGTGAGGATGAGGAAGTTGGAGAAGATCCGGGATGGATTCCGGAAACGTTAGAGTTGTGTGAGGTTAGAGAGGAGGTAGAGAGTAATCCCTTGGAGTTGGCACCTTTAGAGCTTAAGTTTCTTCCATCCCATCTTGAGTACGCCTTTTAGGAGAGGAGTCTAGTTTGCCCGTCATCATATCTTCTAAGTTGACGGAGGAAGAGAAAGGTAGGTTGGTTGAGGTGCTAAGAGAGCACAAAGATGCCATAGCTTGGAGATTGTCCGTTATCAAGGGCATTAGCCCCGCGTTTTGCACACACCGGATTCTCATGGAAGACGAATTCAAACCAGTAGTGCAACCTCAAAGGCGTCTAAATCCTAACATGAAAGAAGTGGTTAGGAAGGAGGTAATTAAGTTGATGGAGGTCGGGCTAATTTATCCTATATCTGATTCCTCATGGGTTAGCCCCACCCAAGTCGTCCCTAAGAAGGGAGGGATGACCGTGATCATGAATGAGAAAAATGAGCTTATTCCTTCCCATACGGTCACCGGTTGGCGTGTGTGTATTGACTACCACCAGCTCAATGACGCCACCCGGAAGGACCATTTTCCTCTACCGTTCATCGATCAAATGCTCGAGCGTCTCGTGGGTCGTCAATTCTATTGTTTTCTAGATGGTTTTTCCAGTTATTTCCAAATCACAATCGCCCCGGAGGACCAAGAGAAAACTACTTTTACATGTCCTTATGGCACATATGCGTATCGACGCATGCCCTTCGGATTATGTAATGCACCGACCACTTTTCAACGGTGCATGGTCGCGATTTTTCAAGACATGGTTGAGAATTCGATGGAAGTCTTTATGGAGGACTTCTCAGTTTACGGTGATTCTTTTGACCATTGTCTAGGTAATTTGGATCGGATGATGAAAAGGTGCATAGAAACGAAGTTGATGTTAAATTGGAGAAGTGTCACTTTACGGTGACAGAGAGGATTGTGTTGGGACACAAAATCTCGAGAGTACAAAATTTCCAAAATGAAAAGATCATAACTACCGGTTCGATACCGAATTTTGGCGTTCCTGGTACCGGTTCGCTACCGATTTTTTACCTTCATATACCGATACCATAACCGGTATTTCGGTAAAAGTACCGATTGGGTATCAGTTGTCACCGAGCTCATCCCTACCCCTAAAACTAAGAACAAAGAAATCATTAAAAGTTGGATAAAATCAACAAAAAAAAGTTGTACGGTACCGTTGTTCGTACGGTACGCGTGATCAGGGATAAGCAAATGGTACCGGGTAGCAGTACCGAATTTCCCGAACTAAAAGATTTTCAAACTCAATCCGGTGCCGACTGTTGGTGTTTTCTGTAGCAGACTGGTGCCTATTTTTACCTTCATGTACCGATAACGAATCAGACCGCATCGGTAGTTTCGATACCAATACCGGTTGACACCAAGCTTATCCAACTAAAAAATACAGAAAATAACTATTTTTATGGTATTAAAATTAATATAATAAAACTATTAAAAAATCTATATATTATTATAATATATTACAAACACTATTCACATATTTGTATTATTAATATATAGGATAATTTCCAAAACGAAAAGATCCTAAGTACCGGTTCGATACCGAATTTTGGCGTTCCTGGTACCGGTTCGTTGCCGGTTTTTACCTTCATATACCGGTACCGTAACCGGTATTTTCGGTACCAGTACCGATTCGGTATCAATTAGCACCGAGCTCACCCCTACCCCTGAAACTAAGAACAAAGAAATCATTAAAAGTTGAAGAAAATCAACAAAAAAAAGTTATACGTACCGTTGTTGTTCATACGGTACCCGTGATCAGGGATGGACAAATAGTACTGGGTAGCTGTACCGAATTTTCCGAACTAAAAGATTTTCAAACTCAATCCGGTGCGACTTTTGGTGTTTTCTTTAGCATGCTGGTGCTTGTTTTACCTTCATGTACCGATAACGAACCGGACCGCATCGGTAGTTTCGGTACAAATACCGGTTGATACAAAACTTATCCAATTAAAAAAATAAAGAAAATAACTATTATTATATTATTAAAATAATAAAACCGTAAAAATATATTATATATATATATATATATATATATATATATATATATATATATATATATTATTATAATATATTAAAAACGATATTCACATATTTGTATTATTAATATATAGGATAATGTTAGGCATTAAGTAATTTGTTCAATAGGGGTGCCCGATATAGGATTGATACTCTTTCTAGTTAGATCCGTGTCCCTGTTGAGGTTCAAAACCATCATCCACAGATATGATCAAACATCTTTTTAAAGGCTACAAAATTAAAAGGTTTTAAATGCCTTTATAAATTTACTTGTAAAATATACTATTTTTTTTCTAAATCATACTTAAAATGGTTGTACTTATGCATAAAAACTCTGTGTTTTAAGAAAATAAAATATAAAATATTTTAAAGGGTGATTCAACAATCAAGAATGACACGTAATAGAAAGTATGAGTTTTTTTCTAAACTAGTATTGGTGGAAAAAATATTTACCACTTTAGTGTCTTTGAAAACTATTTACCAAAATAGTGTTTTTCTTATAATTTGTATATTTTTTTTTTATTTTCTAACCAAGATAATGTATTTTTTATTGTTTTTTTCTTCAACGCTTTATTATTCTTTTTTTTACAATACTCTTTCTTTATTTAACAATTTAATAATATATATCAATCAACTCTTTATACACACACTCTTTCTAATGGTTTTTTTTTTTCAAATACAACTATAAGAATCATGTTATATAAATTTATACAATCAAATTAGAAACATAAATATTGTAATCAAAACAATAAAATTGACCAGCAAATGGTTTTAATATTAAATACAAATGAAAATCATATTCATTCCAACAAGCGGTTTTACGAAATCCAACAATTATTTTTTTATAACATATATGAAATCAAAATCCGTATATAACTATAAAGGTTTGATGTTCAAAATCTTTAATATAAGTACTTATTATACATATATGGGTGGAACTCCTAAAAAACAAATTTCAATTTGATTATGACTCAAAATTCTCATTTTAAAATCATGAAATCTCAAAATTATTAGTGAAAAAAAAGGAAGGCAGGTTCTGGTGAATGAAACGGCAGGGGAGATTGTTTACCTAAAGGTCTCTCTTTTAACGTTTTAAATTAAAAAAGACAAAATAAAAAATAAAATAACCTTATTTGAAACAGAAAAACCACCAGAAGCCTGTAGAGTTAGATTGAAAAAAAAATAGATTGGTTAAGAAAAGGGTATTATGAAAAAACAAAAAAAACGATAAGCGAGTGTTTGAAGAAGAAAAAAACAATAAAACTAAATAGTAGTTTTCTTATTTATTTATACTGACACTTTATTTTCTTTTTGAAACCTAGCATAAGACTTGAGGTTCCCCCATTGTGTCACCTAATATTGTCTTATCTAATAATTTATATACGATTCGCATAATTTACTCAATTTATAGTTATATTTATAATTCACTTTAACATATATTTTGTTTTTTAGTTATAATAATAAAACTATTAAGTTAGTTTAATTAAAAGAAAAGTCAGACACTAAAATGTTTGTATTTATTTAATATAAATTACAAAAAAAAAAAAAAAAGTAGGCCATAACAATAAAACTTGGAGTTCGTTTTCTATGAATTGACAACACTTTAAAGTAGTTTAATCGATAAAAAATACATGATATATTATTTATTTAATTTAATTTAAAATAAAATAAAAAAAACATATTAGCCTAGATAAGAGTGATAAATATTTTTTTATTAAATAATTGAAAATTCTAAGTAAGATCATTTTTTAAAGATCCATAGCAAGTAAAATTATGATGTTTGTATAACTTTTTTATGTTTCTTATTTCATACTGTTTAACATATATAAAAAGATAAGAAGTTGGTAAAACAAAATATAAAGAGTTGGTAAAAGATAAAAAAAAGAAAAGAAAACTATAATGGATTGATTGGAGTACAACAAAATATTTTATTGACTGGATAAAAAATTATAACAAAAAAATAATAATAAATAATAAGTATTACGTTTGGTTTAAAAAATAATCAAGTATTAATAGCAATAAACAATGAGTTACTAAATTAGTTTTTTATTCAATGAGATGAGGAGAGAGACAAAAACATCATTTTAGTAAAATTTTTTCAAGAAACACCATTTTGGTAAATACTTTTTCCACCATTCCTAGTTTAGGAAAAAACTCCAAGAAAGTATGATAGATACTTGATTTGAGAATAGGTTTTAAATTGCTTAAAATAGTTTTACTTGAGAACATTAAGCAGAAGCTTCACAAAACTCTAACCTAAATGAACCATCTTGTTACATATAAGGTAAGCCATATCTATTGTATCCAGAACTAAACACAAAAGCTATCCATCCTTCCAAAAGCGAAAAGCCCCCCTCAATTGACACTAGTCGAGTGATCTTCTTCGTCAATTCTGTGAAAATCTGTAGATTTACAAAATACTTATGAAATTAACAGCAATATAATTCAATCATACCAGAGTTTTAAAACATGAAAATTCACTAAAACAAAATCAAGATTTTGTTAGCATATAACTTGTACATTAATACCACTACTGAATAATTGTCAAAATATTGAAATAATTTGACATATTTACAAATCTAAGTCTATAAATTTGAATCAGCATGTGGGATTATTAAATAAGATGCATTAAAACATAACACCGGCCAAATCATACTTCACAAGTACGACAGAGAGGCATTATGTACACAACTTGTGTTTTTAGTTCCCAGTGCCTAGGGTCACAAGTAAAGAATTGTTTATAAGGACGGACGTTAGGTGCGGGTTAATTATAGAAAACTAATGCTAATTATACTTGTTTTATTATAATATAATGGGGTCTTTAGTTCATAAAAGGTTGTCCGACGGTCAACACATGAACCAATTTTCAAGTAGAAACTACAAGAACAACAAACATGTACCTATTGCTTTAACACTAGACATAATCAATTTTGCGATTCCTTGCTTAAAACTGGTTGCATATTGGTTAATATAATCTACGGAAGATTGTATATTTTATTCATTTGGGAACCGAGCAATAATTTGGTGATGGGGCTGGGTTTTGGAGCTACAATGAATGTGCATATGAATCCCATGGCATTATACAAACAACGATATCTGATATGCCAAATGTAATTAGTATTCATCTGTGCTGATAAGTACACTTACCGCTTCAATTTCTCCAGCTGCAGCTGTGACTCCATTAACAGCTTCATCCTTTGAAGCTCTAAATCCTTAGTAAACTGCATCCTCTGCTTTTCCAATTCCACCATCTGTCGTTGTTTGGCATCCTCAACCCTAGCGTACACCTCCGCAAACCTCCCAATCGCCTCCGACAGTTGCTCATACGGATCACCAGACCACGACGTTTCGGAATCCCCGTCAATCGCCGCCGCCATTACCGAAAAATTCCGCCGGAAAAACCAAGTGTCAGTCGACGGCTGGTACAGCGGCCGTTTGGAACGGCGGCCGACGGGGACCGACGAGGGAGGAGGAGGGAGCCAGCGTGTTTGCTTTGCCAAGTTGGAGGAATGTTGAAAACAATTTAATCAAACAGAAAATTAATTATTTTATTATTAATTACCGAGTTATTGGCCAAATCAGTTTATTCCAACTTGAACAAACTGATTGAAGAAAGGTAGAAGGAGACTGTCCCGTTATCGGACGAATTTAAATAACACGCAAAAACTAAAACCAACCTGGCGATTTAAGAAACCGAGATTATTGAGCTGCACGGATGATTCCTGTCCTTAAAGGATTTTACGCGCTCGTATTGCTGTGAGCTGCAGCGTAAACTCCCAGGATTTAATGCAGAACTGATCTGGTGTTCCAACAGCAATGGAAACCAGAAAACGCAGAAGCTGGAGAAGAAACAGAAGCACAGAGATGACAGGCTGCGAAAAATAGAGTGTTTGAATGGGTAGCGGGGGGCCTTTATTTATAGGTTGAGATCATAACTGAGAATGAGAAAAACGGGAATGGGATAACCATTATCACAAACAGATTCGAATTCCTAGGTATATCCCATACGAATTCGAATTTCCTAGAGATAACCCCCACTGGTTTCGAATTCATCTCTATCCCTCTACCCCAGTTTTATCGCATTCGATCTCGATCCACAACACTGAACCGGACCCCAACTGCGCCTCAAACGCGCCCATTCGCGCCTCAAACGCGCCCATTCGCGAGCTCGCGGCTCGGCTCGGCGCGCGTGTGGGCTTGACCCACTTCTCAACCCATTTAACACTTTGGAGGCCCATAAGGGGTAATCCCTTATAAGGCACTCAACTTTCACCTCCCCCACCAATGTGGGATGGATGAAACATACCAACTTGTATGTTCCTCATTAATATTTCCAACAAGGAATCGGTCACCCCAGGCGTCGATGAGCGTGAAGGTTGCGTCTTCCGACCAGCAGTCTTCTCTGACGGGGAATGAGGGGGTTCTAGAGGGTTTGTCGTCCATAGAAGCCGACTGGTGGCTGGTGGTGGAGTTGCCGTCGGAGGAGGCAGAAGAGGGTTTGAGGAGAAGAGGGGTGTGGTTATAGTCGGATTCACGGGACATCTTTTGGGCCGGCGGCCGATGAATTGATGCGTCCGAGTGGTTTCGTTTTTTTTTTGAATGTGTGTTTTATCTTGTACGTTTTCTGTTTTTTTTATATAAGATGAGTTAAATCTGTGTAACAATAAACATCAAAGTATTAAAAATAACAACCTGTTATAAATATATATATTATTGTGGTTATCAATACCTAATATAAATTAGGCTTTTTCTTCAAGTTTTCTTCTCATATATATACTTCTCATTGTATCCCTTGGATCACACCTCAATTAATGAAATATCAATTTATTCTCCCAGTATCTTTCCCTTATTCTTATGCTATTAGGCTAGTTTCACAACACGTTATTAGCATGACAATGCTTCGTTTAAAACTCTAATCGTTTAAAACCCTAATCCCCAACCATACTCTTAGTCGACTTATCCAAAGCCCTTAAGGTCCTTGGTATGAGAAAACACGGAGAGACCTGCTGAAAGAAAATAATAGTGGTTCGTTGCTCCTCCGGCTCTGTTGTTTAGCACAGGTCATTCGAATGATCATAAGGTACGTAAATCGCAAACTAAGGATATAGTTTCCAAAATATGTTTTCTATTTTCTTGCCAGAAAAGTGGGACGGTGATGATTTAATTATTTTGAAGTTCAACTATACAGTTGCATCAGTTTTAATTTTAATGAAGTAAGCTTTACGTCCATGCACCCCTAATAAGCAAAATAATTAAACATATTGGTTTTTCTGTATAATTAATTAAAAGAGATGGTATGTATGTTTTCTTTATAAACTAGTGATATCGCTCGCGCTTCGTGGCGGGAACTTGGTCGGTATTAGTTCAATTCATTACAGTTCCGAAACATGCTATAATAATCGAAATAGAAAACATTAAATCGATCAAAAACAATAAGAACGATTTTCAACAATGGTACCGATGTTGTTTAGTTGAAAACGAATTGGTTCGTTTGCTTTATTGGTACCAATGTTCTTTAGTTGATATCAATTCAGTTCATTCTGTTTTGTGTTTATTATCTCAACGTTGCGATATAAATTTTATTGAAAGCGAATATTGTGCTGTTATCGTCCCAATTGAATTGAAGCCGACTGAACATCTGTGTCGGCATTTACTTTTATTGTTATGTCATCGTATAATGTCGAGACTATATTTAGAAGTGAAATGTCGAAGTTTATGTAAATAGGTTAACAAGTTCGCTTGAGTTTGTGATGGTTTAGACAAGTTCGCTTGAGTTTGTGATGGTTTAGACAAGTTCGGCCGAACTTGTCTATGCAAGTTCGCTCGAACTTGCTCTCCCACCAGCGAACTTGTGTTCATACTCATCAACTTTGGCGGCTTCACAGTCCCCATTTCGTTTTCCAAACTAATCTGTCGTTCAAAAAATTTGAAAAATAATTAGCAAACAGACAATTTTAGTAAAAGTTTGACTTTTTAACCGACAATATTAACGTATCGGTTTGCTAAAAACGTTTAAAATTTTTCAGAAAACTGTTTTTACCAGATTAGAGCTTTAAACTCGTCTCGTCAATACAAATCTAACGATATATAATGTCCGAGACGTTTTTCGGGATTTTCATGCCTTTTTTTAGTCTCTTAGACAAGTTCGGGCGAATTTGTCAAAACTTGTGAAGATCAGCTTATTAACAAGTTCGGTCGAACTTGTTATAGATTTTATTAAAATTTCCCTGAAGGTTAAGTTCGAACGAACTTATGTTGGATTTCAAGAAAAAATTGCAAGTTCGGGCGAACTTGTAATATTTTTCAACAATATTTAATCAAGTTCGGGCGACTTGCCATCACTACGCGGAGTGGTAGGAACTTAGGAGAGGTAATTAAGGAGAGTGTAGAGGTGGAAAGTGAGGAAGAGGTAGACGAGGAGATAGAGATGGAAGCTCACGGTAAGGTGCAGATAGGCTAGTCCCAGCAAGTACCGCACAAACCGAGGAGCCTCTAGTAGAAAAGAGAGTCGAGAAACAACCAGTAGGAGTCAAGCCATCCCCTTTGGTTGATCATTCGCGCGTTCCATATCCTGCCCGCCTTAAGCATCAGAAATATGCTAGGGAATATGGACACTTCTTAGAGATGCTTAAGCAGTTAAAGATAAATCTTCCTTTCATCGAGGCCTTCCAATCCATGCCTAAGTATGCGAAATTTCTAAAAGATCTTCTTAAGCGAAAAGATAGGCTAGGTGAGTTGTCTAACATTCCGTTGACCGGTGGTTGTTCGGCGGTGGTTTTGAACAAGCTACCGGAGATACTAACCGATCCGGGCACCTTCACCATTCCGTGTTTTTCGGGGGCGCCGTTGCTCCCGCTCATGCTCTAGCCGATTTAGGAGCTAGCATCAACCTGATGCCATTCTCACTTTATGAGCGCTTAGGTCTAGGAGAGCTTACACCTACACGTATGTCGTTATCATTGGCCGATCGTTCGGTCAAGTTTCCTAGGGGTATCATCGAGAATCTCTTAGTCAAGGTCGATAAGTTCGTTTTTCCGGTTGATTTTGTTATGCTCGACATGGAGGCCGATGAAAAGGTCCCAATCATTCTAGGTCGCCCGTTCCTTCGAACCACCAAGGCAATCATTGATGTCTATGACGGTAAGATCTGACTTCGTGCGGGTGACGAGATTGTCACATTCGAGATAGATAGAGCCATGCAACACCCTGGTGGTAGTGACGACAATAGCGGCCCGTGTCATTCCGTTTACTTCTTAGATTCCTTCATGTCATGTGTGATCAGTGTATTAGTTACATTAGTGGGGTGATCTAGTGGGTAGAGATGAGATTGAATTTGAGAGTGAGGATGAGGAAGTTGGAGAAGATCCGGGATAGATTCCGGAAACGTTAGAGTTGTGTGAGGTTAGAGAGGAGGTAGAGAGTAATCCCTTGGAGTTGGCACCTTTAGAGCTTAAGTTCTTCCATCCCATCTTGAGTACGCCTTTTAGGAGAGGAGTCTAGTTTGCCCGTCATCATATCTTCTAAGTTGACGGAGGAAGAGAAAGGTAGGTTGGTTGAGGTGCTAAGAGAGCACAAAGATGCCATAGCTTGGAGATTGTCCGTTATCAAGGGCATTAGCCCCGCGTTTTGCACACACCGGATTCTCATGGAAGACGAATTCAAACCAGTAGTGCAACCTCAAAGGCGTCTAAATCCTAACATGAAAGAAGTGGTTAGGAAGGAGGTAATTAAGTTGATGGAGGTCGGGCTAATTTATCCTATATCTGATTCCTCATGGGTTAGCCCCACCCAAGTCGTCCCTAAGAAGGGAGGGATGACCGTGATCATGAATGAGAAAAATGAGCTTATTCCTTCCCATACGGTCACCGGTTGGCGTGTGTGTATTGACTACCACCAGCTCAATGACGCCACCCGGAAGGACCATTTTCCTCTACCGTTCATCGATCAAATGCTCGAGCATCTCGTGGGTCGTCAATTCTATTGTTTTCTAGATGGTTTTTCCAGTTATTTCCAAATCCCAATCGCCCCGGAGGACCAAGAGAAAACTACTTTTACATGTCCTTATGGCACATATGCGTATCGACGCATGCCCTTCGGATTATGTAATGCACCGACCACTTTTCAACGGTGCATGGTCGCGATTTTTCAAGACATGGTTGAGAATTCGATGGAAGTCTTTATGGAGGACTTCTCGGTTTACGGTGATTCTTTTGACCATTGTCTAGGTAATTTGGATCGGATGATGAAAAGGTGCATAGAAACGAAGTTGATGTTAAATTGGAGAAGTGTCACTTTATGGTGACAGAGGGGATTGTGTTGGGACACAAAATCTCGAGAGTAGGAATAGAGGTCGATAGGGCCAAGATAGATACCATTAGTCGTTTACCTCCACCTACTAATGTCAAATCAATTTGGAGTTTTCTTGGTCATGCGGGTTTCTATAGGCGTTTCATTAAGGATTTCTCTAAGATCACATGCCCCATGACCCGCCTTTTGGAGAAAGACGTTCCTTTCGTCTTCGACGAGGAATGTCTTAAAGCTTTTACCTTTCTGAAGGAAAAGCTTGTTAGTGCCCCTATTCTTATTTCGCCCGACTGTAGCTTATCGTTCGAGCTCATGTGCGATGCAAGTGACTATGTCGTAGGGGCGGTTTTAGGACAAAGAAGGGATAAGCACTTTCATCCAATTTACTACGGGAGCAAAACGTTAAATGATGCTCAAGAGAACTACACCACCACGGAGAAAGAGCTCTTAGCCGTAGTATTCGCTTTTGATAAATTCCGATCTTATCTCGTGCTTTCCAAAACCGTCGTTTTTACCGACCATTCCGCCTTGCGTTTTCTCTTCCAAAAGAAAGACACCAAACCCCGACTTATCCGGTAGATACTATTGCTTTTTGAGTTTGACATTGAAATTAGAGACAAAAAAGGGCCCGAGAATTTAACCGCCGATCACTTGTCGCGGTTAGAGGATCCGAATAGAGAGGAAATTCGTGAGGAGTCGATAGGAGATAGATTCCCTCACGAGACCATAGATTTTGTAGAGGCGGAGAGAGAGGGGTTGCCTTGGTTTAGTAACTTAGCGAATTATGTGGCTAATGGGTATGTCAAGGGGGATATGAATGCTCAATTATGTGGCTAACAGAAGAAGAAGTTGTTTAGGGACGCGAGAAAGTACATATGGGATGATCCATTCCTTTTTAGGATAGGGAGTAATCGAGTCCTTAGGAGATGTGTCGCGAGAGAGGAAGGTAGAGAGATCCTTAGGCATGTTCATGAGGGGTTGACCGGTGGTCATCATGGTGCGCATACTACCGCGCAAAAGATTTTTTATTGCGGTTTTTATTGGCCCACGGTAGTAGACGATGCGGTAGCGTTTGTTAGGAATTGCGATGCTTGCAACGTACCGGCAATATTTCATCCAGGAATGAAATGCCCCAACATCCAATCCAAGTCCTAGAAATATTCGACGTTTGGGGCATTGACTTTATGGGACCTTTTCCTCCCTCTAGTGGGAATCGGTACATCCTCGTGGCAATTGACTATGTTTCGAAGTGGGTTGAGGCTCATGCTTTGCCTACAAACGATGCCCGAGTGGTGGTGAAATTTCTTAAGAAGTTGTTCACTAGGTTTGGTACCCCTAAAGCCCTTATTAGTGATCGGGGAACTCATTTTTGTAATATCGTGATGGAGAAGGCACTGGAGCGTTATGGAGTCACCCACCGTGTTGCCACAGCATATCATCCGCAAACGAGTGGGCAAGTTGAGAATGCAAATAGGGGAGTGAAGAGAATCTTAGAAAAGACAGTTGGGAAGTCTAGGAAAGATTGGTCCGACAAGCTTGATGACGCTTTGTGGGCATTTCGTACCGCCTACAAGACACCTTTAGGGACTACACCGTTTATGATCGTTTATGGCAAAGCATGCCATCTTCCCGTAGAGTTAGAGCATAGAGCACTTTGGGCCCTTAAGACAGTAAACTTAGATTTGACTGAAGCGGCTAGGCGTAGATATTTTCAAATCCATGAGTTGGAAGCGCTTCGAGATGCGGCTTATGAACGATCAAAGGAAAAGTTGAAAGCTTTGCATGATCGAAGGTTGAAGGGGTTGAAGGAATTCGTGGTTGGCGACAAGGTACTTCTTTATAATTCGAGATTGAAATTGTTTCCCGGGAAGTTGAAGTCGAAGTGAACGGGACCATATATTGTGAAAGAGGTATTTCTGCATGGGGCGATAGAAATTTTTTACCAGGCCACAAAACGTTCATGGAAGGTAAACGTTCATCGGTTAAAGCACTATCTAGGTGGTCCGATAGATAACACCGAGAAGGAGGTAACTCCTCTCGAAGACATGCCCGATATCACCACTTAGTATCTTGAGTGAAAGCTCAAGTGTAGAGTTTGTACTGTTTGTAATTTTCGTATTTTTATTTATTTCTCGTAGCTAACGAATGTCTTTGATAGTTTGTCGGTCTTTGTTTGTGTTTCGAGTCATTTTGCAGGAATTCCATACCAAGGATATGTAGGTATTGAGGAGAAAACGAGTTCCAGGTAAGTTCCAGAGTTAGAAAAATTTTGGGTTGTGTTGTGGGAGGTTTGGTTAAGTGTTAAAAAAATTTCTAAGGCATGAACTGGGCAAATTTTCGAAACTTTCCGTTGAAATTGCCTACTCGCGGGGCCGCGACTCACATTTCTCATTCTTCTCGTGGCACGCGAGTCTATTAAAGATAGAGACGTCATAAACACGCTCGCGGGGGCGGAGTCCCTTGGCCTTACCTTCTCACGGCCCGCGAGTCCCAATGTCTGCAGCGAGTGACGTTTTAACCCTAATTTTCACATTTTGGCCTCACTTCTTCTTCACCAAGCGCCGAAAACCACCAAACCCCACCATAGATCTCTGAATTTCAGCCAATTTCACTCAAATCAGCCACCCCCATCCACCCATAACTATTATTCCACTTATTTCAACCATCAATCTGCCACCTTTCACCATTTATTTGGACTTTCACGAGGGTTTCAAGTTTCAACCAGATTTCTCTTAGTTCTTCTTCTCTAATCCGATTCTGAAGTATGTTTCTTGTAATTTTTGTACCATGAGTCCGTTATTTCAGTTTTTGCTTAGGATAAAGTTAGATTTAGTGTTGGGTCTTAGTTTAATCTTGTGTTTGGTCATGGGTAGTGTTAGTTTGGGGTCGCAGATATTTTGGGTTTGTTGGTTAGTATATTGCAGGTTGCGGAAGGTTTGGTTTGAGAAGAAATACATGTGTTTTGCCGATGCCATAGGTTTGAGGTGTAGTAACATTGAGTGTGGGGATTCGGGTTGGTAATTTTTGCGATAAACTTGCGGTTATGACTTAATTTTGACCCGTTTCACTGCTTATGATATAAAGTTTTGAACTTCACTTGATTTAACACTCAATGTTGGTTTGTTTTGGCACTTGAGATTTAGTTGAGGACAATTAAAGTGCCGGGAGGGGGTAGTTTACATTGAGTCGTATATGTTGAGTCTAGTAGTTTTAGTTCTAGTTGGTCATGGGTTTACTTATATGCACGTACAGGTACAAAACGCCTCGCCCGTACTCAATCTCCATTCGGGCGAGGTTGTTTATGACTAATGCTTTGTAAACAGTAACCCAGCTTTTCGTTAAACGTTTAGTTTTTCGGTTTCAACCGCGACCGAAATGCTATACGATCGAGCTTCGATTGGACGAGAGTTTTTGGAGCTTACGCGATTATAAAACCAGCTAAGTCCTTTCCAATTTTCCCTTTGTCTTTTATTTCTTATTTATTTTATTTTTTTTAGTCGGTTTCTATTCCTACATTGAGGGCAATGTAGAGTTTAAGTGTGGGGATGGGAAACTATCGTTTAGTGTCTAGTTAATAGTTTCTTGAGTCAATAAAATTAAAAAATCCAAAAAAATTAAAAAATCCAAAAATTCAAAAAAAAATGAAAAATTAGAAAATGTCCTCTGATTTAGAATTTGGCGAGTAAAACGGAAAATGATAGAAAAGATGGGTTTTTGTTCAGGTTCAAATAATAATAATATGAGAATAAAGTAGTCGAGCTTGTGTCTAGTTTGGGATATGTGAATAGGCCCGGGTTTGGTTCTAGGTTCCTTTGATCTTAATATATCTTAATTGTCGGTTTGCAAATGGGAAGTTGAAACCGCCAATAATAGTATAAGGAATGCCGTTATAAGTCAAAATCGTTAGAATTTTTAATCATGAATGAAATGAAAAAAATATAGAAGTGAAAAAAAAGTTGAGCTAGAAACTAAGAAAAGTAGCGCAGGCTTACGTAATCTTCGTTGGGGATAGTGTCTTCGACGTAGAATGCCTCTGGGATGTTTGAAATTAAAATTGCAAAAAAATTACCGACGCTCACGTTGTCGCTATCGGGGATGGTGACTCTGGTTGAGACAGCCTCTAGGATAGGTAAAGCAACGTCTAAGCTCGAATTTGAAAGAAAAAAAGAGAAAAGAAAAAAGAAGAAAAAAGTTGATTTTAAATTCTCTTGATTTTGATATAAAGCAGTTAGGAATTGGTCCAGTGATCGTTCCTTTTGTTCTGTAAGCTTAAGGCGGATTAGATGGACTGTGGCTTTTAGTGTGAGACCCTAGGTAGACTGACTGTACCTGAACTAAATTTGCATGATAAGGGCTTGGAACCGGGTTTCGGGTTTAAGAGGACAAACATATTTGCAATCGCGGCTAACACAAGTTTTGACTTTAATAAGTATGAATAGCTTTTGTCCCGAGTAGTTGCTTATCTCTGATTCCGTGTGCATAGATTCTCTTCCGAGGACGAAAAAAGAGTACGTTTGGGGATATTTGATGTATTTCAAAATACATCGGTTATTCGTGTATAGTTTGTATAGGTTTCGTTAGTTTTAGTTTCGTTTTCCGTAGGATAGTTAGTCTTTTGATCCAATTGCGTTTTGCAGGTCGTATGAGCTTAAAGTAGCTGAAAAGTGTGGAAATTGAGTGGAAATACGAATTGGTCAAGTCCTGGAACGAGTTAGAGGGCTGGGGAGCTGAAATGAATCAAAATTCTGGAAAAAAAGAGCTCCTGGCGGTCCGCGAGCAGTAGGATGGTGCCTCTCGCCACCCGCGAGAGGCTATTAAAATATGGATTTTAGGAAAGCGGTCGCGAGCCGCGACTCGCTATTTAAAACCCTCTCGCCACCCGCGAGAGGGTGTTATATGCAGAAACCCTAACTTACGAATAGGAGACATCTTGGGCGATTTGGGAGCATTATCGGAGCAATTCGGAGTAGCTAAAGCATTCGGTTGAAGATTATCAAGTGTAGCAACTTCGGGTCGTCATTCTGTCGTCCGGGTGTTCTCGTTTGTGCTATTTGACTTTGATTATGTTTTGCATACTTGAAACTACTTTGTTCGGTTTTGCTTCCATGACTTTAATTGGCTAAATCTTTTTAACTACCTAGATTAGATGAATGACTGAATAAAGTTTCGATTTTTACTTTTGATTTATGATTTGTGAGGATTGTTTATGAACTGTAAAAGAATTATTCTATCAATTGGATGTGTTTGCGTATTTGATCTTGTTTAGTTGTTGTTTATTGCTTTACATGAATCTTGGTGACGGTCTATATCACATAATAGATGCATGTTAGGTTTTAGCTTTTGGTGACTGTCTATATCACATAAGAAAGCTAGAGTCTTTAAGGTGAAATCGCGGAATTAAACCTTAAAAGTAATAATTGGTAACTTAATAAAATCAGATATTCTACTAATCGTCAATAGCTGCAAGGTGTGAGGTTATTGCTAGGTCTAAGTCATTAAGCCATAAGGTAGGAGCTTTCTAGGAAGTAGGTCTATCCTTGGTTTAGATCTCGACAGGGAGTGAGCCTCATAGGATACTTTCATAAACCCATTAGGTGTCTGGCAAAAGAGTCTAATAACTGGTAATTTAGCAACCTCGAGGAAGCTATAGTGTGCTTTTGAGAAGGGTCAGAGGTCCTATTAGATATCCCGAGAGGTGAGAAAATAAAGATCCCGGTTCTTCATTAATCAACTTCCGAGTAAAAATCGTTATTAACATCAGTCAGGATTCTAGTCTATGTAGTCTTTTCACTATCTGAGTAAAACCCAAGTCTAGTTCGTGTTTCTTAGTTAATTTAGTTTAATTAGTTAAATTTTACTTGCTTCCTTAGGAATTGTTAGAAACCCCCCCCCCCCTCCTCCCCCATCAAACATTCAATCATTTTAGTCCGTGTCCGTCAGTGTCTAAATAGAGTAGTTAACGTAATTAGTAGAGTCTCGTGGGTTCGATATCCAGACTTACTTTAGTTATACTAGAGTCGATCGGTACACTTGCGGTTAGTAGTTTAGTGTGTCTTAGTGAGTCTAGAGTATTACTTAGAGTATAGAATTAGGTTAATTTAGTTACTTTTATTAAACTACTTTTTAGCACATCAAAATGTCAACCATAAATTACTTGATAATTAGCACTCCTACAATCTCTAAATTAAGGACATCCAGCTTCATTATATTAGGATGATCTAGCTTTCGCAAAATAAGGATTTCTCTCAACCGTGGTTTGCTTCTAATAGGAAATCCAAGTCCAGTGGTTCAAAAGATCAAAGTCAACCATTGTTTATGCTATCAACCAAAACAAATTACCTAAGTAGAAATCCAAATGGGATTTTTTTTGCCCTAACTAAACCAAAGCAAATTATTGGACATATCGATTCCCGTTATATCAGTTCTTAGTTCTTGCCATTGGTTCAGTCCTACTGAACTGGTCTTGTGGATGTGTGTAACCAAAAATAATAGTCCATAAAAAACTTAATACCGAACCATTGGTTAGTTTAAATTGTGATTTAATTAATTAGTTTCTATGCTCGCCATAATACTAATGATACTGCTACGTCATAATTAGACACCTGAGATATAAACACAAAGATACCTTATCTAATTTCTCAAATGTATCGGCTCGTCTAGGTGACCGTCCATCAATTGCTCCACCAGCTACAACAGAAAGCCAGGAAGGCCAACCTGCCGCAACCTGTTGCCCTTCTACAGCTTTCAGAATCACCTGAAAAGTATAAAAGCTTTCACGGGCGATGCAATAGCATTATGGCAATTCATGTCTTGCACCCAGTAACGAATGTCAACCATTATATATTTGGCTCCACCTGGCAACCTAATCCAAAACATCATTTAAAATCTTCAAAAAATAATTAAAAAAATGCTAAAGCTCATCACCTTCTCATTATTACACGTGACTCCGGTGGCTACATCCCGTTTAGCGAGCTCCCAATAAATTTATGTAAATTTAGGATAGAGCAACATAAATATGAGAAGTCTTATCTTCATAAGTTGTGATTTAAACTATACCAGTACTGATTAAAAGTGATTACTTTCGATGTACCTCTAGGATATTATAAAAAATGGACATGCGGGTCTCAGTTTGAACAAGCTGATTGCGGATCCAAGATTAGTCCTCGGATTCTTGTTCGTCAGAGTTGATATCCGATAAGCTGGCTGTCTACGCAGGCATGCGATACATGATGCACATCCCAGATCGTGGCAAAGCGCTCACTATCCAATTGATGATAAGAAATCTGGGTATTTGATTGTATGGTTCCCAAGAAAACGCTATAAAGGAATTAATTTTTAGATTAGAAGCCTATAGTGACAAAATCCCTGACATTCTTATTAATATATACAGTAATAACTGAGTAATAGAGGGACGGCTTAATTACCTCTATCCATTTTCATTCAGACTCCCTAACAGCAACGACAATCGCACCAAACCTGCATCAACAAATTACATAACACATTTATTAATAAAACTTTTCAAGCAGGCCAAATATTTTTTAAAGATGCGAGCTGGATACTATAATAATAATACTTAAATTATACTAAAATAAATTAACACGTGAATGCTGTAATAAGAACATTAGAACTTCTCCTTTGCAACCCCCACAAATCGGTCGCGTAAATTGACATCAGCTGACACCAGGGCCCTATTCCACTCCGAGTTATAGTGGACCACACCTACAACAACCCAGATCCTAGTGGCTAGAAGACAAAAAAAAATTTCTCAATTGCATACAGAGCTGGAAAGGCGGCATGGAGCAGATCCATCAATCACCCAAAACAATATCCTAGAGCCTGACCCAAGAACCTTTTATCACCCGATTGATATCTACACCCACATGCAACAAAGCAGCAGCACTTACTTCGGGTTGGTCCTTAATGCCAAGAAAAAATAATAATAATAAGACCCTAAATATAATAATAATAATAATAATAATAATAATAATAATAATAATAAACCATGCACCACCCGGTTAAAAAATAATAAAATAATAATAATAAAACCCTCAAAAATAAGCAATAGCTAATAATTGCACACCTTAAGAGTTTTATCCCATATAACTTAATTTAGCAAATATATGCATGATCTCATTAAACAATTACTTACATTTTATTTAAAAGTTTGTTTCTTCCCTAACTATAAATTGTGTCTTTTATTTTGTGCATTCTGATAAGATATCTAGAAAATGTCAGTGCATATCTAAATTTTAAGGACAACACAACAAGAATGGAAGCAAAATCACAACTAAACCAACCAATATGTCACTGTATATAGCATTCATAGAAGCAAGGCAACTGAACACAAGCCAAAAGCACTAAATTTACAAATGATTCCACCAAGTGACGACATAAGAATTCTCGTAACCAACAAACCTGATAACAAACATAACCCTAATTAACAAGCAAACCTGTTCACTTAAGATGCTTTGTACAACCCGATAACAAACAAAACCTCAATTAAAAAGTACCTTCAAACCAACTTAGTGAAAATGGTTAAATCCTAAATTTGAAGAGGAAAATACCTTCCGGAAATCACAAGATTGAGAAGAATCAAATATCGGCCACACCTTATCAAATCCTGAGATATCATTCTTGATTTCAGAAAGAGAAAAAGACAAAGATCGTAGTTGTATATGAAATGCAATTATAAGAAACATACCTTTGGAACTATGAGAAAAGAGATTGTGGAGTACAAAAGCAGTTTAGGCAAATTAGGGTTGGATAACCAGAATCAGCCCATCCCTGGAGTACCGTTATTTGCTCCCACACCGAAGATCGACAGATCAAGCCCTAACAACAAACGTTTACTCTAGCTTTCCCTCTCTCCTTTTCTCCATCAATCGTCATCAACCATGTTTAGGGTTTGCAAAGAATCATAAAGTCTAAATAGATTCTACAAATAACGCTCATCTTACGGATTGAAGTCTTGATCTGGTTCGTGGGGCAGATCTAAATTGATTCTCATGGAATTTGAGAGGGGGAGAAATAGAAGGAAGAGATGAGGCGGGCTTAAATTTTGAAATGTGATTTAGGGTTGAATGAAATATTGGCGGCCCAAAAGGGTGATGTTGGAAAGTTAAACCAGTTTTCATATTTATGTGCTTTAAACACTTGTACATTATGCATTATAGGAGTTTTATGGAAAGTGACGAATTACATTAAGTTACCCTTGCAATATCCTTATATATATAGTATAGATATAGATATATATATATTTGAAAATATCAATAGTAATATCATGCAAAATATTAGTAGGAACCATCAACGAATAAGGAAGTGGAACCACCAGTGAATTAGGAGTTAGGAAGTGGAAGTCCAACGATTTCTAGATTTAGGTTTAATTTTGTGACTAATGAAGAACCATTGTCCAGAGAATGAAGACTTTAGGCCTTAATTTAGGTTTTAATTTCAGGTTTGCACCTTTAATTTTGGGTTTATTTCAAAGAAAAAAGTTGATTAATATAAGCTTTTGGGCTGAAATTAAAAAACCCTGCAAAAAGCAGTGTTGCGACCGCTATACATGTTTTAGAATAGCAGCCTTTAGTACCGCTAATTGCGGAACTGCTATAAGGGACCACTATTTGAACCCGCTATGAGATCCTATGTCCGCTAAGCGTTTATAGCATCGCTATTGACTGCATAGGTTTTAATATTACAACCAAATAGACTTTTTTTTAATGGGTAAACTTACACACACCTTTTTCTTTTTTTCTTTTTTTTACAATAAAACAAGTTGATTATTTATAAAAATTAATAACCGATTATATATTAACCGGTCCTAAAATAACCTAAACACTTGCATAGGTTATGGTCTTCGATCCCTTAAATCGGTTATTGGTGTAACCAGTTTTGATCAAGTCAACCAATAATCGATTCAGTTAATAACCGGTATTAAAAACCCACTTATAAGAGATTTCAGCATTTTGACAACTAGTTATAAAACCGTCGCCGCGTTGCGACGAACTTCTTTTGTTATTTAGTCCGTGTTTACATCTGTTTTGAAATCACTACAAGCGCGTTGCCCACAGAACCGCTGAAAAGAATAAAAAGAAAAAACCGAAAAAAATTAACCAAAAAAGTTGTATGGTAATGATGTTGTTCGAATAAAACCCGTGCTCAAAGATGAGCAAACAGTACTGGGTATCGGTACAAAATTTCCAAAATGAAAAGATCATAAGTACCGGTTCGATACCGAATTTTGGCATTCCTGGTACCGGTTCGCTACCGGTTTTTACCTTCATATACCGATACCGTAACCGGTATTTCGGTAAAAGTACCGATTGGGTATCAGTTGTCACCGAGCTCATCCCTACCCCTAAAACTAAGAACAAAGAAATCATTAAAAGTTGAATAAAATCAACAAAAAAAAGTTGTACGGTACCGTTGTTCGTACGGTACGCGTGATCAGGGATGAGCAAATGGTACCGGGTAGCAGTACCGAATTTCCCGAACTAAAAGATTTTCAAACTCAATCCGGTGCCGACTTTTGGTGTTTTCTGTAGCAGACTGGTGCCTATTTTTACCTTCATGTACCGATAACGAATCAGACCGCATCGGTAGTTTCAATACCAATACCGGTTGACACCAAGTTTATCCAACTAAAAAATAAAGAAAATAACTAATATTATAGTTAAAATTAATATAATAAAACTATTAAAAACTATATATATTATTATAATATATTAAAAACACTATTCACATATTTGTATTATTAATATATAGGATAATTTCCAAACGAAAAGATCCTAAGTACCGGTTCGATACCGAATTTTAGCGTTCCTGGTACCAGTTCGTTACCGGTTTTTACCTTCATATACCGGTACCGTAACCGGTATTTTCGGTACCAGTACAGATTCGGTATCAATTAGCACCGAGTTCACCCCTACCCCTGAAACTAAGAACAAAGAAATCATTAAAAGTTGAAGAAAATCAACAAAAAAAAGTTATACGGCACCGTTGTTGTTCGTACGGTACCCGTGATCAGGGACGGACAAATAGTACTGGGTAGCAGTACCGAATTTCCCGAATTAAAAGATTTTCAAACTCAATCCGGTGCCGACTTTTGGTGTTTTCTTTAGCAGGCTGGTACTTGTTTTACCTTCATGTACCGATAACGAACCGGACCGCATCGGTAGTTTCGGTACAAATACCGGTTGATACAAAACTTATCCAACTAAAAAAAGTAAAGAAAATAACTATTATTATATTATTAAAATAATAAAACCGTAAAAATGTTATATATATATTATAATATTATATTAAAAACAATATTCACATGTTTGTATTATTAATATATAGGATAATGTTAGGCATTAAGTAATTTGTTCAATAGGGGTGCCCGATATAGGATTGATACTCTTTCTAGTTAGATCACGTGTCCTGTTGAGGTTCAAAACCATCATCCACAAATATGATCAAACATCTTTTAAAGGCTACAAAGTTAAAAGGTTTTAAATGCCTTTATAAATTTACTTGTAAAATATACTATTTTTTTTTCTAAATCATACTTAAAATGGTTGTACTTATGCATAAAAACTCCGTGTTTTAAAAAAATATAAATATAAAATATTTTAAAGGGTGATTCAACAATAAGAATGACACGTAATAGAAAGTATGAGTTTTTTTTCTAAACTAGGGTTAGTGGAAAAAATATTTACCGCTTTAGTGTCTTTGAAAACTATTTACCAAAATAGTGTTTTTCTTATAATTTATATATTTTCCTTTTATTTTCTAACCAAGATAATGTATTTTTTATTGTTTTTTTCTTCAACGCTTTATTATTCCTTTTTTTTTACAATACTCTTTCTTTATTCAATTTAATAATATATATCAATCAACTCTTTATACACACAGTCTTTCTAATGGTTTTTTTTTTCAAATACATCTATAAGAATCATGTTATATAAATTTATACAATCAAATTAGAAACATAAATATTGTAATCAAAACAATAAAATTGACCAGCAAATGGTTTTAATATTAAATACAAATGAAAATCATATTCATTCCAACAAGCGGTTTTACGAAATCCAACATATATTTTTTTATAACATATATGAAATCAAAATCCGTATATAACTATAAAGGTTTGATGTTCAAAATCTTTAATATAAGTACTTATTATACATATATGGGTGGAACTCCTAAAAAACAAATTTCAATTTGATTATGACTCAAAATTCTCATTTTAAAATCATGAAATCTCAAAATTATTAGTGAAAAAAAAGGAAGGCAGGTTCTGGTGAATGAAACGGCAGGGGAGATTGTTTACCTAAAGGTCTCTCTTTTAACGTTTTAAATTAAAAAAGACAAAATAAAAAATAAAATAACCTTATTTGAAACAGAAAAACCACCAGAAGCCTGTAGAGTTAGATTGAAAAAAAATAGATTGGTTAAGAAAAGGGTATTATGAAAAAAACAAAAAAACGATAAGCGAGTGTTTGAAGAAGAAAAAAACAATAAAACTAAATTAGTAGTTTTCTTATTTATTTATACTGACACTTTATTTTCTTTTTGAAACCTAGCATAAGACTTGAGGTTCCCCCCATTGTGTCACCTAATATTGTCTTATCTAATAATTTATATACGATTCGCATAATTTACTCAATTTATAGTTATATTTAAATTCACTTTTAACATATATTTTGTTTTTTAGTTATAATAATAAAACTATTAAGTTAGTTAATTATAGAAAAGGTCAGACACTAAAATAGTTTCGTATATTTGTTAATATAAGATTACAAAAAAGAAAAAAAAAAGTAGGCCATAACAATAAAACTTGGAGTTCGTTTTCTATGAATTGACAACACTTTAAAGTAGTTTAATCGATAAAAAATACATGATATATTATTTATTTAATTTAATTTAAAATAAAATAAAAAAAACATATTAGCCTAGATAAGAGTGATAAATATTTTTTTATTAAATAATTGAAAATTCTAAGTAAGATCATTTTTTAAAGATCCATAGCAAGTAAAATTATGATGTTTGTATAACTTTTTTATGTTTCTTATTTCATACTGTTTAACATATATAAAAAGATAAGAAGTTAGTAAAACAAAATATAAAGAGTTGGTAAAAGATAAAAAAAAGAAAAGAAAACTATAATGGATTGATTGGAGTACAACAAAATATTTTATTGACTGGATAAAAAATTATAACAAAAAAATAATAATAAATAATAAGTATTACGTTTGGTTTAAAAAATAATCAAGTATTAATAGCAATAAACAATGAGTTACTAAATTAGTTTTTTATTCAATGAGATGAGGAGAGAGACAAAAACATCATTTTAGTAAATTTTTTCAAGAAACACCATTTTGGTAAATACTTTTTCCACCATTCCTAGTTTAGGAAAAAACTCCAAGAAAGTATGATAGATACTTGATTTGAGAATAGGTTTTAAATTGCTTAAAATAGTTTTACTTGAGAACATTAAGCAGAAGCTTCACAAAACTCTAACCTAAATGAACCATCTTGTTACATATAAGGTAAGCCATATCTATTGTATCCAGAACTAAACACAAAAGCTATCCATCCTTCCAAAAGCGAAAAGCCCCCCTCAATTGACACTAGTCGAGTGATCTTCTTCGTCAATTCTGTGAAAATCTGTAGATTTACAAAATACTTATGAAATTAACAGCAATATAATTCAATCATACCAGAGTTTTAAAACATGAAAATTCACTAAAACAAAATCAAGATTTTGTTAGCATATAACTTGTACATTAATACCACTACTGAATAATTGTCAAAATATTGAAATAATTTGACATATTTACAAATCTAAGTCTATAAATTTGAATCAGCATGTGGGATTATTAAATAAGATGCATTAAAACATAACACCGGCCAAATCATACTTCACAAGTACGACAGAGAGGCATTATGTACACAACTTGTGTTTTTAGTTCCCAGTGCCTAGGGTCACAAGTAAAGAATTGTTTATAAGGACGGACGTTAGGTGCGGGTTAATTATAGAAAACTAATGCTAATTATACTTGTTTTATTATAATATAATGGGGTCTTTAGTTCATAAAAGGTTGTCCGACGGTCAACACATGAACCAATTTTCAAGTAGAAACTACAAGAACAACAAACATGTACCTATTGCTTTAACACTAGACATAATCAATTTTATGCGATTCCTTGCTTAAAACTGGTTGCATATTGGTTAATATAATCTACGGAAGATTGTATATTTTATTCATTTGGGAACCGAGCAATAATTTGGTGATGGGGCTGGGTTTTGGAGCTACAATGAATGTGCATATGAATCCCATGGCATTATACAAACAACGATATCTGATATGCCAAATGTAATTAGTATTCATCTGTGCTGATAAGTACACGTACCGCTTCAATTTCTCCAGCTGCAGCTGTGACTCCATTAACAGCTTCATCCTTTGAAGCTCTAAATCCTTAGTAAACTGCATCCTCTGCTTTTCCAATTCCACCATCTGCCGTTGTTTGGCATCCTCAACCCTAGCGTACACCTCCGCAAACCTCCCAATCGTCTCCGACAGTTGCTCATACGGATCGCCAGACCACGACGTTTCGGAATCCCCGTCAATCGCCGCCGCCATTACCGAAAAATTCCGCCGGAAAAACCAAGTGTCAGTCGACGGCTGGTACAGCGGCCGTTTGGAACGGCGGCTGACGGGGACCGACGAGGGAGGAGGAGGGAGCCAGCGTGTTTGCGTGGAGGGTTTGAAAATTGATCCGATGAGTGAATCAAGCGGTGCGAAAAAGGGCCATGGAGAGACGTAATTAGCGGAAGCCAAGAGTTTAGATTCTCAAGTTTGTACTTCTTTTTCAAAGTATCAATGCGGTTCTTACACTGGATATCAGTCCGGCGACCTTTTTTAACGTGGCCGTGACGGGCGTTGACGGCGTCAGCGACTTCTTGCCAGTGTTTTTGACGTAGATTACCGCGGTTAAGTTGGAGGAATGTTGAAAACAATTTAATCAAACAGAAAATTAATTATTTTATTATTAATTACCGAGTTATTAGCCAAATCAGTTTATTCCAACTTGAACAAACTGATTGAAGAAAGGTAGAAGGAGACTGTACCGTTATCGGACGAATTTAAATAACACGCAAAAACTAAAACCAACCTGGCTATTTAATAAACCGAGATTACTGAGCTGCACGGATGATTCCTGTCCTTAAAGGATTCTACGCACTCGTATTGCTGTGAGCTGCAGCGTAAACTCCCAGGATTTAATGCAGAACTGATCTGATGTTCCAACAACAATGGAAACCAGAAAATGCTGAAGCTGGAGAAGAAACAGAAGCACAGAGATGACAGGCTGCGAAAAATAGAGTGTTTGAATGGGTAGCGGGAGGCCTTTATTTATAGGTTGAGATCATAACTGAGAATGAGAAAAACAGGGAATGGGATAACCATTATCACAAACAGATTCGAATTCCTGGGTATATCCCATACGAATTCGAATTTCCTAGAGATAACCCCCACTGGTTTCGAATTCATCTCTATCCCTCTAACCCAGTTTTATCGCATTCGATCTTGATCCACAGCACTGAACCGGACCCCAGCTAAAAATAAAAGCTCCTCAGCTTCTAGCGACGATGCGTACGTGCGAAGTGCAAAGTGCGCCTCAAACACGCCCATTCGCGCCTCAAACGCGCCCATTCGCGAGCTCGTGGCTCGGCTCGGCTCGGCTTGACCCACTTCTCAACTCATTTAACACTTTGGAGGCCCATAAGGGGTAATCCCTTATAAGGCACTCAACTTTCACCTCCCCCACCAATGTGGGATGGAGGAAACATACCAAGTTGTGCATTAATATTTCCAACAATCCCCCACCAAGTTGGAATGTTTCCTCTCACTTAGACAGATGATGTCCCTAGGTGTCACGAAGATTAAACCCAGTTTATGTTGATAAACAAGAAGAGACAGATTCGATGGTGTCCTATGGAATTAATCCATTAACCTGATAGCCCCCTTCGGTTTACCCCCACACATCACCGGCCGACTTTGCGTTTTCACTGAGCGCAAAATGGTTGTGCGCTATAAACCCTTTTCATGATCCTTTAGAAGACAAACCACTTATCTTCATTCGAGGCGGCACCACCCCTAGATCATATAGGCAAAGTTTTACATCATCCACGTTGCTTGGATGCCTCCAAAACTTTGTTAAGAGCATTAGCTCACCCTTGTTCTCGGCAACGACGTACTATCATACCTCACATGGATCTATCAGAAATTGATAGTACCTTCTATCGTTAAGTGACTTCGTTTTTACACATTAAACTTGAGAAATAGGAGCACTAAGTTCAAGTTGGGTTTCCATCACTAACGATTCTATTGTGGTTTTAGACCCATGTCTCTCGCGGTATTCACTACCAAATCTCTCGTCTCAGGTTTAGTAAACGGATCAGCCAAGTTCTTACTCGTCTTGACATAGACAACCTTGATGGTACCACTTTCAAGAAGTTGTCTCACATAATTGTGCCGTAGACCTATGTGTCTTGACCTCCCATTATACACTGCGTTGTATACTTTAGATAGTGTGGCCTCACTATCACAATACATGGGAATATACGGCATTGGAACATCCCACAAACGGATGTCCGTAAGTAGATCTCTAATCCACTCTGCTTCCTTACCAGCTGCAGCTAGTGCTATGAACTCAGCTTCCATAGTTGAGTGGGCAATACACGTCTGTTTCTTGCTCGCCCAAGAAATTGCTCCTCCTGCTAGAGTGTAATCCACCCACTTGTAGATTTTGAATCACTGGTGTTATCAATCCAGCTCGCATCAGAATAACCTTCGAGTATTCTGGAATTAGACGTGTATGTCAGTTCTAAGTTACTGGTCCTTTTTCAGGTATCCAAGTACTCTACCCACTGCTTTCCAGTGTTCTGTCCATGGATTGACAGTATACTGACTCAGTTTGCTTACAACAAAAGCAATATCAGGACGAGTGCAATGTGTTGCATACATCATACTTCCAATAGCACTTGCATACTCTAGTTGAGCCACTGCTCTCCCTGAGTTCACATAAAAGTTTCACACTTGGATCAAATAGGGTATTAAACTCTTTAATGTTCAAGTGTTGAAACTTAGTCAGAATTTTCTCTATGTAATAGAGAAATCTGACTTTCAGTTTTTTCACCTTGATCCCAAGAATGGTATCAACTTCTCCTAGATCTTTCATCTTAAAGTTCGAGGACAGATATTTCTTAGTTTCAGAAATACCTTCAAGGTGAGTGCTAATGATCAACATACCATCAACATAGAGACAAATCACGACTGTATAACCGGATTCGCATTTAGTATAGATACACCTATCAGCACTATTGTGTCGAAACCCGAAAGCAGTCACAGTGGTGTCAAACCTCTCATGCCACTGTTTAGGAGCTTGCTTCAAACCATAAAGAGATTTAATAAGTCTACACACTTGTTCTCTTGTCCAGGCATCACTAACCCTTCTGGTTGCTCCAAATAAATCTCCTCATTTAGATACCCATTTAAAAACGCAGTCTTTACATCCATTTGATGGATGTACAGCCCTTTCAAAGCAGACACCGCTATTAGAGTTCTAATAGAGCTAATTCTAGCCACAGGTGCATAGGTATCAAAATAGTCGATCCCTTCTCTCTGCCTATACCCTTTAGCAACTAATCTCGCTTTATAGGCAGAGATGGATCCATCTGGATGATACTTCCTTTTGAAAATCCATTTGGATCCAATGGGTTTCTTTCCCGTGGTTAGATCAGCTAACTCCCATGTTCCATTTCCCATAATGGAATCCATTTCATCATTGACTGCTTCCTTCCACAAAGTAGCATCTCTTGACATTGCTTCGCTGAAAGTTTTAGGATCATCATCGAATTAACAGCGAAAACGACCTCTCTCGTCACTTTCTTTTGTTCCCTCAACCAGGTAAGAAAAGAAAACATCTCTATAACTTTTCTCTTTTCTAACTCTGGTACTTTTCCTCGGTTCTTCAATATTGGTGAAGTTTGAACTCGTTTTTCAGAAGTACTAGAAGATGGGGTGTAATTTTAGTTTTCATCATCTCTAGAAAACTTGTTCTCAAAGAATTCCACATCTCTGGATTCTACAACTGTACCTGATTCGTCATCCAACAACCGGTAAGACTTACTTTGTGGAGCATATCCAATGAATACACTCTTGTAAGCTCGTTCTCCCAGTTTGAGTGTCTTCGGATCAGGTACGCGATAATAGGCAAGACACCCCCAAACCCTCAAATACTCTAGGTTTGGTTTTCTTCCTTTCCACAACTCATATGGACTCGTAGGTATCACACGACTAGTGATCCTATTATGAACATGACAAGCGGTTAACACAGCTTCCCCCCACATATTACGAGGTAGACCCGATTGATTTAACATACAGTTAGCCATCTCTACCAAGGTTCGGTTCTTCCTCTCAGCCAAACCATTTTGTTGGGGAGTATATGGTGCAGTTCTCTCATGTATGATGCCTTCCTCTTCGCAGAATGCATCAAATTTTCGGTTAAAGTATTCTCCACCTCTGTCCGAGCGAAGAATTTTAATGCGTTTCTCCTTTTGTTTTTCAACTTCAGCCTTATATATTTTCAATGCCTCAAAAGCTTCGTCTTTTGAATGCGGTAAATAAACATATAAGTATCGACTGAAGTCATCGCAGAAAGTGATAAAGTATCTCTTACCCCCACGAGTAAGGACTCCATTCAGTTCATAAATATCTGAATAAATTAGTTCTAGTAGTGATGTATTACGTTTATGAACACATGGAAAAGGTTTCTTTGTGAATTTTGATTTCACACAAGTTTTGCATTTTTCAAAGTCTTTATCTTTTAATTTTAATAAACCTTTAGTTTGCATTTTTTTCAAAGTTTTTAATATTTGTATGAGCTAAACATTTGTGCCATAAAGAAATTGAACAAGCGATATAATCAAAAGACATAATTTCATTCAATTCAAAACCAATTGCATTACTTGACCAAAAACAGAATTATCACTACCACTATTACCACTATCACTATCACTTTCATTCCCAAACCCATCAATCACTGAAACGCCACCTTCATCCGATTCTTCTTCTTCGTCAATTCCATCTTCAGCTAGGTCAAGGCGATACATTCCACCCGTGTTCGTAGCTTGACCCACATAGATGTCATTTAAAGAAAACTTCACACGAAGATTCTTGATAACCAGCTTGTAACCATTGGGATCAAACTTATCAGCAGAAACAAGACCCTTGGTGATACCAGGAACATGCAATACATCCTGAAGGGTAACCATTTGACCATCTCTAAAGTTTAGTCGCATCGTGCCTTTACCACGAACTTCTACACGATGTCCATCAGCACATACCACCACTGTTCCTTGAGGAACAGAATCATAAGTAAGAAACGAGCCACGATTCCCACAAACATGAACAGTGGCTCCCGAATCCAAGAACCATCCTCTACATGCCACAACACGTATATATTGAGAAAGCATGTTAACGTCTCCAAGACCCACATTGGCCACTAGATTGGTGACTTTCTCAATATCAACAGCACTTGTAGAACCAACTGTAGAACCAGATTTCCTTTGTGAGCACTCTCGTGCATAATGCCTGGTTTCTCCACAAACATGACATTTACCCGATCTCTTTGGTTGATGGTTGGTCGTTTGATGTGACTTCTTGAATTCCTTTTTCTTTGGTGCTGTAAACTTTTAACTCTTTGATGCCCCTTTCCCTTTTGCCCAGATCCTCCAACAATATGATTCACACTCGATCCAACTTTACCTCTTTTGTCCTGTTGCGCGTTTCCTCCTCAATTCGAAGGTGCTTTAACAGTTCATCCAAAGAGTAGTCCTCAGATTTGTGCATCATTCTCTTTGAGAAATCTTTTCAAGTAGGAGGTAGTTTTGCAATAATGACCCCTACTTGAAAGATTTCTGGCAGCGGAATAGAAAGCGCGGTCAATTTATTAACAAGAACTTGGAGTTCATGCACTTGCTCCAAGATTGACTTGTCATCAACCATTTGAAAGTCTAAGTACTTGGAAATAAGGTATTTGTTAGTACCTTCTTCATGAGCCTTATACTTATCTTCCAAAGCTTTCCATAATTCTCTAGCACTTGTTACCGGCGCGTATAAGTCATAGAGACGATCCGAAAGAGAATTTTTGATATGGCCAAGGCAAAGATCTTCAGCTTCCTTACGGACAAGTCTTTGCTTTGCCAAGTTTTGATCCGGGACCTCTCCAGCCTCAAGAGGAGGGTCTTCAGGGATTTCGGGCAAGTTAGGATCAAGGATATAGTAGAGTTTCAGCACAACTAGCATGAACTTCACCTTGTCCGCCCAACGAGTATAGTTCTGGCCATCGAATCTGTCCAACTTGACAAACTCTTGATTCATGAATCTTAGATTAGCTGTTGGTAGTTCACCGTCCATTATTTCTGTTGATTAAAAACAAAAACTAAAATCCTTTAAGATTGTTGAAAACAATTTAATCAAACAGAAAATTAATTATTTTATTATTAATTACCGAGTTATTGGCCAAATCAGTTTATTCCAACTTGAACAAACTGATTAAAGAAAGGTAGAAGGAGACTGTCCCGTTATCGGACGAATTTAAATAACACGCAAAAACTAAAACCAACCTGGCGATTTAAGAAACCGAGATTATTGAGCTGCACGGATGATTCCTGTCCTTAAAGGATTCTACGCACTCGTATTGCTGTGAGCTGCAGCGTAAACTCCCAGGATTTAATGCAGAACTGATCTGGTGTCAACAGCAATGGAAACCAGAAAACGCAGAAGCTGGAGAAGAAACAGAAGCACAGAGATGACAGGCTGCGAAAAATAGAGTGTTTGAATGGGTAGCGGTAGGCCTTTATTTATAGGTTGAGATCATAACTGAGAATGAGAAAAACGGGGAATGGGATAACCATTATCACAAACAGATTCGAATTCCTGGGTATATCCCATACGAATTCGAATTTCCTAGAGATAACCCCCACTGGTTTTGAATTCATCTCTATCCCTCTACCCCAGTTTTATCGCATTCGATCTCGATCCACAACACTTAACTGGACCCCAGCTAAAAATAAAAGCTCCTCAGCTCCTAGCGACGATGCGTACGTGCAAAGTGCGCCTCAAACGCGCCCATTCGCGCCTCAACGCGCCATTCTGAGCTCGCGGCTCGGCTCGGCGCGCGTGTGGGCTTGACCCACTTCTCAACCCATTTAACACTTTGGAGGCCCATAAGGGGTAATCCCTTATAAGGCACTCAACTTTCACCTCCCCCACCCATGTGGGATGGATGAAACATACCAATTTGTATGTTCCTCATTAATATTTCCAACAAGGAATCGGTCACCCCAGGCGTCGATGAGCGTGAAGGTTGCGTCTTCCGACCAGCAGTCTTCTCTGACGGGGAATGAGGGGGTTCTAGAGGGTTTGTCGTCCATAGAAGCCGACTGGTGGCTGGTGGTGGAGTTGCCGTCGGAGGAGGCAGAAGAGGGTTTGAGGAGAAGAGGGGTGTGGTTATAGTCGGATTCACGGGACATCTTTTGGGCCGGCGGCCGATGAATTGATGCGTCCGAGTGGTTTCATTTTTTTTTAAAGTGTGTTTTATCTTGTATGTTTTCTGTTTTTTTATTATAAGATGAGTTAAATCTGTGTAACAATAAACATCAAAGTATTAAAAATAACAACCTGTTATAAATATATATGTTATTGTGGTTATCAATACCTAATATAAATTAGGTTTTTTCTTCAAGTTTTCTTCTCATATATATATTTCTCATTGTATCTCTTGGATCACACCTCAATTAATGAAATATCAATTTATTCTCCCTATATCTTTCTCTTATTCTTATGCTATTAGGCTAGTTTCACAACACGTTATTAGCATGACAATGCTCCGTTTAAAACTCTAATCGTTTAAAACCCTAATCCCCAACCATACTCTTAGTCGACTTATCCAAAGCCCTTAAGGTCCTTGGTATGAGAAAACACGGAGAGACCTGCTGAAAGAAAATAATAGTGGTTCGTTGCTCCTCCGGCTCTGTTGTTTGTCATTCGAATGATCATAAGGTACGTAAATCGCAAACAAAGGATATAGTTTCCAAAATATATTTTCTATTTTCTTGCCAGAAAAGTGGGACGGTGATGATTTAATTATTTTGAAGTTCAACTATGAAGTTGCATCAGTTTTAATTTTAATGAAGTAAGCTTTACGTCCATGCACCCCTAATAAGCAAAATAATTAAACATATTGGTTTTTCTGTATAATTAATTAAAAGAGATGGTATGTATGTTTTCTTTATAAACTAGTGATATCTCCCGCGCTTCGTGGCGGGAACTTGGTCGGTATTAATTCAATTCATTACAGTTCCGAAACATGCTATAATAATCGAAATAGAAAACATTAAATCGATCAAAAACAATAAGAACGATTTTCAACAATGGTACCGATGTTGTTTAGTTGAAAACGAATTGGTTCGTTTGCTTTATTGGTACCGATGTTGTTTAGTTGATATCAATTCAGTTCATTGTGTTTTGTGTTTATTTTCTCAACGTTGCGATATAAATTTTATTGAAAGCGAATATTGTGCTGTTATCGTACCAAATTGAATTGAAGCCGACTGAACATCTGTGTCGGCATTTATTTTTATTGTTATGTCATCGTATAATGTCGAGACTATATTTAGAAGTGAAATGTCGAAGTTTATGTAAATAGGTTAACAAGTTCGCTTGAGTTTGTGATGGTTTAGACAAGTTCGGCCGAACTTGTCTATGCAAGTTCGCTCGAACTTGCTTTCTCACCAGCGAACTTGTGTTCATACTCATCAACTTTGGCGGCTTCACAGTCCCCATTTCGTTTTCCAAACTAATCTGTCGTTCAAAAAATTTGAAAAATGATTAGCAAACAGACAATTTTAGTAAAAATTTGACTTTTTAACCGACAATTTTAATTTATTCGGAGCTATTAGAGCGGGATCCACTTTTTGGGGAATATGAGTCGAAGCAATAACAAGAATATTTCTAGTTATTAACGTATCGGTTTGCTAAAAACGTTTAAAATTTTTTAGAAAACTGTTTTTACCAGATTAGAGCTTTAAACTCGTCTCGTCAATAAAAATCTAACGATATATAATGTCCGAGACGTTTTTCGGGATTTTCATGCTTTTTTTAGTCTCTTAGACAAGTTCGGGCGAATTTGTCAAAACTTGTGAAGATTAGCTTATTAACAAGTTCGATCGAACTTGTTATAGATTTTATGAAAATTTCCCTGAAGGTTAAGTTCGAGCGACCTTATGTTGGATTTCAAGAAAAAATTGCAAGTTTGGGCGAACTTGTAATATTTTTCAACAATATTTAATCAAGTTCGGGCGAACTTGATGAAATTTGTTTGAAAAATAAGCAAGTTCGAGCGAACTTACCCAAAAAATCTTGTAAAATCAATCAAGTTCGAGCGAACATGTGTTTTCAAACATGGTTTTTTCAATTTTTCGGCAAGAATTCGTTTGTTTTAAGCTCTGATCTTTTCAAGAGTTTTACTATTATGGATTTTACATATTATACTTGAAAATCAGTCCATTTTGTCCGTGAATTGTCCAAGAAAAGTTAAAAATAGAAGAAATGAGTGAAGATGAGATGTTCTATGTCCAATGTCTTTAAATTAGGCCAATTCTGCTCTGATACCACTTGTAGGTCCGTTGTACGGATCGTTCGGGCACTAATCTGACAAACCTAAAGTAAACGTGCGGAATCCGTTTGCTTAGGCGACATTAAATACACTCATTTGTTTCATTAATATTCAACGTTATAGATCCTGGAGACACTTGGACAGAGGTTCGCCTCTGTCGTGACAAAATCTCTTAATGTTACAAATGAAATCACAAGCTACCTATTTATAGGTGAACAAGTTCGCTGGTGGGAGAGCAAGTTCGAGCGAACTTGCATAGACAAGTTCGGCCGAACTTGTCTAAACCATCACAAACTCAAGCGAACTTGTTAACCTATTTACATAAACTTAAACATTTCACTCCTAAATATAGTCTCAACATTATACGATGACATAGGCAAAAAAAATGAGATTACTTGTGCGAATAAGGAAATGATAGTACATCAGTGGATTTTCACAGTATGCTAAGGATTTGTAAAGTTTAAAAGTGATAAACGAGTCTTACTGTGGATGTGTTGATTGGCTTTATACGTTCAGTAAATTGTTTCCGGGATATAAACTAAATTTTACAACTGCATAATCTTGTGGATTAACATATCTTGGATATATGGACTTAGTACTCCGAAATTTTGTTTGAGAGATTGCCTGATTCTGAGATACGAGGTCTTTATAGATAGTTGATATCTGGGGTATTATACAAGTTCTTCTGATTTTGCGGAAGCAATAGCCTAGAACTTCTATAATATTTTATGCTAAAAACCCCAAACTGCATGCAAACTTGAAAAGTATCGAAAGATCTAATCAATTGCAGTGATTAAAAGATTCCTTAATTGGAACACACCTCAAAGTCGAGCCTTCATCTCTTTGTTTGTACGGTAGTACTAACCTGAGCTCTCAAGGTCTTGCACAACCCAGATACAGATATCAATTACGCTATATTCACCTGTAAGATGAAATCTAGGGAATCTTGATACGGGAGTATATTCAAGAAGTGGGAACCGCAGTTAAGTCAAGTTTCATAATTCTAACTAACATATCTTGGAACAAATGAGAAATGTGGTAAAGTTTAAGTGGATAAACATATCGACAATCTAGGTAAACAAGTTTAAAACTTAAAGTCATTAAAAGGTCAACGGTACTGGTGATATGTCTCAAAAACTGATATGATCCTCTAGCACGTTGTCTCACAAAAATACAAACTGTAAATATTACATTTTAGTATGTTTACATTCCTGCATTCAATATTAAAAATCCAAAAAGATTTTTTTTCTCATATCTTCCATGGAAACCTAATAATGTTGAATGTGAGCCGGACCAACGAGACTGTTAAGAAACTGTTTGTGTGTGGATACGTGTGATTGTTCTTAATCGTCAAATTCTTAGAGATTCGGAACATCATTTGACGGGGAGCTAGATAAACATGTTGATTGAAGATAACAGAAAGCTTAAAGTAAGGGGGAGCATGGATGATAAAGTTATTCAAGAAATAAAGATCAAGAGCACATTAAAGACTCAGGAACTTATTTGAAGAATGATGACTACGGCAACATCCAAGGGGGAGTCTGTTGATGCATATGTCTGTTGTCTATGTCATCGTATAATGTCGAGACTATATTTAGGAGTGAAATGTCGTAGTTTATGTAAATAGGTTAACAAGTTCGCTTGAGTTTGTGATGGTTTAGACAAGTTCGGCCGAACTTGTCTATGCAAGTTCGCTCGAACTTGCTCTCCCACCAGCGAACTTGTTTACCTATAAATAGGTAGCTTGTGATTTCATTTGTAACATTCAGAGATTTTGTCACAACAGATGTGAAGCTCTGTCCAAGTGTTTCCTGGATCTGTAACGTTGAATATTAATGAAACGGTGATTAAATAGAAACAAATAAGTGAATTCAATGTCGCCTAAGCAAACGGATTCTGCACGTTTACTTTAGGTTTGTCAGATTAGTGCCCGAACGATCCGTACAACGGACCTACAATAAACTAACACCCATCTCGCTACCATACCATATTGAACTAAATCAAACAACATTTGTATTGGTATGAATTTATTTTTATGGTTTTCAATTTGATAACATACACCATGCCACTATCGTAGTGAACTCAACCGAAACCAAACGACCAACATCGATTATAGCACCGTTATTTATATTTATTGTGTTTTTTCGATAAACTGACACGGTATCGCTATTGCATTGTACAAAAAACTTCGGTACTGTTACTCATATTCATTTTTATGGTTTTCATTTTCGAAAACTTTTCATTTATACAACTCTGCTTGTGATGCTAATTGAATACCAGTGTTAGTACCATGACAAACTGAATCCATCGATATCGTTCGACCAACTTCGGATAAATATAATATTACTAAAATAATAAATACAAATACCCCTAAAAATAAAAAAAAACAAATAAAGTACCTTTAAAAAACAGATACTTAAATATTTTGAGATACTATAAAAAATACCATTAAAAAAACAAATAGTTAAATATTTGAGTTACTATAAAAAACAAATAAATACAATATACTATTAAAAATCGAAAACAAAAACTTAAATATTTGAAGTTAGTATTCATTAAGACTCTTTGAGATACTTATAAAAATATCATTAAAAAATAGTTAAATATTTTAAGTTATTATAAGAAATAAATAAACACAATATACTATTAAAAATTGAAAACAAAAACTTAAATATTTAAAGTTACTATTCATCAAGACTCTTAATTAATATGTATAAATATTTGAAGTTACTATTCATTAAGACTCTTTGAGATACTATAAAAAATATCATTAAAAAATAGTTAAATATTTTAAGTTATTATAAGAAACAAATAAATACAATATACTATTAAAAATTAAAAACAAAAACTTAAATATTAAGTTAGTATTCATTAAGACTCTTTGAGATACTATAAAAAATATCATTAAAAAATAGTTAAATATTTTAAGTTATTATAAGAAACAAATAAATACAATATACTATTAAAAATTGAAAACAAAAACTTAAATATTTAAAGTTACTATTCATCAAGACTCTTAATTAATATGTATAATATGTATAATAATAATAATAATAATAATAATAATAATAATAATAATAATAATAATAATAATAATAATAATAATATAATAATAGTAATAATAATATGAGAATGCATATGATATTATTATTATTATTATTAATGTATTATTGTATTCAAATTAAATTAATGCTTAGACCTAAATTCGTAACTTATTCAAATTGCCATATTGATCTTTTTAGTTATTATATTTAATCGGTGGAAGATAAATTATTAATATGCTTATGAGTTTTTCTAGAGCTCGTTTTGTTTTAAAGAATTAATATTATGCACATTTTGAAATATGGCAATTTGAATAAGTTACAAATTTAGGTCTAAGCATTAATTTAATTTGAATACAATAATACATTACTTCGTAATATTTTTAAACGAGCTTGATAGAAGATTTAAATTAGTATTCATGATTATTTAATATTCATCAAGACTCTTAATTAATATGTATAATAATAATAATAATAATAATATTTTAAGTTACTATAAAAATAAATAAATACAATATATTATTAAAAATTGAAAACAAAAACTTAAATATTTAAAGTTACTATTCATCAAGACTCTTAATTAACATTTAAAGTTACTATTCATCAAGACTCTTAATTAATATGTATAATATGTATAATAATAATAATAATATGAGAATGCATCTGATTTCATTTTTAAGTTATTATATTTAATCGGTGGAAGCTAAATTATTAATATGCTTATGAGTTTTTCTGGAGCTCGTTTTGTTTTAAAGAATTAATATTATGCACATTTTGAAATATGGCAATTTGAATAAGTTAAAAATTTAGGTCTAAGCATTAATTTAATTTGAATACAATAATACATTACTTCGTAATATTTTTAAACGACCTTGATAGAAGATTTAAATTAGTATTCATGATTATTTAATATTCATCAAGACTCTTAATTAATATATATAATAATAATAATATTTTAAGTTACTATAAAAATAAATGTAACATCCGTAAAAAACCGGGTTAACCAAACCCGCTTCGTTTATTAACCCAACATCCAGTTAAAATTTTCGTTGTGTATTAAATACTCAAATTAATTTTTATACGATACATAATTAATAAATATATTAGAATTTAAAATTTATAATTGAAAATTTATTAAAAATAATGAAATAAAAATAAAATGCTGATGCCGGGTTTCGAACCCGGGTCAGCCGGATTGAAACATCAAAGACTTAACTCGCACGCATCCAACCACTCCGCCACTTGTGTTTTTTGATAATATATCGAAACAATAAATTCAAATAACAAAACTCGATATCAAAATCAGTCAACGACGCGCCCATTTCGCAGTCGCCGGAAATCCCGACGACTTCGCCAATTATTGTCGGTTTCTTATGACTTAGCGTGCGTATTAACACCTACATCGGTTATAACCGATGTCCAGTCCCGCGACATCAGTCATAACCGCCGGAGAAAAAAATTGACCAACGAATCAAGACAGAAATCGGACCCAATTCATCGATATTCTTTCCTATAAATACACACCCTAGCCTCTGGTAATCTTTTCGCTCAAAATCACACCAATTCTCGAAGCAATTTCACTCGCCGGAACTTTTCTGCCATCACCGGACTTTCGCCGGAAAACCGAGACTCACATCAACACGGTAAATACCTCGACTCTTTCTGTTTCAATCCATTATTAGACTATTACTAACATCAATCCATCACCCAGAATCAATCCCAGACGACGTTGCCGGATATTCTGTACTCGCCGGAAAATCGCTGGAATTTCTGAAATCACGCTGTTAATCGGTATGATCATCTAAACCTCCTGTTAATCATGGTTTAGTAACTCAATTTCATATCTAATCAATCAAAACTGTTAATTGATCCGAACCGACGAAGTTCACAAAACAGAGCCGACGAATCCTTGCCGGAGTTCTGAGAAAGACATCTGATTCGGTACATTCTTTCCCCAAACCCTTTCTGTCCATTACATTTCAATCGCTGATAATTTTCGTTAATCGAATTAAACATGAAACAGTTGATTAATCGTTGTCTGTGTTCTTGAGCGAAGAAGACGAAGTCGATTATGATTATAAAATTAATTAAAATCAGTATTATAAACGGGTTAGACACACAGTCCAGCGGTGGACTGTGTGCAAACAATACACACACGTCTCGAGTTCGATCCCTATCACGACCCTATCCTCGGAAATAAAAATGTTTTTTTTTAAAACCGAACCTGGTTAACTCACAGTAAGATGTTAAGTATAATAAAAATCAGAATAACCAGGTTAGACACACAGTCCAGCGGTGGACTGTGTGCAACACTAATCACAGGTCCCGGGTTCGAGACCTGTTGACGGCATCGGTTCGATACAATTAAATCCTTTTTAAATAAATGATTTTCGGATTAAATTAAATAGTGTATAAATATAATTAAAAACATAAATATTTTGGGTTAGACACGTAGCTCAGTTGGTAGAGCTGCGTGCACGCGTACGGGAGGTCACCGGTTCGAGTCTCACCCAGCGCATACTTATACACGACCGAACCGGTCAATGGTCAACAGTCATGGTCAACGTTAACGGTCAAAGTCAAAAAGTCAACATTTTTTATATTTTTATTTATTTATTTAAATTAAAAATCAATTAAAAATACTTAAAAATAATATTTTTAAAGTTAGAAAGAGACCTTAAACTCACAAAAATATATCCAAAAATCCTATTAAAATTGTTAATAAAATCCACTTATTTACCGTACCTATTATGTTATTATTTAGGTTAGTTCCCTTGTAGATTAAATCCGAATTCGTGCGCATTCATCATCAATCCAAGAAACGCACTCACTGTGAGTGAATTCTTACAAATTCCCCTTTTTATTCATGTTTTGGGGTGTATCATGTGTCGCTTAAACTAATTCGTTTATTCAAACTCGTGCTATACCATATTATGATCTAAACCTAGAATGTAAATATTGATTGTTGTTATGTATTACATATTGTCAAGTTGTATGCAAATTATTTGTTAGGCCCATCAGTTCCTCGTGGGAGACGAGTTGAACAACGCGTGCCTTAAAACTCATTCATTAGGCCCATCAGTTCGTAGAACAACGCGTGCCTCAAAACTCATTCATTAGGCCCATCAGTTCCTCGTGGGAGACGAGTTGAACAACGCTTGCCTCAAAACAAGCTATTGTTGTATGTGTGTGCAATATTTAATATTAAGTGTTTTGTGAATAAATTTACATTTACATTTACTCATATGTGGTTATGCACTTTATTTTATAATCAATTCAATAAAAACGTTTAAATGTTTTAATAGGATTCACTCGCCAACTTTTTGTTGATCCAAAAACCATTTTTACACATGATACAGGTGGACAGGATGAAGCAAGGAACACATAGGAAAGTGCCTTAGAAGAAAAATAATGAAGCCTAGAAAGATGTATAGAACATGTTGAACTTGTATGATATGATTGTTGGTTTCCTTTAAATTGTAATAATAAATATGAAACATTATAATAAATGTCATGAGCTTTGATGAAAACCCAATCATGCCCCGATCACCTTTTCCGTTGCGGGTCGGGGTGTGACAGATTGGTATCAGAGCTTTTGATTATAGGGATATAGGATAGGTTATTAGACCCTTAGAGCCTATACTATAGTTGATTAGATTTTAAATTGTTTATGTGGTTACATGCAAACTCATGATGTTTATTTTCTTTCATATTTATTACAGATACAAATGCATGCAAACACTTCCAATATTACATTTTGTGATACATAGTGAATTATACTTACAGTCAAACATACATAATTACATACACATTCATCATACATATTTCAATGTTCACATATTCAAATCATCTTCATACTTCCGTTATTCAAGATTTTGTCGCATTTTCATTTTTCAAATCTCATCAAAGTGAGTTCTGCGACGGGCATGTAGTAACTGTAAGGGTACAAGTACCGGTAGTCGGAATGTCCTGTCTAGGTTGGCATTCGTATAAATCCAATATAACGGACCAGTTTGCCTACCTGGGGACTAACGATGAGAGTACGAAGGACCTATTAGGCCAAAGCATGCCACACCAAACATCGTTCGAACTAACCCCACTTTGAGGTGTCACCGTGTCCACACCTGGATACATTCCGAATATCATACGTTACATACATATTTCTCGATTTTCTCCGGGTTTTAGTGTACGTAACCAGGCTAACACATGCGAACCATATGAAAAACCCGGTAATCATGGGGGCCCACATGATTACGAAGGTGAAGTATGGCGGCATGCAAGGCCCAATTACGAGCAAAGCCCAAGACATCCTATGGATGTAGTAGATTTATTATATTTATTTTATGAATGTTCATTCCTAAATACGACACATGATCCCTAAAACATCCAACTCATACTCTTGATATGTATTCCTTGTAGATGTCTTCTAATTCCACTCGTAGGAAGATGAGAGCAGGAAAAGCTCGCGAGCGCATGGCTGCCCAAATCGCTCAACAAATGGCTGCCGTAATACCCAACATTGTAGTTCAAGTTCAACAAGCCCTTACCGCTAATCCCGTCAATCAAGAAGATCAAGATGTTGTCAACCCTCCCCCAATTACCACTAAATGCACCTTCAAGCATTTCAAATCCTGCGACCCTCCAAAATACGAAGGAACTGAAGGTGTCACCGCTCTCCTCCATTGGTTTGAAGAAATGGAAAACACTTTTCTAAATTGCGATTGCCCCGATGATCGCAAAGTGCGATATGCTACTGGTCGTTTACTTGGAATAGCACTTACATGGTGGAATACAGAGAAGGCCAAACGAGGTGTTGAAGATGCTATGACTTTGACTTGGGAAGAGTTGAAGGAAATCATGACAAGACGGTTTTGCCCAAGAAGCAAAATCAAGAAATTGGAGGATGAGTTCTATTCTTTGAAACAAAAGGAAGGCGACCACACCACATACAACAAGAGATTCCTCGAGTTAAATCAAATGGTTCCCAACTTGTTCACTCCTCTTTACCGTTTGATCGAGCACTACATCCGAGGTCTTCCTTCAAAAATTCAAGACTCTGTAATAAGTACCACACCTGCAACTTTGGAAGCAGCAATGGAGTTAGCTACAGAGCTCACCGAGAACCGCATACGGAATAAAGACCTCAAGGAGGAGAAGAAGAAGGATAAAGCATCAACTGAAACCTCAAACTCCACCCAAGCCGAATCCCCTTCTCAACCCATTTCTAAGAGAAAACGAGATGGACAACTTTTCGCTGTCACCCAACGCAATCAACCAGCCTCACAAGCCGTACCCCTCCAAGCTATCCCAATCACTCAAGTAGCACCCAACTCAACTTACCCAAATAAGAAACCTTACCTTGGACCTCACCCCTCAATGCAACACCTGCTTTTATCACCATCCCCCTACCTTACCTTGTCGACTATGTGCGAATTGTGGACGCTATGGTCATTTGAGCAAGGCTTGCCGCACCTATCAAAACCAAATCTCACCCCCTACTCAAAACATGATCTAAACATATCAACAACCCCAATACCCCATGTTTCCTTATGTTCGAGCTTGTTTTAATTATGGCGACCCTACCCATTTTAGAAACACGTGCCCTCGATTGGTTAACATCATAAACCCCAAGCTCAAGCAAACCCAGTTAACCAATCAAATCAAGAAAACCCAACCATTAGGCCACCAGCAAGAGGAAGAGTTTTCAACATCAACTCCAATCCTATTGAAGATAATGACGGCCCAAATGAACCACCCAACTAGTCTTCTTCACCAAAAATCAAGATTCAACTCCAACCGCTTAGTTTTTATGTTTTTCATTTATGTTATCTCAATTTTCACGTGTCTCAATTATAAATTGGAAATTTATCCAAGGATCTTAATGCGAATTACTACTTCAGTTTTGTTTTATACTCATTGATTTAACATTCATATCATCATACCTCACGACGTATCTCCGTCTCATCATTTAAAGAAGTTGGGTTGTGTCTCACTTCTACATAGACTAACCTCTCCATCATAACAAACGAGAGAGGTATTGTCATCATTCAAACATGTATACTATCAGAATTAAGACTCAAGCTTTGGTTGGATTGTGTTTGTTTATGTTTTAGAGTCACATAGAACTAATCATAACTTACGGATAAAGCCAATGAAAATTTGACAAGAATATGGTGGATACGCCGCTGGTACTTCCTATATTTAAGTATTCTTGCCAAAGGATCAGAGGCATTGTCAGGCGGTTATGAGAAGTTCCATGTAGGATTTAGTAATGTCTTGGTTGAAGTTTGTTTTATACTCACTGATTTAGCATTCATATCATCATACATCTCAACGTATTTCAATCTCATCATGCAAAGAAGTTGGGCTGTGTCTCACTTCTACATAGACTAACCTCTCCATCATAACAAACGAGAGAGGTACTGTCATCATTCAAACATGTATACTATCAGAATTAAGATTCAGGTTTTGGTTGTTGTGTTTGTGTATGTTCTAGAGTCACATCATAGAACCAATCATAACTTACTGATAAAACCGATGAAAATTTGACAAGAATATGGTGGATACGCCGCTGGTACTTCCTATATATAAGTATTCTTGCCAAAGGATCAGAGGCATTGTCAGGCGGTTATGAGAAGTTCCATGTAGGTTTTAGTAGTAGAAGTTTTGTTTTAGGATATAACCTTATCTTTCAAAACATATCAAAACTCTTGCGCATGAAATCATACTTAGTGAATCAACTCTGTTTCTAAATATTCTTTATCGTAGGCAACAAAAAGCGATTCCTGTAGCAGGGTACTCAACCCTTACAAGGAACGTTACCGCCTCAAACAAAATTTAAACTCTTACTCCCTTCTAAGTATGTAATTGTCAAATTAAGACACCATCCTTTTAAGACAAACATGCCACTACTTAAATTTCGGGACGAAATTTCTAAAAGTTGGGGATACTGTAACATCCGTAAAAAACCGGGTTAACCAAACCCGCTTCGTTTATTAACCGACCATCCAGTTAAAATTTTCGTTGCGTATTAAATACTCAAATTAATTTTTATACGATACATAATTAATAAATATATTAGAATTTAAAATTTATAATTGAAAATTTATTAAAAATAATGAAATAAAAATAAAATGCTGATGCCGTGTTTCGAACCCGGGTCAGCCGGATTGAAACATCAAAGACTTAACTCGCACACATCTAACCACTCCGCCACTTGTGTTTTTTGATAATATATCGAAACAATTAATTCAAATAACAAAACTCGATATCAAAATCAGTCAACGACGCGCCCATTTCGCAGTCGCCGGAAATCCCCACGACTTCGCCAATTATTGTCGGTTTCTTATGACTTAGCGTGCGTATTAACACCTACATCGGTTATAACCGATGTCCAGTCCCGCGACATCAGTCATAACCGCCGGAGAAAAAATTGACCAACGAATCAAGACAGAAATCGGACCCAATTCATCGATATTCTTTCCTATAAATACACACCCTAGCCTCTGGTAATCTTTTCGCTCAAAACCACACCAATTCTCGAAGCAATTTCACTCGCCGGAACTTTTCTGCCATCACCGGACTTTCGCCGGAAAACCGAGACTCACATCAACACGGTAAATACCTCGACTCTTTCTGTTTCAATCCATTGTTAGACTATTACTAACATCAATCCATCACCCAGAATCAATCCCAGACGACGTTGCCGGATATTCTGTACTCGCCGGAAAATCGCTGGAATTTCCGAAATCACGCTGTTAATCGGTATGATCATCTAAACCTCCTGTTAATCATGGTTTAGTAACTCAATTTCATATCTAATCAATCAAAACTGTTAATTGATCCGAACCGACGAAGTTCACAAAACAGAGCCGACGAATCCTTGCCGGAGTTCTGAGAAAGACATCTGATTCGGTACATTCTTTCCCCAAACCCTCTCTGTCAATTACATTTCAATCGCTGATAATTTTCGTTAATCGAAATAAACCTGAAAGAGTTGATTAATCGTTGTCTGTGTTCTTGAGCGAAGAAGACGAAGTCGATTATGATTATAAGATTAATTAAAATCAGTATTATAAACGGGTTAGACACACAGTCCAGCGGTGGACTGTGTGCAAACAATACACACACGTCTCGAGTTCGATCCCTATCACGACCCTATCCTCGGAAATAAAAATGTTTTTTTAAAACCGAACCGGGTTAACTCACAGTAAGATGTTAAGTATAATAAAAATCAGAATATTAACCAGGTTAGACACACAGTCCAGCGGTGGACTATGTGGAACACTAATCACAGGTCCCGGGTTCGAGACCTGTTGACGGCACCGTTTCGATACAATTAAATCCTTTTTAAATAAATGATTTTCGGATTAAATTAAATAGTGTATAAATATAATTAAAAACAGAAATATTTCAGGTTAGACACGTAGCTCAGTTGGTAGAGCTGCGTGCACGCGTACGGGAGGGCACCGGTTCGAGTCTCACCCAGCGCATACTTATACACGACCGAACCGGTCAACGGTCAACAGTCATGGTCAACGGTCAACGGTCAAAGTCAAAAAGTCAACATTTTTTATATTTTTATTTATTTATTTAAATTAAAAATCAATTAAAAATACTTAAAAATAATATTTTTAAAGTTAGAAAGAGACCTTAAACTCACAAAAATATATCCAAAAATCCTATAAAATTGTTAATAAAATCCACTTATTTACCGTACCTATTATGTTATTATTTAGGTTAGTTCCCTTGTAGATTAAATCCGAATTCGTGCGCATTCATCATCAATCCAAGAAACGCACCCACTGTGAGTGAATTCTTACAAATTCCCCTTTTTATTCATGTTTTGGGGTGTATCATGTGTCGCTTAAACTAATTCGTTTATTCAAACTCGTGCTATACCATATTATGATCTAAACCTAGAATGTAAATATTGATTGTTGTTATGTATTACATATTGTCAAGTTGTATGCAAATTATTTGTTAGGCCCATCAGTTCCTCGTGGGAGACGAGTTGAACAACGCGTGCCTTAAAACTCATTCATTAGGCCCATCAGTTCGTAGAACAAGCGTGCCTCAAAACTCATTCATTAGGCCCATCAGTTCCTCGTGGGAGACGAGTTGAACAACGCGTGCCTCAAAACAAGCTATTGTTTATGTGTGTGCAATATTTAATATTAAGTGTTTTGTGAATAAATTTACATTTACATTTACTCATATGTGGTTATGCACTTTATTTTATAATCAATTCAATAAAAACGTTTAAATGTTTTAATAGGATTCACTCGCCAACTTTTTGTTGATCCAAAAAACCATTTTTACACATGATACAGGTGGACAGATGAAGCAAGGAACACATAGGAAAGTGCCTTAGAAGAAAAATAATGAAGCCTAGAAAGATGTATAGAACATGTTGAACTTGTATGATATGATTGTTGGTTTCCTTTAAATTGTAATAATAAATATGAAACATTATAATAAATGTCATGAGCTTTGATGAAAACCCAATCATGCCCCGATCACCTTTTCCGCTATGGGTCGGGTGTGACAATAAATAAATACAATATACTATTAAAAATTGAAAACAAAAACTTAAATATTTAAAGTTACTATTCATCAAGACTCTTAATTAACATTTAAAGTTACTATTCATCAAGACTCTTAATTAATATGTATAATAATAATAATAATAATATGAGAATGCATCTGATTTCATTTTTAAGTTATTATATTTAATCGGTGGAAGATAAATTATTAATATGCTTATGAGTTTTTCTGGAGCTCGTTTTGTTTTAAAGAATTAATATTATGCACATTTTGAAATATGGCAATTTGAATAAGTTACAAATTTAGGTCTAAGCATTAATTTAATTTGAATACAATAATACATTACTTCGTAATATTTTTAAATGAGCTTGATAGTAGATTTAAATTAGTATTCATGATTATTTACTATTCATCAAGACTCTTAATTAATATGTATAATAATAATAATATATTAAGTTACTATAAAAATAAATAAATACAATATTACTATTAAAAAATGAAAACAAAAACTTAAATATTTAAAGTTACTATTCATCAAGACTCTTAATTAATATTTAAAGTTACTATTCATCAAGACTCTTAATTAATATGTATAATATATATAATAATAATAATATGAGAATGCATCTGATTTCATTTTTTAAGTTATTATATTTAATCGGTGGAAGATAAATTATTAATATGTTATGAGTTTTTCTGGAGCTCGTTTTGTTTTAAAGAATTAATATTATGCACATTTTGAAATATGGCAATTTGAATAAGTTACAAGTCTAAGCATTAATTTAATTTGAATACAATAATACATTACTTCGTAATATTTTTAAATGAGCTTGATAGAAGATTTAAATTAGTATTCATGATTATTTACTATTCATCAAGACTCTTAATTAATATGTATAATAATAATAATAATATTTTAAGTTACTATAAAAATAAATAAATACAATATACTATTAAAAAATGAAAACAAAAACTTAAATATTTAAAGTTACTATTCATCAAGACTCTTAATTAATATTTAAAGTTACTATTCATCAAGACTCTTAATTAATATGTATAATGTATAATATATATAATAATAATAATATGAGAATGCATCTGATTTCATTTTTTAAGTTATTATATTTAATCGGTGGAAGATAAATTATTAATATGCTTATGAGTTTTTCTGGAGCTCGTTTTGTTTTAAAGAATTAATATTATGCACATTTGAAATATGGCAATTTGAATAAGTTACAAGTCTAAGCATTAATTTAATTTGAATAGAATAATACATTACTTCTTAATATTTTTAAATGAGCTTGATAGAAGATTTAAATTAGTATTCATGATTATTTACTATTCATCAAGACTCTTAATTAATATGTATAATAATAATAATATTTTAAGTTACTATAAAAATAAATAAATACAATATACTATTAAAAAATAAAAACAAAAACTTAAATATTTAAAGTTACTATTCATCAAGACTCTTAATTAACATTTAAAGTTACTATTCATCAAGACTCTTAATTAATAATATGTATAATAATAATAATAATATGAAATGCATCTGATTTCATTTTTTAAGTTATTATATTTAATCGGTGGAAGATAAATTATTAATATGCTTATGAGTTTTTCTGGAGCTCGTTTTGTTTTAAAGAATTAATATTATGCACATTTTGAAATATGGCAATTTGAATAAGTTACAAGTCTAAGCATTAATTTAATTTGAATACAATAATACATTACTTCTTAATATTTTTAAATGAGCTTGATAGAAGATTTAAATTAGTATTCATGATTTTTACTATTCATCAAGACTCTTAATTAATATGTATAATAATAATAATATTTTAAGTTACTATAAAAATAATAAATACAATATGCTATTAAAAAATGAAAACAAAAACTTAAATATTTAAAGTTACTATTCATCAAGACTCTTAATTAACATTTAAAGTTACTATTCATCAAGACTCTATTTTATATATAATATAATATAATAATAATAATAATATAATAATAATAATAATAATAATATGAGAATGCATCTGATTTCATTTTTTAAGTTATTATATTTAATCGGTGGAAGATAAATTATTAATATGCTTATGAGTTTTTCTGGAGCTTGTTTTTTTTAAAGAATTAATATTATGCACATTTTGAAATATGGCAATTTGAATAAGTTACAAATTTAGGTCTAAGCATTAATTTAATTTGAATACAATAATACATTACTTTGTAATATTTTTAAACGAGCTTGATAGAAGATTTAAATTAGTATTCATGATTATTTAATTAATTACAAGCATATGGATATTCTCATCTTATAGTTTATGGATATTACTATCTGTTTTCTTGACATGTTTGTGTTAATTGAGGTTTTGTTTATTTTATGAGAATTATCTTTTATATGCATAGATTGACTATATAAATATTTCTCTAACAAAAGATATGTTCCTAAATTAACTAGGATTATTGGGATATCATTTTATATTAGCTGGAACAATTATCAATCGTATTATTTTGTTATACCTTGCTATATGTATTTGTCTCTAACCTAATTAAATATTAATATCTTTTTTTTTAATCCCACGATAGATATGGATCTATTTTCATACGTACCTTGTATAAGATTTGAATATATATGATATATGTTTTTGTGAGAAAGGATACTTTTACAAATTAAGTAGATACTTCTTGGTATGTTTTTGTATGTAAAACATATTAATAATTAATTTATTAAAAAGAAAGAGCTTATTGATCATATATTTCTCATCGAAACTTTATGCACATATTTCTTTATGTTTTAAAGTAAGCAGCAAACATTCATATGTATGATATGGTTATGATTGCTTATTATGTGATAGGATAACACATGAATCATGTATTTGTAACCGATGAAAACTAACATACTAGAACTTGTTTAATTTGCTGCCATGTATTATATAACTTGACATTATGTATAGATTGTATTTTATATGTTATTATTTATTTATATAATCTATTGAATAGAATAATTAAAGTAAAGTTGTAGTTTGTTATCACTCTCATAAAAGTGTATAAATAGGCATAGACATGGAGCCCAAAGTGTCATACTCCAAAAATCTCATTACTAATCTATAGAAGTTCGTAAGATTTAAGACCGACAGATCATACATGCCTCGATCACATAATTACTTCTCAGTATATATTATGAGAAGATTAATTATAAGGACAAATTGGATAAATGAACTCTCATTTGTCACACTTGGAATATGCTCCCCAAGTAGCAATATCATTAGAGAGTATGAAAAGTTTGAAATAATTTTATATCTGGTATAAGTGACCGTGTAACCGAGTAATGAATAACATTCTAGAAGTCAATGTAATTTTATATTGAATGGTGTATAGGTAGCGATCATGGAGAGAATATTATGATGATTGTGATCGAGTAAATAATGGGAAACTATGAAGCTTGTTTTGCTTATTCCATTTCCTGAAGTGAATGTAATTATATGACAATCATTATAAATGTCGTGATTATGGACATAATTGAGAGATTTGTATCGATGATTATGTAAATTATGAGATTGAACACCACAAGTGGCAAATAAAAGAACTTTGAAATTATAATATATACTCTCATATCTTACGTTTTGTATTACATACGTGCAAGTAATACATATACGATCATAGACCAAAAGTTTACGAGTTACGGTTATTTAATTAGTTGGCATGACCGGTTAGAACACGCCGAGTCAATGAAGATGTGAAAGATAATGAAGATCTAGATGATTATTCGAGCTAATAATTAGCATGTAATATTTGCTCTCAAGGGAAATTATATATTTACCAAATAAAGGAGGGTGTGTATCCCTAAATATTCTGGAATTAACAAAAGGATATGCATATCCCAACATGATACCATTTGTGTTTTAAATCGATGCATCGTCTAAATGGTTATCAAATCCACAACCTGAAGTTTGTGTGATTGTGGCTTAGGTAATGTGATAGCAAGCATATTAATCATATTGATATATTTATTTTGATATACAATAATTGCTTTGTTGAGATGAACACTAAACGTTCATAATAGATTGCAAAGCCAACGACCATAAGAGCAACAATTCATATTTGTATTTGGGTACATGTAATTTTACATGTACAACATTAATTCACATCAAGCCAGTACGTCATCATACCTCCCCTGTTATAGTTGGTTTTTGGTTAGGAACCAAATACGTCCCTTCTAAGATTTTGATTGTGCGGTATATATAATATTGATCCACCGCTATCACAATGCTGGGACCTCTAAAAGGGCTGAGAATATATGTTGGGTAAAAATAATTGGCTATGATTAAATACTTATAGCCATTGGTTAGAAATTTGCTTATGGCTCATTGGTTTTCACTTTAGTGAATGATTGTTCACAACATTAGGGGGAGATAACAAGCAGTTGGAAAGTGAAAAGTGGAATGAATTATCATGTCATATTGATCCTCATACTATAAACGGTGAACTAGAAGTTCAAAGGATAATTCATTTACTAGTATTAAAGAATAAATTACCAGACAAGTTCATTGACCTAAATAGAGTGACTAAGTAAGTCACATAATCAACTGCTTATGCTCCAGGTCATATTTGTGTCCGAAGAGGACAACCACATATTTGTAATGAGTCTATTGCACACCTAAAGCGTGGTAGACTAGTTGATCCCAATAATAAAATTCCTCGAAAATTGGAGCAAGTAATTAAGATGGTCAAGTGGAGGTTATAGTAATAAGATCTCCTGAAGAGACAGTAGACATGATGGTTCAAGAAGAATCTCATGTACCTGAAAATAAAGAGATCTCAATAAGTTGTATCATGTCTAAGATATGTATGGAATCAAAACAAAATCGACGTCGTTATACTTTTGTATATAATATAGCGCTTGAAATAATGAGGATCGAAATATAAGATCTGCCTATGAATTAATATATATAAATGATTGGCCAAAAGCGAAAAGACGCAAATGAGGCAGATCAGTTGAATTCTCTAATGAAATGGAAAGTTTTCGAACCTATAGTCCATAGAACGAAGGTTGTAAAATATATTAGAAACAAGCAGGTCTTTTATGCGTATCAATAAATGAAAAGAAATTGGTATAAAGAAAGATTGGTGGCACAAGTATTTTCACAAAGACCTATGACTGATTATGAGGAGACGTATTCTCTAGTGGTGGATGTATTGGCTTTCCAATAATGAATTAGTCTGGTAATATAAAGAGAGAATTGATATGCGTCTTATGAATGTTATGTATCTTTGATACTAAAAGTGTACATGAAGGTCCCTAAAGGATTTCAATGATCAAAATCATGTTAGTTAAGTTCTCAAGAACAATGATCATTGTATACAAATTCATTTTTGAATACGATTGAACTCTTGATGAGTTTCATAAAGCAATTGGGTTCCCTAAAGTTGAAATGAAACATCTTAACGATGTAATTCTTGTGCACCAAGAAACATACATAGAAAACTTGTACCTGGTGATTGTGATATCTCATTAAATAGTGTACACACATGGTACAATATAGATTTTGGAGATAAAAGAATGTGTTCAGGCCATTTTAGCATATGATATAGAAATCTATGTGTTAAATGAGCATCTTAATGTAGCAAAACTCTTGAAGAGTGAACACACGTGCATATTTGGATAAGATAGAAAGAATTCCCTCATGGATTGATAATGCTAAAAGCATTGATATCAAAACCTCAAGAGCGTACTATATGAAGTTGATGAAATACGTATGGACTAAAATAGTCGAATCGAATGTGGTATAATCGACTCATTAGTGAGCTCAGAACCGAGAAATACATATGGCGAAGTTGGTCTATTTGTTTTCATTAACAGAACAAGATGAGGTTTACAAGTATTACAATATATGTTGATAATGTCATTGAATCTCCAGAAGAGAAAAAAAATGAGCTCAAATATTAACGCAAGATTTGCAAATGAAATATGCTATTGCAAATTTATGGCACGATATGTGGAACATACATTTATATCCATCAATCATAATATATCTAGATAATGGTGGACATGTTCATATGGACAAAGCTTATGGTATAAGTACATTTGCTGATGCCTAAATATTTGATACAAAAGAAATGAGTTTTATCATCTTCTATAAAAGAAGCAAAGATCTTGGTCCTGAAGTACCATCGTTCAATACAAATTGTATTATTATATCTTGCTAGTTATACACGAACATATATCATTAAATTCATTAGCAAGATATAACTCGTGTACAGTGAGAAGATAGTGTAATGGGTAAAACATATTTTCTATACCCTTAAGGTAGGAAATATATGAGTTTATATTTTGCTAACCATCAAATGCAGGGAATTTAATAAAACAAAGTTGTGGATCTTATGATATTTATTCACAAGAAGAAGCATTGGAAGACACATATGAAGATCATACAATGTTGCGAACATAAAGGATTGTACATTAAGAGATCAAGCGGCAAATCATTGGCTACAAAAGTTTTAAGCAACTTTCGAGGAAGATGGGCACACGTCATAAAGGATACATATTAAAAATGAGGGGGAGTTTTATTCAAGTTGGACTCTTTTTCCCTTAATTAAGTTTTGTCCCATTGGGTTTTCTTTATAAGGTTTTTAATGAGGCAACATACCTGATCCAGAAGTATCAGGGGGGATAATACGCATTACACGCTGCACTCTTTTCTCTTATCTATGATTTTATCCCACTGTGTTTTCCTAGCAAGGTTTTTAACGAGGCATCATCTCTAAGCGTATTATATTGATAACCAAGGGGGAGTGTTATAAATATATATATTATTGTGGTTATCAATACCTAATATAGATTAGGCTTCTTCTCCTAGTTTTCTTCTCCTATATATATACTTCTCATTGTATCTCTTAGATCACACCTCAATTAATGAAATATCAATTTATTATGCCTGTATCTTTCTCTTATTCTTATGCTATTCGGCTAGTTTCATAACACAACCTTTATTTATATTAGTGTTATGAATATATTTATTATTAATTTGGTTATCAATATTTAAAATAGATTAGGATTGTTACATAAGTTTTCCTCTATTATATACTAGGTTATAGACTCGCGTATTACGCAGGTTGAATAAATAAAATATTTTACTTATGATAAATACCGTCAAAATTGCTTAAAATCACCCGTAATAAAAAAATGTCAATTTTGTTTTTAGTTTTTTAAGAAAAAATAATAATTTGACATAAATTTAGTAAAAGGCCAATGTCACATGTAATTATGGCTAGTTATCACTAAATACATAAGTTAAAACTCACCATTTATACAACTTGAATCATAGATAATTTGAAATGAAGAACTACGCATAAAGAATTTGAAAGCACTACTAAATTTTAAACATTAGCATGAGCACATATTTCATTAATCGTTTTCACTTTGATATTATATTTTGTTTTCTTTTTTTTTCCTTTTTCAAAATGGTAAACTTTAAACATTTTTTAAAGGACCACAAAACTTATTATAAAGTTAAACAACATAATTTACATGTTTTTTTTCTTTCGGTTGTTATATCAAGTGTCAGTACGTAACAAACCAAAACCGATACTGATCGAAACCGATTTCATACCACATCATATGAGGGGATTCCAGTAGTTATTTATTTAAATTATATATGTTAATGTTAATAACTAAACAAATCAAACACTCACAGTTAGCTTATACCACTGATCAAATGTAAACTCATAGAGGTATTAACTATCTTTTAGAATAATGAAAAATAACTTAGTTATTATTGATATTATAGCCATAAAATAAAATATAATGTAATAGTTATATAAAAATTAAGTTCATGAGTATATATTTATTAATTCTCCGACCTTCAGTAACTATATTTAGCAATAATTTGTATTTATAATGTTATATAATAACCCATAAATTATGAAGTTAAATTATTTAATAAAAGTAAAAGGATAACCAAAACGACTAAAGTAAACCCATAATATACAATATTACTTTACTATTATTTCAAATTTTCAATTATGAAGAAGTTCCGATGATCAATTCTGTATTAATGATAATACTTTTAGTACCGACTTAGATATGCTGAATTATTATGTGATAAAATCATGAAAAGAATTGTTTTCTCTATGTATATACATGTAGAATAAAATTTGATTTATATTTATATTTGTATATACATGTGATGTAGATTTGAATATTGTCACCTGATTAATCAAACCTTTCTCTGCAAAGAAAAGTAATTAGCCGAAAAGAACTAAAGATATATCTACATTAAAGTTCATAAAATTAAAATATATAATAAGTTTTATTGATAACGCATGATTTATTCATTGTAACCTAACTTTATAATATAAAATTATTAAATATTAGTAATATTAATAATATATACTACATTAATGGAGATAATGCTATATAGCATTTATTGTAGTCTTTTATTATAAGTTAGATGATCTCTTGTACCTCTTTAATATACACCTGAATTAACAATATCAGTTATTTTTTCTCTATAATTATTCTCATATTTTTGTGTTATTAGGCTAGTTTTACAATATGTTATCAATAGAAATTGCTTATGAAGTTGGATTGCATCATTGGATCATCGTAAGATTCAACAAATTTTCGTTCAGAAAAAAAAGTAAGTCTACATTTGGTTTTTATTTTTGCCAGTTACAATCATGATTTCGTGTACAACGGATTCAACATTATTTTCGTATTATCAGAAAATCAATAAATTATGTTTTCTTTTTCTTCATAAAATTGCAAAGAATTCATCTTAAGTTACTTTATATATATTTTTCAATTTCAGTTATGATCCTAAATTCCACTGATTTGTAAATATGATGACCTGTGCTTAAATTGATTGAATTGGACAGTTTAACATATCATAAAAGATTAAAAGTAATTCAATAAATATAAAATTGATCTGTTATTTGTTTTTTTTTTCAGACATTGATCATTTATCATATGTGATACGCATTGTTTTATTAAGGGAAGTTTCTATTTAGTTGGTCATCGTTTACGAAATCACTTATTGCGTAGGATCAATTCGTTTTTATATTCTCGAAACAATATATTTGATTATTTTAAATAGAATAATTTCCAAAAAATAAGTCAGCAAATAAAATATTCTTATGATTATTATGACTTATTTGTTGTAATTTAACTTTAATTTTAGTTTACAGATATAAGGGGTTAAGTTATTCTACAAATACTACTAATTGTAAGAAGTGTAAGAAGCCACCAGAGAGTGACAAGTGTCCTAGGAAGATTCAAGTGAGAAGGGTAATTTTGTCTACAAGAGCAGAGAGAATATGCACATGCAAGTCACATGCTATTTTCGCTTCAATTTTTAAACGTCCGTAACTTTTTTATACATCATTTGTTTAAAAAAATTATACCATAAAATCAAGCGTTTTTTAATCTTTAATATGAGTACCATATTGTTATATTTTTCAAAAAAAAATCAAAAACCCAGTTGTGTATGACACAATGAACATGACGTAAAACACAATGTAAAGTAGAGTAAAAACACAATTAATGACAACAGATAAAGACACAATGGACAACAGATTAAAACACAATGACCATAACCTTGACGTATAACACAATGTCATAATGTATAACACAATAAGTATCAAACTAAATAAAATCACAATTGATGACAATAGATAAAAGACACAATTGATAACAGATAAAAGACACAATGGAGAGCATATGAAGACACAATGGAAAACAAACTAAAAACACAATACACAACAAACTAAAACACAATGGATAACAAATTAAACACAATGACCTGAACAAATAACGCAATTTATAGAAAACCCAGATATAACATCATCTTCATTGTGTCATATATTGTGTTATAGGTTCTTATAAAATATACACATGCAAAACCCCGAAAACCTAAACCTCCCACTCCCACCCCAACCCAAAAACCTAAACCCCCACCCCAAAAAAAAAAAAAAAAAAAAAACTAAACTATACCTCACCAAAAAAACCCCCCAAAAACCTAAAAAAAACCTAACCCCCCCCCTAAAAAAAACCCTAACACAACCCAACCCAAGCTAAAATGCTAAATGCTAAACTAAACCCTCAAAAACCTAAACACCTCCCCACCCCCCAAAAATCTAACACCCCCACCCCCAAAAACCTAACACCTCCACCCCACCCAAAGATCTAGTTGAAAGACACAATGACGTGAACCTTTAACACAATGCAAAAAAAACCCAGTAAAAATAAAAATTTTTATTTTATTTTTATATGACAATATGGTGCTCATATTAAAGATAAAAAACGCTCGTTATTATGGTGAAGTTTTTTTAAAAAAAAATGTCGTATGAAAAAGTTATGGACATTTTAAATCGATAGGGGAACTGGCATGTGCCTTGCATGTGGAGAGAGAAAATCAATAAATGTAGGATTCCTTTTATGTCCTTCTATTATCTTCTTTTTCCTACAATTAATCTCAATCCTCCAAATCTAAGATCATTGGACTAAAATCCTTCTTACCATTCTTACAATAAGAGTCCTTTGTATTTGATTCTTTCTCCTGATATAAGTATGTTTAAACTAGTTAGTATAATACAAAACTTTGTGAAAAACTTCTTACGAGATATCAATATGATGGAATTATGATATTAAATATCTAGATAATTGCTTGAGTTGTTTCTTATTTTATCTTATGGTTATTTGATTCCTTGAAAAAGAATTGCAATTTGTTAATATTTGGTTTTGGATTTTATTATTAGCATTTCCTGCCTATACAAATCTGCATACACCCGAACGTGTTTAGATTTGTTTTTGGGTCATGGTTTATTGATGATTAATTCTGAAGTTAGGGAAACTGATTACAAGTATATTTATATTCTTATGTCCAAGTCTTGAGCTCTCTTTTACTTGGTTGATTATAATACTCATACCCCTTTGGCTTTAAATTAGTTAAGTTGTGATTGCATTGCCTCCAAGATATTATAACTTAATTCATATATCATAATTTCTTGAATGACATAATTTGTATTTATGATATATACATTGTTTTGGAGATGTTATTAAATACGTATATTGAAATTATTGGATAAAGTAATTAAAGATCAAGGTTGGTTGTTTTCACTCGCAAGAAAGTATAAATATGCTCATATTTGACATTCAAAGTGTCATACTCGTTGTATCTCATTATCAAGTTATAAAAGGTCGTAAGATGTTATACCGGTAATCTTATATGACTCGTCCTTGTATCTTATTATCAAGTTATAAAAGGTAGTAAGATGTTAGACCAGTAATATCATATGACTCAGACATATAATTACTTCTCACTTGATGTTATGTGAAGAGAAGTTTATTTATATGGGAAAATGAAATAAAACAAATGTTGTTTGTTAAACCTCAAATATGTTTCTGAAGTAGCAATATCAATATAAGGGTGTTAAAGGTTTAAAGTTACTATATTAGTATGTCTAAGAAAATAATGAAAAACCATAAAACCTGTTTGGTTTGTCATTGAGATCCTGGACATCATTGAGAAAATTTGTAATGATGGTCATATTAATAATGTGACTGATCATCAGAAATGCAATGATGATCACAAAATAGACCATCAAAAGTGGAAAACTAAGAAGTGATGTTAACCAGGTTTCATAGACAGAAGGTTCTTAGTCTAATTGAAAAACAGAACCCGTCTATAACAACAATGACTATATGCTTAACACATATAACAAGATGGTTTGAACTTTGAAGTTTTAATACATTATCTCGTATATTACGTTTTAGATTACATACCTGTAAGTAATACATATATCATCATAAACTAGAAGTTTATGGATCAAAATTATTTTATTAGTTGGCATGACCAGTTAGACCACAACGAGTCAATGATGATGTGAAACATAATGAAGAACTGAAAAATTCTTCAAGCTAATAATTAAGCATGTCATGTTTGCTCTTAAGGGAAATTAATTATTTACCAACCAAAGTAAGGTGAGAACCCCTAATTAGTCTGGAAGTAGTTAAAGGATATGCATATTCTAACATAGTAACATTTAGTGTTTTGAAATCGATGCATCGTCTAAATGGTTATCATATTCACAACTTGAAGTTGTATGATATGTGGCTTAGCTAATGAGATAGCAAGCACATTATTCTAGATTATCATATTCATGGTTATAATAACGTTGAATTCAATTTTCGAGTTACTGTGATTGTTGGAATAAGTATCGTACCTTCTAATGTTTATACACAAATTTCTTTTGTTGAAGACGTTCACCAAAGGTCTACGATAATTGAAAAGCGAATAATCATGAGAGGAAAAGTTCATGTTTATATTTGAGTACATGTGATTATACATGCAGTAACATTAATTCACATCAAGTCAACGAGTTGTAATTGTTTATCCCCATCATAGTTGGTTTTTGGTCAGGAACCAAATATACCCCATCTAAGAATTTTGGTTGTGCGATATATATTGAAAATGATCCACCACGACGCACAAAGATGGGACCTCAAAATTGGTTGGGAATATATGTTGATGAATAGAGCGTTAACGAGATATTTGTTTACGACTCAATTAATTGATGCCCATCTCAATGGGTCAACATTCCCAACACAGGGGGAAATAAAAGGCAGATGGAAATAGAAGTGAGTTAGAATGAATTATCATTGATCCTTGTACTAAACAATATGAGCCAGAAGTTCAAAGGATAATTCATTTACAAAGATTAGCAAATCAATTACCAGACGCGTTCACTGACCTGAAAAGAATGACTAGCTAAGTCACATATGCCAACTACTAAGGCTCCAAATTAAGATTATTGTCCCTAAAGGACACACCACGTATTGGTGATAAGTCTATGGCGCGCCTGAAGCATGGTAGTCTAGTCGATTCTGAACAAAAATCTTCAGGAAACGGGAGCAAGTAATGAAGTAGGTCAATTCGAGGTGTAGTAAAAGGTCTCCTGAATAGACATTAGACATCATGGTTCCAAAAGAACCACATGTACCTGAAATTAAAGAGCTATCGTTAATTTGTATCATGTCGAAATATACATGGAATCGAATTGAAGTCGACGTCGTTATACTTTTGTATATAAACAGCACTTGAAATGATAAAATGATAAGGATCAAAATTTAAGATCTGCCTATGAGAAATGATTGGCTAAAAGCGAAAAGATGCGAAAGGAAGAGTTGAATTGTCATACCCCAACTGATGGCGGAAACATCGAGGCGGGATGAAATAGATTGCTCATTGCTCATAAATACTTTTTGGCGACAATATTTAAATAAAACCCATATTTCATTCATAACAACATTGTCATACATTACAAGGAATTTCAAATACAACAATAACAAAGGCAAAATTTGATACAACATTTTATAAACCTAACGTCTATATGTGTATCCAAGCATCATCACTATTCCAATTTCATGGAAAAATCTTAAACAACCTGTAACATGTTAAAAATACGAGTTCAATGCAAAAGCAAAGGCGAGTACACAAGTTTGGCGATACATTGCATAAGTATAAAAGTGTAACTCGAATCCACATGGTAATTGTAAGCAAAGTTCATACTAATCATGCAATACTAGATCAAACCCCGAGTTTCCACAAGTTTTAATGAGATCGAGCTTCCCTTGCCACAAAAGCGACAAGACTAAAATGAGAATGAATATCTTAACATAACCCCGACGGGCGCGTGCTACTCCTATAGCGCTATTTATGATAAGTTGGGCTAGCTAAGTTAATGATCAAGCATGTATAATCAAGCATGTATCTAGGCATAACAAGTATTCATGTATAAGGATTGAACATGTAAAAGCATGAGTTGTGTGTATTTGTGTTTTGATAGGTAAACATGTTACAACCCAAAAGTGGTTAAAACGGTAAATGGGTCGAGTGTACTCACGGTTTTGCTAAGTGTTCCACTTAAGTAATCCCGGGAGCTTTGTTGTGATGTTTAGAGTTTGGCACCTTGTCCTTCTACAAGAAGAACATAGGTATTAGTTAGGAACGTAACGGTAGATTTGGGTTAATCGGACGAGATTACGGAAATAAGAATTAAAGTATTATGTATGAAAATATTCACTAAGACATAGCACTTGTTTCTTGACACTATGATAAACCGAAAAGGGGTTGATATGGTTTCATAGGTTCGAGACCTATTAGAATCATGCAAGGAACTACTTACTTTAGTGATAAACTTAATAACTCGATAGATGATTACTTAGCCATTATCAAGGTTTCGGTTTTTAGGATTATATTATAGTCCATAATATATACTTAGTATTGAGATCATGTAGGAGGTGGGAGGATTAACCATCCACTTTGGTACCTCATAAGTATTCAAGTAAGTCAAGCATGGAGGTAGGATGATAAACATCCATTTAACCTCTTTATATGATTCACCACTACACAAGTTGTCATAGACAACAAGGAGGGTCATGAATATAGAAAAGAATGTAAAATGACAAGAATTGTAAAGTGTGTCACCATGACATCAAGTAGCCAAGTGAATATAACCCGGAAAGCACACAAGGACACACGTCAACGACTAGGCGGGGTTGTGACACTTTAGAACTAGCAAACTACTTGAGATAATGATGAAAATCATCAAGGATGTGTGGTCTCAAAGTTTGGATAGCCAAGGCCAACCAAGGTGGACACACATGAACAAGTTATGAACTTGCACCACTTGTGAGTTGAAGCTCTATGAAAATAGAAAGTTTGTAAGGATAAATCCTCTTGTTTGGATGTCTCAACCTTGTTTTTAAGCCTAACCAACCACAAGAAGTGTTGTAAGCATTCGGACATAGGTTTGAGATGAGTTTGACTCAGGTTTGATGAACATAAACAAGATTTGAAAGAGTTTGAAAACAAACATAAAGTTTTGGGACACTTTAGGGGCATTTCCAGGTCTGAATTATCCATGGAGAACCCTTGGATTCAACCCTAAAGATTATCTAAGTAATATGGAAGAAGAATCAGGTAAAATGACCAAGATTTGAGTAAGTTATGCTCACTTTTCTAAAGGTGGTACAATCTGCCTGAAAATTCTATTCAAGGGTTTTCTTGAGATGATTTGAGAGTGTTTGAGTGAGATTAGATGGAGTTTGGAAAGTGGAAATGGTGTGGAATAGGGTTGGTATTTATAGGGAAGAGTTAGGAGGGTGTTGGGTGAGTTTTAATGAGGTTTAGAAGTGATTGGGTGAGTGGATTAGTGTGGGATTCATGCAAATTCGCTAGCCAAAACAATTCTGACCCGCCCAGCACTCCTTGCGGACCTGGCTTGGGTGCAAATGTTGTTTTTTGTTGTTTTGCTACAAGGTGACGGGTTTAGACCATTTCTAAAGATATTTTATGACATTTAAGGTGTATTAGGGTTTCATGAGCATAAGTAATATGTTATAATGTATGTGTATGCATCAAGTGATCGAGATCGAGTATAAATATCATGTATAAATCATGTATTAAGTATAAAAGTCATGTATTAACAAGTATGTCATGTTTTCGAGTATGCACATCATGTGTATGTATTGTATGAGTATGTATAACAAGTATAGGGACAAAATGTATATTTCCATTATGATTCAAGTCTCGATTACAACGTTTACAACGAAATGAAGGATACGAATACAATAGACTTCTAAAAGTAGAATTACAACACGTGTTTGCTATAAATAGAAAGTATGGAGACGCGAGGCGTTACAGTCTCCCCTCCTTTAGGAAATTTCGTCCCGAAATTTAGGAAGTTGCGACGAAGAGGTGCGGATACTTAGTCTTCATATCACTCTCGAGTTCCCAAGTAAACTCGGCGCCATGTTTCCCTTCCCAACGGACTTTTACGATAGGGATCCGACTGCCCGTAGCTGCTTGACTCCTCGGTCCATGATTTCGACCGGTTTTTCCACAAAATGCAAGGTCTCATTGATTTGAAGATCTTCGAGCGGAACTTGAAGTCCTTCTTCGGCTAGACATTTCTTGAGATTTGAAACATGAAACACAGGATGAACATTGTTGAGCGTTTGGGGTAGGTCCAGTCGATATGCTACCCTGCTAATCCTTTACAAGATTTTGAAAGGATCCACGTAGCGAGGAGTGAGTGTGCCTTTCTTACCAAAACGGACAACGCCTTTCCAAGGGGATACCTTGAGAAGTAGTACATGATCACCTATATTAAATTCCAAGGGCTTGCGTCTTTTGTCGGCGTTCCTCTTTTGTCGGCTTCGTGCTTGAGGAGATTATCACGCATTTGTAAGATCTTGTCCGTTGTCTCTTGTATCAGCTCGGGACCGGTGATTTTTACGTCTCCAATCTTGTGTTAACAAATAGGCGAACGAAACTTGCGACCATACAATGCTTCAATTGGAGCCATTTCAATACTAGCATGATAACTATTGTTGTACGAGAATTCAACCAAGGGTAAGTGCGAATCCCAATTGCCGCCAAAATCGATTACGCATGACCGAAGCATATCCTCCAAGGTTTGGATAGTACGCTCGGTTTGACCATTAGACTGAGGATGAAAAGTGGTGCTAAGATTAAGCTGAGTGCCAAGGGCGGATTGAAACGTTTTCCAAAGGCGATAGGTGAAACGAGCATCGCGATCAGAGATAATATCAAGAGGAGTACCATGGTGACTAATGATTTCATCCGTGTACGAGCCAATTTCTCGACTTTGTAATCTTCACGAATAGTGAAAAAATGTTCGGATTTGGTCAATCGGTCAATGATGACCCAAATGCTGTCATGACCAGATGAAGTACGAGGCAATTTCGTGATGAAATCCATGGCTATGCTCTCCCATTTCCAGACAGGAATTTCTGGTTGTTCGAGCAAACCAGAGGGACATTGATGTTCTGCCTTGACTTTGGAACACGTAAGGCATTTGGTCACATAGAGAGCGATATCACGTTTTATTCCAGGCCACCAATAGGATGCACGCAAACCATGGTACATTTTATCAGCTCCAGGATGGACGGAGTATCTGGATTTGTGGGCTTCATTCATCAAAGTGGACCGAAGATTGAGACGATCGGGAATCCAAATACGACCATGGTAGTAAAGAATACCATCAGGTTTAGCTCGAGTGGGTTTTCGACTCCACAATTCAATTCGCTATCGAGATTACCCTGTTAATGACGGTAAATTGTGCTTGTCGAATCAACTCGTTGAGTCTTCTCACGATTTGGTAGCAACGAACACTCTTAACATGAGTCTTACGACTAAGTGCATCAGCCACGACATTCGCCTTACCAGAGTGGTAGCGAATATCACAGTCGTAGTCGTTTAACAATTCTACCCAACGACGTTGACGCATGTTGAGTTCCTTTTGATCAAAGATATGTTGGAGGCTCTTATGGTCGGTGAAGACCATACACTTTGTACCATAAAGGTAGTATCGCCAAATCTTTAATGCAAAAACAACTGCACCCAGTTCAAGGTCGTGAGTAGTATAGTTTTTCTCATGTATCTTGAGTTGTCTCGACGCGTAAGTGATTACTTTGTCTCGTTGCATGAGTATGCAACCAAGACCCTGGTTAGAGGCATCGCAATACATGACGAAATCGTCGTTCCCATCAGGGAGTATGAGGATAGGAGCATTACAAAGCATGTCCTTGAGCGTTTGGAAAGATTACTCTTGTTCAGGACCCCAAACAAAAGGTTTATCTTTTTGAATCAACGAAGTCAAAGGAACGACAATCTTCGAGAAGTTCAAGATGAAATGACGATAATACCCAGCTAGGCAAAGAAACTAACGAATTCCATAGGGCGACTTAGGTGCAATCCAATTCTTCACAGCTTCTATCTTTGCAGGGTCAACATGAATACCGAGTTCATTGACGGTGTGACCTAAGAATTGAACCTCTTTTAGCCAAAGTTCACACTTGGAGAATTTGGCATAAAGACGTTCGGTTTGCAAAAGCTGAAGAAGACGCAAATGTCGTCCATGTTCTTCTTTCGTCTTGGAGTATATTAGGATATCATCGATGAATACAATGACGAAATGATCGAGAAAAGGCCTACATACGTGGTTCATGAGATCCATAAACACTGCAGGTGCGTTAGTCAAACCAAAAGGCATGAACACGAACTCGTAGTGTCCATAACGTGTGCGGAAAGCAGTTTTAGGTACATCTTCCTTGGAAACCCGAAGTTGATGATAGCCAGAACGGAGGTCGATCTTTGAAAAGCACTTCGCGCCTTGCAATTGATCAAAGAGATCGTCAATACGAGGAAGTGGATAACGGTTTTTGACCGTAAGCTTGTTGAGCTCATGATAGTCAATACACATGCGGAATGATCCATCTTTCTTTTTGACGAAAAGAACGGGAGTGCCCCAAGGAGAAGTACTAGGGCGTATAAAGCCTTTATCAAGAAGCTCTTGAAGTTGGCTAGATAGCTCTTGCATCTCTGAGGGTGCTAGACTATAGGGAGCTTTCGCAATGGGGGTTGCGCCAGGGATAAGATTAATACAAAAATTGACGGCTCGAGGAGGCAGAGGACCAGGAAGATCCTTAGGAAAAACGGAAGGAAACTCACAAACGACATGAACATCACTTATGCTAGGACCTTTGTCTTTCTTTTCCACAACATGGGCAAGAAAGGCAAAGTACTCCTTACGCAAGTACTTGTTCGCTTTGATGCACGACATAAGCTTGAGACCTTTAGAAGGTTTCTCACGTTGAGATGTAGAGAATCACCTTGAGGAAGGGGGAGGCAAAGTACTCCTTACGTAAGTACTTGTTCGCTTTGATGCACGACATAAGCTTGAGACCTTTAGAAGGTTTCTCACCATAGACGTGTAGAGAATCACCTTGAGGAAGGGGGAGGTGAATAAATTTTTCGGAACAAACAACTTCGGCACGAACTCGCATATGCCAATCCATGCCTACTATGATGTCGAAACTACCCACTTGCATGGGAATGAGGTCAATGGAGAACGAATGATCGTTAAGAATCAAAGAGCAACCAGAAAGAACGGAATCAACGAAGATGGTTTTACAATTAGCGACTTCGACAGTGAAAGTATTAGGCATTTTAGATCGTTCGCACTTAAGCAAGGGTTCAAATTCTAGCGACACAAAAGTCCTATCAGCGCCAGTATCAAATAGACATGTAGCATAGATATGGTTCACAAGGAACGTACCAGTAATGACGTTGTTAGAGCTCTGGGCTTGAGTGGAGGTAAGCATGAAAGCTCGCCCCTTTGCAGGCTTAGGCTGCTGCTGTTACTGGTGCTGATGTTGCTGGTTGAGAAGAGGACAAACATTGGCGAGATGATTGAGATCGCCACATTTGTAACATGCTCGCACGGCAGCATTCTGACGTTGGGGTTGAGTTTGGTTCGGGTTAGGGTTAGGGACAATGGCTTGGTTGTTTTGAGGCTGGCGACAATGGCTAGCGAAATGCCCTATCATGTTACAGTTGGCGCATTTCCGACACGGGGTGGATGGGAGATGGTGGTAGGTGTACCGTTCACACTTAGGCCAAGTGCCGGTGTAGTTTCGTTTGGGTGGATCGTTGTTTTGGGTGGAGGAGATGACATTTAAAGGCGTAGGGGTAGGAAGAGTGACAACCGCGTTGTTTTGAACCGAAGCCTTCCGCTTGAGGTTGTTCTTTTTGGTTTGAGGGGGAGGCGACTCGTAGTGGTGGTATTGGCGTTGGCTTGGTGCGCATGCTTCGTAGGAACCTTGTCGTAGGCTCCCATGAAGGATGCAGTTGTGGTTAAGCTAGATGGTTATGCTAAAGGCTTCTTCGAGCGTTCTTGGGTTTGCGGCGGCTACGTGATTCATGATCACAGGCGAAAGAGAACGAATAAGCTTAGCTATCGCCTTGGGAACTGTATCCACCTGTCCAGGACAGACGATACTTAACTGTTTGAAGCGAGCGATCAGCCCTCGGCGTTGCTCCCCTGCTGTGTGAGATTCCAGAATTCGTTTTCAAGCTTCTGGGTCTCGTGGGGAGGACAGAACTGATCCCTCATGAGCTGCTTAAGCTCGTCCCAAGTTAGAGCGTGAGCTGCTTCGTTGCCACGCTTGTTGCGTTCCGTAGTCCACCACTCGAGGGCTCTCTGGCGAAAGACCCCGGTAGCATTGAGGGTTCGAAGGTCATCAGGGCATCCGCCCTGGAGAAAGGTAAGCTCCATCGCGTCAAACCAATTGATCATGGCGGTGACACCGTCCATGCCAGTGAATTCTACTGGTTTACAAGCCATGAAATGCTTGAATTGGAAGGACGTTTTGGGGTTGTCGGTTTAGAGTCGGCAGAGGACTTGGGTGTCTCAGTATTGATGGTTTGAAGCTGGCTAACGATATCAGGGATAACGCGGGCCATTTGATCGGCCAGTTGCTCGGCGACAAGACCGAAGAGTTCCTGCTTGGAGATGGAGTCCTCATTTTTGTTGTTGTTGCTGTTGGACCCCTTGTTGGACCTCTTGGACTTCTTGTTCGAGATTGGGGAGTTCATCTAGAGGTTCAACATAGAAGAAAAGGGGATGAGACTTGATCATAATATGGGAAAAACAAGTTGTGCATGAATAAACATGTATAAGGTTCAAGCATGGTTCACATAAGATTGCATGGGTTCATCCAGTATAGTTCACAAAGTTTGCATAAATTTATTAAGTATAACATGTATAATCACGTATGGATACGAATAAGGAGTATAAATTTAGTTTGTTCACAAGGAATAGTATTGTTTTTTATTGTGATAAACGTGCGAAATGTGTAACGGTTTTAAACGAATAAGGTAACAAGTATAAAATCACATAAAAATTGAGATAACATAAAAGATTAACTCAATAAAACATGAGATTGTTTCCGGTAGAGAAACGTCGACAATTCCAAAGTGAGTCGAAGATCCTTTCTAATTAGAGAAACGTGCTTTGGCCTATAGGTAAAATACTCTCATCAAGAAGCGACTAATGGTATTTAACCCTTCAAGTTACTACATGTCTCTAATCGATTAGAAAATCGAAACTTTGGTGAGAACGAAAATCAAGGAATGGGACTTAATCGACAAGGTGCGGGTTTCACCCCTAACTTGATGATTTCGTACCCTAAGTGTGGTTGTTTCTTACTAAACGAGGAGCATATTCCGACTCGTTTGTAAAATCCACTAGAGTATGAAATGGAACTTTCCATCAAGATGTGGATATCACTCCTAACTTGATGGTATAACTTCGTGAAAAATCGACTACGCGGAATGAGGGATTTCACCAAAAATTGTAAGTCATTGGACCTATCTTGGTGCAAATCGCCTCGTTTGCATCATGAGTGTCTTCAAGTCTTCAAGTGTATTATGTAAAATGTCTTAGGAAAGACATTATGTAAATTTTAAGACCAAAAGATAAGGAAGAAGCAATGAGGAAGAATAAAGTTTTAAGCATGATATAAGAATGGTAAAAAATGGACGCTTGAACTATAGACTAGGGCGAACATGGCAATTCTACATAATTCCCTATAGTTATGGCTCTGATACCAATCTGTCACACCCCAACCGATGGCGGAAACATCGAGGCGGGACGAAATAGATTGCATTGCTCATAAATACTTATTGGCGATAATATTTAAATAAAAACCATATTTCATTCATAACATTATTGTCATACATTACAAGGAATTTCAAAAACAACATAACAAAGGCAAAATTTGATACAACATTTTATAAACCTAACATCTATATGTGTATCTAAGCACCATCACTACTCCAATTTCATGGAAAAATCTTCATCAACCTGTAACATGTTAAAAATACGAGTTCAATGCAAAAGCAAAGGCGAGTACACAAGTTTGGTGATACATAGCATCAGTATAAAAGTGTAACTCGAATCCACATGGTAATTGTAAGCAAAGTTCATACTAATCATGCAATACTAGATCAAACCCCGAGTTTCCACAAAAGTTTTAACGAGATCGAGCTTCCCTTGCCACAAAGGCGACAAGACTAAAATGAGAATGAATATCTTAACATAACCCCGACGGGCGGCGTGCTACTCCTATAGCGCTATTTATGATAAGTTGGGCTAGCTAGTTAATGATCAAGCATGTATAATCAAGCATGTATCTAGGCATAACAAGTATTTATGTATAAGGATTGAGCATGTAAAAGCATTAGTTGTGTTTATTTGTGTTTTGATAGGTAAACATGTTACAACCCAAAAGTGGTTAAAACGGTAAATGGGTCGAGTGTACTCACGGTTTTGCTAAGTGTTCCACTTAAGTAATCCCGGGAGCTTTGTTGTGATGTTTAGAGTTTGGCACCTTGTCCTTCTACAAGAAGAACATAGGTATTAGTTAGGAACGTAACGGTAGATTTGGGTTAATCGGACGAGATTACGGAAATAAGAATTAAAGTATTATGTATGAAAATATTCACTAAGACATAGCACTTGTTTCTTGACACTATGATAAACCGAAAAGGGGTTGATATGGTTTCATAGGTTCGAGACCTATTCGAATCATGCAAGGAACTACTTACTTTAGTGATAAACTTAATAACTCGATAGATGATTACTTAGCCATTAAAAAGGTTTCGGTTTTTAGGATTATATTGTAGTCCATAATATATACTTAGTATTGAGATCATGTAGGAGGTGGGAGGATGAACCATCCACTTTGGTACCTCATAAGTATTCAAGTAAGTCAAGCATGGAGGTAGGATGATAAACATCCATTTAACCTCTTTATATGATTCACCACTACACAAGTTGTCATAGACAACAAGGAGGGTCATGAATATAGACAAGAATGTAAAATGACAAGAATTGTAAAATGTGTCACCATGACATCAAGTAGCCAAGTGAATATAACCCAGAGAGCACACAAGGACACATGTCAACGGCTAGGCGGGGTTGTGCCTCTTTAGAACTAGCAAACTACTTGAGTTATTGATGAAAATCATCAAGTGATGTGTGGTCTCAAATTTTAGGATAGCCAAGGCCAACCAAGGTGGACACACATGAACAAGTTATGAACTTGCACCACTTGTGAGCTTGAAGCTCTATGAAAACAAAAAGTTTGTAAGGATAAGTCCTCTTGTTTGGATGCCTCAACCTTGTTTTTAAGCCTAACCAACCACAAGAAGTGTTTTAAGCATTCGGACATAGGTTTGAGATGAGTTTGACTCAAGTTTGATGAACATAAACAAGATTTAAAAGAGTTTGAAAACAAACAGAAAGTTTTGGGACACTTTAGGGGCATTTACAGGTCTGGATTCTCCATGGAGAACCCTTGTATTCAACCCTAAAGATTATCCATGTAATATGGAAAAAGAATCAGGTAAAAAGACCAAGATTTGAGCAAGTTAGGCTCACTTTTGTGAAGGTGGTACAATCTGCCTGAAAATTTTGTTCAAGGGTGTTCTTGAGATTATTTGAGAGTGTTTGAGTGAGATTAGATGGAGTTTGGAAAGTGGAAATGGTGTGGAATAGGGTTGGTATTTATAGGGAAGAGTTAGGAGGGTGTTGGGTGAGTTTTAATGAGGTTTAGAGGTGATTGGGTGAGTGGATTAGTGTGGGATTCGTGCAAATTCGCGAGCCAAAACAATTCTGACCTGCCCAACACTCCTTGCGGATCATAAGGACCTGGCCCAGGTGCAAATGTTGTTTTTTGTTGTTTTGCTACAAGGTGACGGGTTTAGACCATTTCTAAATATATTTTATGACATTTTAAGGTGTATTAGGGTATCATGAGCATAAGTAATATGTTTTAATGTATGTTTATGCATCAAGTGACCGAGATCGAGTATAAATATCATGTATAAATCATGTATTAAGTATAAAAGTCACGTATTAACAAGTATGTCATGTTTTCGAGTATGCATATCATGTGTATGTATTGTATGAGTATGTATAACAAGTATAGGGACAAAATGTATATTTCCATTATGATTCAATTCTCGATTACAACGTTTACAACGAAATGAAGGATACGAATACAATAGACTTCCAAAAATAGAATTACAACACGAGTTTGCTATAAATAGAAAGTATGGAGAGGCGAGGCGTTACATGAATTCTCTAATGAAAGGGAAATTTTTGAACCAACAGTCTATACAACTGAATTTGTAAAGTATGTTAGATACAAATGGGTCTTTTATGTGAATCATGTGAAATCAAATTAAATGAGATAAGGCAAAATTGGTGGCACAAGTATTTTCGCAAAACACATTCTCTAGTGGTGGATGCAATGACTCTCCAATATTTTATTCATATGGTAATATAGAGCGAGAATTGATATGCGTCTTATGAAAGTTATGTATCAATTGATACTAAAACTTTACATGAAAGTCCCTCAAGGATTTAAATTATCAAAATCATGTAAAATAAGTTCTCGAGAACGATATGATCGTTGTATACAAATTCATATTTGAATACGTTGAATATAACTGGAACTAATGATGAGTATTGTAAAGCAATTAAGTGCTTATAATTGTTCGTCACATCAAAAAGTGCACCAACGACCTATTAACTAGTAAGTGGTGGTGACGTCTACCCTAGTCACAAACTTTGTTTTTTTATATTTTTTAATTTAAATAATGTCAAATGTTAATATAAAAAATAAACTTCGTTAAAATGAAAAAAAAAAACACATAACTGAATTAAACTAAAAACCGGAAAATAAATAAAAACGTCAAAATTTTAAAATAAAACAATCTAGAAATCCGGTAAATGGCTCGTTGGCCAACTCTATTTTTCCACAAGTTCTCGTTTCGGGCTAGAAATACTTTTTGCACTTCGACGGTGAGATTTTCGTGAGGAGTAATATATGTTTAAAAGTCTTTATCTTTCCCCTCTTGGAAGACCCTTTCGCGTTCTTTGTTAATCAAGGCCGTAGAGTGTTGGGTCCTATAAGTGTGAGACTGACGTATTAAATTAACGCAACGGACTATGGTTCCGAATTGGGGTTTACTTGGGTTAGTTTGCATCAGGTTTGGACCTTTATAGGTCATTTGGGCATGCCATAGGCCATGTGGGCTAGGCAAGCCCAAGGGGAGCCCATATGGGCAATGGGCAAACCCTAGGTATATAAGCTAGTGTTATAGCTTTTCTAGGGTTAAGTCTTTAGAGAGAACCTTAGGAGCCTCCATAGAGATCGAGAGATCAAGAAACTTGTATCTGACGGTTTTGCTATTCGTAGTAATAGAATCGTATGCAAGTTTGAAGTGATTCGCGTGTTATTCTTACTCATCTTGATCTTCTTATTTTTCTATTTTCTTGAATATCATCAAGTTTGGATTCCGCTCATCCTTGGTGATTGTTTGATATTGTTGTTAGATCCAGATTATTCGGGACATACAATTGGTATCAGAGCCTTTAGAACCAGTTTATAGGCTCGGTTTGATATCAAACATTCATGTTTTCCGGAAATTTGTGTGAAAAGTGTCATATTTTGGTGTTTTGATCTTTTGAAAAGGCTGTTAAAATAGTTTAAAAGTTGTTTTATTATATTATTACAAAAAGGAAAATTCAAAACTTCATCATCCGACTTACTTTTATTTATCCGAGATACAATAGCAACATCATCATTACATCATCACCTTCCTCCTAAACTAAAAAAAACTTCATATCCGAAATACAAAGCATCTATCCGAAATACATTTCGAATAAGAAAGGCATCGATCTGAAATATATTTTGAATAAGAAGGCATTTATACGAAACAAATTCCTCTTCATCCGAGATCATCATCATCTTCCGAAACTGTAGAAATTTGTAATATGAACAATAACAAGAATCAACACCAGATATAGTGACAAAACGACGACGAAAACTTTTATTGATTAACCAACCCTAAAAAACCCAGCCAAACCTTAGATCTTACAAAAGTAAGATCTGAAACAAATCACAACAATACAATGATCAATTGATGAAATATTAGTTGATCTAACACCAGAACGATACATATAATACAACAATCTACAAGCAGATCATCAAGAACTGAGATCAACAAGAGCTCTAACAACAATGAACAAGAGAGAGAAACTAGAGAGATGAATGAGTCTGTGTTACGCTAACAGTAAAACACCCTCACATATATACCCATATATTTTCCAAGTTACACTTTACACCTATTAGCTTTTCTTCCTTCCATTTCAGCCCTTCCAATTATATCCATCAGATACCTCATGTTTCTCTTCCTTGACATTTAACACCCTTCACTTTAACAACGCTACACAAACTCATCAAATGTATTAGAACAACATATAACAAACAAGAACAACATGTAACAATAAATTAACAACTTGATTTTATAACCAACTGAATGATCATAAAATCATTTTAACACCCCCCCTTCATTCAATTGGGAAAACATGTCAATCAACCCTATTTTATTACAAAACTCTTGATGTTGATCAATACTCACCTTTTGTAAACAAATATGCATATTGATTTTCAGAATCAACTTTCACAGTGTTAATCACATCAATTACCACTTTTTCTGTTAAAAAATGTAAGTCAATTTCAAAGTGCTTTGTCCTTTCATGGAAGACAGGGTTAGCTGCTATGGAAATGGCAGCTTGACTATCACAAAACAGATCAACAGGCAACTGACAATCAACCTCTAACTCTTTCAACAAATTTTTTAACCATACTAACTCACAAGTAGCAGAACACATAGCTCGATATTCTGCTTCTGCAGTTGATCTAGAAACAATGCTCTGTTTCTTGCTTTTCCAAGAAACAAGGCACTCTCCTAGAAAAATGCAGAACCCAGTCACAGATTTCCTGGTTGACAAACACTTTGCCCAGTCAGAATCTGCATATCCATATAGACTTAATTTCTCAGACTTCTTGAACCACAGCCCCTTACCTGGGCTTTGTTTCAAGTATCTAAGCAGCCTAAAAGCAATATTCAAGTGAACATCAGTTGGTTTATGCATAAATTAACTCAAAAATTGAACATCATAACTAGTATCTGGTCTAATTAATGATAAGTATATTAGTTTTCCTATCAACTTTTGAAAACCAGTTATGTTTTTTAACACTTGTTGATTTTTTTCAATTTTTGATGTTACAATATAACTCTGCTCAATAGGTGTACTTACCGGCTTACATCCCAAATACCCAAATTCATTTAACAGTTCTAAGCAGTATTTTCTCTGACTTAAACATACATTGTCCTTATCATACAACACTTCAATGCCAAGAAAGTACTTTAAAACCCCTAAATCTTTAATTTTAAAACAATCACTTAGTAGTTTTTTAACTTTATCAATTTCAACTTTAAAGCTCCCAGTCACAACAATGTCATCTACATACACAAGTAAAGCAACAAATACATTTTCTTTACTCAAAATAAACAAGGAATGATCACATTAACTTTGCACAAAACCAATATTAGCCAATACCCTGATTAGTTTTTCATTCCACTTCCTAGGAGCTTGTTTAAGCCCATACATGGACTTAACCAATTTGCACACTTTGGTTTCATCCTTAGAATAATAACCTTGAGGCAATTTCATATACACATCCTCAGTTATCTCACCATACAAGAAAGCATTATCAATATCAAGTTGAAATATTGGCCAACTATTATAGACAACAAGTGTTATAAGACATCTAACAGTAACCATTTTGACCACAGGAGAGAAGGTTTCTCCAAAATCAAGACCTTCTCTTTGATTAGAGCCCTTAGCAACCAATCTAGCTTTAAACCTCTCAATCTCTCCATTAGATTTATATTTGACCCTAAATACCCACTTACACCCAATAGGCTTCCTATTAGGTGGAAGTTCAGTTAACACCCATGTATTATTTCTGAACAAGGCCTCCATTTCCTTGTTCATGGCCTCAATCCATCTAGGTTTAGTCACAACCTCTTCATAACAACTAGGTTCAACATTTTATTAAGAGACGTAACAAAGCATAGGTTATCAATAGACTGATTAGAATAGTTTATCACCTTTTCAATACCATATTTAGTTTTACTATTCATAACAAAATCCTCAAATCTCTTAGGTAAGCCTACATTTCTAACAGGTCTCCTAAGGTCATTTCCCTCAGACAGGACTGTCTCAACATTTGAGGTTCCTGTGTCCTCTGCCCTGCCAGATCCACCTCCACTACTACCCTCAACCCTAGAATCAGAGTGTTGATCTTGATCAATACTACTAGTGGTGGTAGATGTAGAGGGGACTGGCTGCTGATCATCACAAGATACCTCATGAGAACCAGTATTCCCCTCTTCATCATTGGGAGTGAAAGGAATAGTAGATGATTGAACTTCAAGACTGTCAAAGAAATATAGATGATTCAGATTTTCAACCATATTTTTTTCTTGAAAACTTAACTGTTTGGATTTAAAGGGATAAATTGTTTCATAAAATTTTACATCTCTTTAATAAAACTCCCTATTATTATCCAAACTCCACAATTTGTATCCCTTTTTTGCATTAGAGTATCCAATCAACACACATTTTTCAGCACTAAATGAAAACTTATCTGAATCATCTAGGACAGTACTAAAGCACAAACACCCAAAATTCCCATGCAGTAAATAGGGTTTAAACTTAAACATTAATTCATAAGGACTCTTATCTAAAAGCACAGACGAGGGTAACCTGTTAATTAAGTACACATCAGTTAATATACAGTTAGGCCAAAAACGAAGTGGTAGACCACCCTGAAACATAAGTGCTCTAGCCATGTTTAAAAGGTGCCTATGTTTCCTTTCAACCACACCATTCTGCTGTGGTGTGTATGCACAAGTAGTTTGATGAATTATACCTTTATTTTTACAGAACATACTCAGCTGATTATTGACAAACTCAGTTCCATTATCACTTCGAAACATTTTAATTTTTTTACTGAACTGAGTTAACACCAATTCATAAAAGACTTGTATATTTTCAAAAACTTCAGTTTTGTTTTTAAGTAAATAACACCAAACAGATCTAGAATAATCATCAACCACAGTCAAAAAATACTTATATCCTTCTCTACTAGTTACTCTGTAAGGCCCCCTGACATCTAAGTGAACTAACTCACCAACATGTTTAGTCTTATGTTCACTTAATGGAAAAGGTTCTCTTACTTGTTTTGATCTATGACATATCTCACATGGATGATTAAAAACTTTATTAACACCTAGGTCACCTTTTAAAACATTTAGAACTTGGTTTGCAGGGTGCCCTAACCTACTGTGCCATAGATTACTACTGTTCAAACTATTAAAGCAAAAATTAACAGAATTACCATCTTTATTAAGAAAATATAGACCATTATCCTGGTTACCAGTCACCAGGACTTTCTTTGACTTCGAATCCTGTAATGAACAGGTATTCTCATCAAATACAATAGTAATTTGATTATCTTTAGACAACTTGAACACATACAACAAATTAACACCATACCCAGGAACAAAAAACACATCATTTAAGATGACACCTTCAGCCAGTTTAATATTACCAATTTTAGACACTTTAGCACTAGTACCATTTGGATGTGAGACTTTTAAGTCAAATTCAGATACATCTATACTATTAAACATATCCCTATCTGTTTTTACCATATGTTGATTAGCACCTGAACCAACTATCCAATTACATTCAAAACCAAAATTAACACTACTAGAACAACAGAAAAAACCACTAATAACATCATATACACAACTAGACTTACCTCCCATATTGGAACTTTGAGGATTAGAATTGGTTTTTTGCCCCACAAGACTTAAAAGTTCTGCAATCTGTTCAGAAGAGAAAGGGAATACAGAAGACTGATTTGACTTACTATTATTTGACACACCTTTCCCAACCCTCTTTTTAAAACCTAGAGGATATCCAACTAACTCATAGCACCTATCTACAGTATGACTAAGCATATTACAATTGGTGCACTTAAGATTTGGATTAGGTCCCCTAAAGATTTTCTTCTTAGGATCATACTGTTGGTTAGATTTAGAAACAAATGATACATTATGACTTTTAGAATTACCAATAGTATTCCTATGAGACTACTCTCTAGAAATAATGGAAAAAGCTTCTTTGACGTAGGTAGAGGTTCTTTTGTTAGTAAGTTTGTTCTTACAGGCTAGTATACTTCATCCAAGCCCATAAGAAACTGCATCGGCTTAATGAGAGTTTAGAAATCATTGTAATCTTTTGCAGCATCATAAGAACATGAAGGTAACTGAACTATGGAATCAAACTGTTTCCACATAGTTTTTAGTTTATGATAATATTCAGAAACAGAACTTCCATTTTGAGATACTTTATATTTTTTTATATAAATCATAAACATAAGAACCATCTACCTTGTCATAAGTCTCTTTTAGATCTACTAAACCTCAGAAGCAAGTTTAGAGAAAACTTGACCCAAATATAACTCTTCAGAAACAGAGTTCAGCAACCATGTTAATACAACATAATTGCACCTATCCCATTGACTACTTAACACAGGATCATCAGAAGACTTTTTACATTTACCATCTATAAACCAAAATTTATTTTTTACCTCTAAAGCTAACTTCATTACACTAGACCAAACCCTATAGTTTTCAGTACCTTTAAGTTTGATATTAACTATAGTAAGATTACTTGAGTCAATAGGATGCAGAAATAAAGGATCACTAATATCAAGTTTACTTATAAGAGTAGGAGAAGTACCAGGAGAATCACCCATTTTAACACAATATAGTATACAAACAAGAACACAATATGACAAGAAGTATTACACACAAAAAACCAATAACCCTAAGGCGAAGCTGAGTCAGGGTCCAGATTCCAGGTTCATCACGTATAGTGCCTGGACAGGTCTTTACTCAAGAGCCAATACTACAATAGCCCGGACAAAAGATAATCCAACAACCACAGTAAAATCAAGAACAATCAGACCAACAAATACACAAGCCAACAAAGAACCGGTCCTCACTACCCCGGCATCAACAACGAAACAAACAAAATACAATAAGAAAGCAGAAGAGAATTAGAACGGCCTTACAAAAGCGTTTAACTCCCTCCTTAGAGCATATCTAATTTTGTAACCTTCTAGGGTTACAAAAATAGATCAGAATACAACCACAAGAATACCAAGTCAGTTTGCTTTGCAACCAATAAAGATCACAAAGACCAACACAGGTCTTCAATACTAACAACCAAGAGTAGATCTGACTTATAAACCCAAAAAACTCCAACAGCAAGTTCTCAAGATGAGAAAACCCTAAAAAACAAATACACAATCGATCAGTAACACAGCGGATAAGAAATATCAAGAGCTTTTAAGCTCTGATACCATGTAGAAATTTGTAATATGAACAATAACAAGAATCAAAACCAGATATAGTGACAAAACGATGACGAAAACTTTTATTGATTAACCAACCCTAAAAAACCCAGCCAAACCCTAGATCTTATAAAAGTAAGATCTGAAACAAATCACAACAATACAATGATCAACTGATGAAATATCAGTTGATCAAACACCAGAACGATACAGATAATACAACGATCTACAAGCAGATCTTCAAGAACTGAGATCAACAAGATCTCTAACAACAATGAACAAGAGAGAGAAACTACAGAGATGAATGAGTCTTTGTTACGTTAACAGTAGCACACCCTCACATATATACCCAGATATTTTCCAAGTTACACTTTACACCTTTTAGATTTTCTTCCTTCCATTTCAGCACTTCCAATTATATCCATCAGATACCTCATGTTTCTCTTCCTTGACATTTAACACCCTTCACTTTAACAACCCTACACAAACTCATCAAATGTATTAGAACAACATATAACAAACAATAACAACATGTAACAATAAATTAACAACTTGATTTATAACCAATTGAATGATCATAAAATCATTTTAACAGAAACGTATCTCGAACACCAACTGATCTGAAATGTCACTGTTCATTTTTATTCGAATCACCACCCCATCCGTTCATCAAAATCATCGGACTTCATCATCATTATCATCGTTCATCATCTTCATCGTCTCATTATCATCGTTCATCATCTTCTCCGTCGACCTCTACATCATCGACACCATCCTCCACCTACTCCGTCGATCATCATCTCCATCAACCACTATATTCATCACTTTCGTTCACTCCAAAAACCTGCAACTTCAATCATTTCCTCCGGTCATCTTCTCCATTCACCGGTCACCAACAACTCGACAACCATCTCCTTCATGTAATTAGATCCTTTCTATTAACCACTAGCCATCACCCTCGTCATTCTTCGGCCGTCTTCTCCAACCTCACAACTCACCATCATCTTCTCCGTCACCATTCACGTGTCAACCATCTGCAAATCACTCTGGTCACCGTAACACTCCTCCGACCACCACCGCTTTTCATCGTTGAACCACCATCTACTGGTTCACCTTATCACCAATAACCACCATACATCGTCCACCCACAACCTGGTCATCTTTATCGATAACAACCATCATCAACATCCACCATCTTCATATCGTCCACCCACAACCCGTCATCTTTATCGACAATCCACCACTCTTATTCGATCACCGTTCATCGCCGATCTTCGATAACCCTAATTCACCAACCAACCTCCGACTGGAACAACATCAGGACCACCAGCCATCATCTTCGTTGTTCATCACCATTGTCGTCTTCAAACCAAACCATCCGATCATACAGCACTCCATCACCACCGTCAACCACCAGTACACGCAAATCATTACCACTTATCTTCATCTCCAATCACAGTATTTTACCAACCCTCAACATAACATCATTTACCTGCTATCAAATTTTGAAGTGAGAGAGAGAGAGAGAGAGAGAGAGAGAGAGAAGAGAATGAACCAGTAGAGTTTGTTGATGTGATTAAACGAAAGATAAGAAGACATCTATTATCGTGACAATTGTTTGGCTGTGAAAGAGAAAGGAGATAACAATTTTGTAATTCTTGTGGTGTCGGGAAAGTTCCTTCAGCGACACAATTTCTTAAATTAGGGCTATTTGGGTTGACTTTGTAGTTTAGGATATTTCCTATAATTATTACCCAATCATTAGTTCATTAATATTAATAATACTTAATCATATAATAATAGTAAATATTAGTTTAAGTTTTCTTATTTAATTAAAAATTAATTAAAATTATTGAGGGTTTTTTAGGATATTTAAAATTAAAGAAAAAGGGAAATGTGTTGGTTTTTGTGGAAATTTTTTGACAAGTTTTGAGGTACAGTATACGAAGCGGGTTTGTTCGATCGCAAAGTGCTCGAATTAGTGTTACACGGGTTCTTGCTTTGACTTGTGTTTCTTGATTTTTGATCGCGGGCAAGGAACAATCTAGTAAAGATTTTTGCAAGATGTCTACAGCCCAAGCTCAATACCTGAACGTTATGGATAGTGTAGGTAGGTTGAGGGATCCAGTGAAGGAAAAGTTAAATGAGTTATAGGGAACTACAATGTTGATCCTGTTGCTGACTATGTGATGCGTTTGCTTAAAAATGGGAGGCGAAAATTGGAAATAAGGAATCGGCTGAATACCTTTGTGGGTGATGACAGAGACTCCTTTACATCTTGGTTATGGAACCATTTACAATCAAATCAAGATCTATATGCAAAATCAACAGAGTCTCATCTCGAAAAAGTGGCCAAAAATAAACCTCAAGCCTAGCAAGCAACAGTCAATAGCCCAGCACCCCAAACCCAAACTCAAGCCCAACCTCAGACTGACGAACCAAGATCGCTCATTGAGACGGTCAACTATCTTTTGTGTACTGAACATTGCAGGAGTAAGATTGCTAAACTCAGGACACTTAATTCCAAAATGGCAAATGATTACAACAATGCAATGACTCAGTGCATAAACCTTCGACAAAGTAACAAGTTGCTTACTGAAAAGGTTGAAGCTCAAAAGAAAGATATAGCTCAGCTCCACTAGGACATCAATCAACAAAAATGTTGGGCTCATGATTACAAACACAAACTCAATATGAAAAATATGGAACTTCAGTCTGTGAGAGTTGAGCTAGAGCTCCCAACTGATAAGTGTAACCCCCAAAAATCATTAATTTTAATTGACTAGTATGCTTTCTTGTATGATGGCATAAAATAAAATAACCAAGCTATTTAACTTAGTTAAATAGTTAGTCAAGTAATAAGAGAATGAAACTTAGTGTTATTGGTGACAAAAGAATAACTAGAAGGACTAAAAGTGGGGAAATTGAGTATAAGTTTCATATAAACTAGGAAATTAAGTATGTATGTGTGTGTGTTGATGGTGTGGTCGACACCCACAAGAAGAAACATGGGGAAACCCTAAATTCAGCCCCTTTTGTCCAAATTGAAGGTGGATTCAAGCTAAAACTCATGCATGTACTTGAATCCTTGATTATCTAGTCCTATAAATTACATGGTAAGTTGTAGATTCTCATTGGATGGCCTTTTTAGAAATGAGCTATGATCAAATCCGTAAATTGGTATGAAATTAAGTATGCTTATGTGTTAAAATCATCATATAGAACACGTGTTATGCATGATTTCGATTCATTTGATGTTTGGAAGTAAACCCATTTTGGTTGATGAAGATGGTGACATAGGTATGTCACCCATGTCTAATCCTAGTGCAAATTTGATGAATAATGTTTTGTGTGATGCTTATATGTTAGTTAGTTTGAAGTATAGTATGAAATTTATTTGATTATAGTGGTGTTGATAAGATTAATGCAAGAAATGGGAATTTAAAGCATGAACGGGTTGTACATTATGCTTAGAAAATAGTATGCACACCAAGTGTATGATGAAATGTCTAAGTGAAGTTAGGATGCAAAATTTTATGAATTGGCTTGACATATATGAATGAAATATGATAATGATGTAATTAGTAGTAAACTAACTTAAAGAATGTGCTTTAGATAGAACTCATACGAGATTTCGGGTTGAATGTATGCTTTGGTTAAAATCATGCATTAGGAGCTTGTACCATGTGCTTGGATGGTGTGATGTTCATCATGTATTCGATTGATTGTTAGTTGGAATCAAGAAGTGAAAGTGTACTATGTCCATAGCAAATGAACTCACTAGCAACGAATGATGTTATTATTATGTTAAATTGACTAACTTTGTATGTGGTTGTCAAATGTAGAATTATGAAAGTATTAGCATGAGTATAAATGAATTATGTGTACGTTGTATATGCGACTAAGTGATTGTGTAGTTTTAGAGTCATACGTCATTAGTGTGAAATGCATATGAAATTATCACTACGGTCCGCCATATCATTATGAGTGTGTTAATAAGTTGAAAATACGAAGGTATGAAAGTAAGATAGTTGACTTTCATAAAATCAACAATGTATAAGTAGCATATCTAGACTTGCGGGCACAAATACGGGTAGAGAAGTCATATGTTATGTATTAGATGATTTATTGAATGTGTACTGTGATAATTGAGTTATGAGTACGTGAAATAAGGTGGTCGTTAGTACATGTCTCATATATGCGATAGTTGACTAATGCAAGACAAGTAATATACGAATGGAAAATAATGAAGGTTAGTATGTATGATCACATGTGCTAACTGTTTTATGAATGTGGTGACATAAGGATATGGGCCACATTAGCACGGACTCGAGCATGGAAAGCTAAGGAGTCATGGAAAACAAGGAAGCAAGCACGATCGCGGAGGCACAAGGTAAGTGAGTTTCGAAATCTCACCTCTTAGTACGTAAATGAAGATTGGTTGTATGAATGTTAGGAGTTAGGAAGAAATGGTTAGGAGATGTATGTAAATGAGACAAGAAATGTTATAGTAAGTTGTTCAAAGAACAAACATAATGGAAAATGCTTGGTATAATCAAACGGGTCAAAACGTAGAAAGTAACATAGCAAGATGTGGTAGTTGGTTTAAAACATGGGGTTAAGTATTAGAAGGATATGGGGCTTGAAAATTGATATTTCATGTTTTGGAACTTCCGGGATACACGATGAGTGGCTGAAACGAACAAAAAACGGAAAACCACGTTTTCAGCTGCAGAGGGGGCGTCGGTGACGCCAGGCCATTCTGCTGCCGACGCAAAAAGTCGCTGTCTTCGCGGGTTTGATGCCGGAAGCTTGTTTTTCGCGTTTTTCGCACCTTTTCTTGTTTCCTAGGCCCCATTTAGTTTCCCAAAGGTATCCCAAGCCTATCTTAAAGTTTTTATAGGGTTCGGGTAAGAACGGAAGCCTTTGGATCGCGTACGAAGACGTGATATGTACACTAGATTATGTAAATGTGATTAGATGTGATAATACATGTAGACTAGTATGTAAGAAAATTTATGCATAGATTTTGTGTTTATGATGTACTTAATGGTTATGTAAGCATGTAGGACTTATGTAAGAGATTTGGTAGGGAGATATGTAAGTTTCGTAGAAGGTCTTTTATACACGAAAGAGTTGGATTAGATGGTCGTATATGCGTTATTATTTTATACGTTTCCAAAGAAAGAGCCTGTACGAAGAAATATATGGTGTTAATATATAAGAATTTATAATGCTAACCAATTGTTTGAGAATGAAATTTAATGCAGGTATATTATTGTATACTCATCAGAAGGATAACTAGATGGAATCTACAGAAGGATAAAATACGAAGTGATCCTTTAGTTATATACTTAGATTATATAATGCTTTAAGTGCTAATAATGTGAATGTATGTGGTGAATGCAGGCTGTGCAGATTTATGGGTCATAACCATCAAGAGACGTAAACGATTAAAGATCAAGTTATAATACAGATTGTACGGGAATGTGTGGTCTTGCTGTTATTAAAAATATGATATGTTTATGTATCAAAATGAAACGAAAAATGTAAATATCGATAAAGACTTACCATAGAAAGGACTTTTAATCATGATGGAATAATCTTAATAAAGGAAGTTTTATGTCACATATTTCCGTTGCGTCTTTTCGGTCTAAACGTGTTAGGGTCTTACAATAAGTATCAACAAAACAAAGTAAATATAAAGAAGTTTGATACATCCAGCAAGGTCGTTCAAGACGTGTGCAATGTGCAATTGGCCTACAAATCGAACAAGGGGAAAGGTTTGGGATATAACCAGGTTGCCCCATCATATAATCACCCCAACTACACAAGAATGACTGAAACCGAGGAAGAGCTTGAAAACGCACAAAAAATGGTGTATGGCAAACCTGATGAAGTGAAGACCGACGTGAACAAGGCTCACAAACACAAACTAAACAATCTAAACCTTCTGCTTGTGATGAAAAGGTTCAAAACAAGCCAAAAGAACCGAAACGAGCAGATAAAAGATGGAGAAATAAGAAGCCTACTCATCAAGGAAGATCACAATCGCCCAAGTCGTCAATGGGTAGTAATAGTCCTCAAAAGGCTTGTGATGTGAAGAATGCCTTTGTTAAGCTAGCCAGTATCGGCAAATGTGAAAAATATGCCTTTGACCGTGCTAACAAAGCCTTTGGAAAGGTTGGTGAGATTTCCGAACAAGACTTGCAGTCTAAGCAATACAAGAAGTAGAATCAAAAGAAATCTCCACCACAGAAGGCCCTTGCAAACGAGAAGTACAAACATCCAAACTCATCTTCGTCTGCAAGAAATATACAAGGATTTCAAGCACAGAAGGGACCAATTCCTCCTTCAGGGTCTAAAGGAGCAAAACAAGCTGATCAGAATGCCTTATATGTGAAGAGACAAACATGCTTCAATTGCAGCATTTCTGGTCACATTGCTCGGAACTGCACACATCGTCCCCAAGTTCCGTATTATGCTCAAAATCAGAAGGTTACACCAAATAAAAACCATTCCAAGCCGATGAAGGTCTCATCACTTAAGGCAATGAAGATTGTGAATCCCAAGGTTAAACCATCTGATGGGGATTGGAACGCTGCTAAAAACAAACGCAAGGCTGTTCAGGAACAAAAATCTTTTTCTAAAACGAATAAACCTGAAACACCTAAAGTTGCCCAACCAATGGCAACAAACGCGTTTGTTAAGCTAAAACAAATTTGGAAAACCAAATGCAAAGCAGCGACGCCTCTAATCCTTGAAACAAAAGGGGACATGTGTTTAAAGGAAGTGTCTTATTTTGATGCTTCAGGATACCCATGACCATAATTGCCTAAGTACCATTGTCTTACTAATCTCCTTATTTTTCAGGGACAACCAAGGAGGAGCTGTTAACAATCCTTGGAATATTGATAGCGGTTGTTCCAGAGACATAACGGGTAACATTTCACTGTTGCAAAAAGTTTAAATTTTTTTACAGATGATATGTTTTCGTTGGAGGAGATGAGGTAAGATAAGATCAGCAAAAAGGTACAATTTAAATTTCGTGCTTTAATTTTGAGATTGATTAGTCTTCAATCTAATGACGGAACGGTTGAGCAAAACCAACAAATAAATATTCCTTTTCTTTCATTTATAATTTTGTACATAAGTTTCCATTATTAGGTAAATTTGTGCATAAAGTGTGATGCACAAATTTAGGGGGGAAGAGGGAGGTATATGTACATACGCATTGTTTGAGGGGGAGAAAATGAGAAAAACACAAAAACATTTGAAAAACAGAAAAAATACAAAAACATTTGAAAATAAGAAAAATCCAAAAAGATTTATTGCATAAATTGGGAAGAGAAATGAATATTCGTGCTAAAGGGCTTGACTGACACATGTAAGGTGTCATAGTTGAAATGACTAGGATCTAATTTGATATGTCAATAGGCTTTACGCTTAAAAGATAATATATACTAAGTGATATAAAATAATGAACTATTTATCATGTGGGTAACATACCATCGACGTATGATTTATGGTCTTAAATCTTGCGTTGATAAATAGCCAACGTCTGATGTTTCGGGTCTTTATGCTGTTGAGTCATCCGGGATATCAGGGCTTCCCTTCTGTTGCATCTAGATATATGCAGACCTAGGCACAGTCAGGATATCCTAAAAAGAGCCAAAATTGAAGGTCAAAACCTTATCGGAAGACAAACTCAATTGAGGGAATTCCATGTGCTTGCAAAAGGGAAATTTGTACCGTAAAGGTATTTGCCTAACCCTCGTCAGATGTTGATTGGTCACTTTGCAGTACGATGTACTGACCTGCTCACCAACAAGTCTAATGTTGTAAAAGAGAAAGGATGATCTCAGTATACTCACCTGCTACAATGAATCGTTGTGCTTACCTTGATCGCGGGGGTATGTCATGGTATGGGACACATGGGTATTATAGTATAATATTACCTTAAACGTATCACGAAGTTGAAAATTGATCATTAAAGTTTAAGTGGACAAACATATTGGCAATCACTTAGACCAGTCTAAATAAACTCGCACCAAAAGTGTTCCTTGTTCCGTTTGAGATCGATTTTGATTCCATTGCAATTGTATAGTTAGTTGTAGTTGTTGAGTTTGTTTATTTGTGTTTCCGTTTATATTCTTATATTTAAAAATTAAAGAAAAGGAAAATTCAAAAATCCAAAAATAGTGTCTTACTTTTACAAAATCAAAAATAAAAAAATAGAGTGCTTTATTTGTTTTATTAAAAATCTTTAACCGTTCTTGAAGATTTGATTGATCATCAAAAGATAAAAGAAATTTGAATTTTGATCCAAGTACAAGTACTTGGATGTACCAAGTGTTCGCATGGTACTTTCCTCTGCTACATAGAAATGTTTGCTTATGAATTTCTAAGAATTGTGAAGATCTTGATTTAGATTAAGAAACAGGGGTTGATGCAGGTTGAGATGCTGTTAGTTGCTGACAAGCGTGAATCATCATGACAAGATGTACCTGAGTCAGAAGAACTAGATACGAGCCATCGTCTGACAATAACAGTACATTCTAAGAAGTACCTGTGAACCTGCTTGCTTGAAAGAGAAAGATTGACAAGGAAAAGAGCTGCCGATAATCCTCCTCTTGCATTCTTTTTGACAAAGACGTTTCAAGCAAAGTTGATCGAGATCCTGATATGAAGCTAACCGCAAGAGCTGAAGAAAGAGACCCAATGCTAAGAGTTAGTTGAAGTGTGAGGTCCTAGAAGTGTGAGACTAAACTTCCACGACATCTGCAGCATAAGGAAAACCATAGAATCCATTGAAGACATTGCTGAATTCATGCTATGAAGACAATTTGATGCATCAGTCTAGGGGGATATTGTTAGGTCCGAAAAGTGTGAGACTGACGCATCAATTTAACTCAATGGACTTGGTTGCGAACTGGGGTTTATTTGGGTTAGTTTGTATCAGGTTTGGACCTTTATAGGTCATTTGGGCTTGCCATAGGCCATGTGGGCCAGGCAAGCCCAAGGGGAGCCCATATGGGGAATGGGCAAACCCTAGGTATATAAGCTAGTACTATAACTTTTCTAGGGTTATGTCTTTAGAAAGAACCTTAGGAGCCTCCGTAGATATCTAGAGATCAAGTAACTTGTATCAGATGGTTTTGCTATTCGTAATAATAGAATCGTATGCAAGTTTGAAGTGATTCGGTTGTTATTCTTACTCATCTCAATCTTCTTATTTTTTTGGTTTTCTTGAATATCATCAAGTTTGGATTCCGCCCCATCCTTGGTGATTGTTTGATATCGTTGTTAGACCCGGATTATTCGGGACTTACATAGAGGATTGGATATTTTCTTCTCTTGCATCAGCCAACTTTTGCATCCTCGCTTCCTTCTTTTGGACGTAAACTCTTATTTCGTCGCTTACCAATCCATGTTAGCATATTGTTTGGCTTGACGACCCCGGAGTTCTAACTTGGTTCCTCCTCTTGGGTTGCGTTGGGCTAACTTTGTCGTTTAAGTCCGGCACTGACTTTTTGGAAGCCCCGAAATTAGCCGAATTCAAGGATTTTCGCTTGCTAGAACTTTCACTTGAATATTCGTTCAACAAGTTGATTTGACCCCATCTGGCTGCGTATTTAACAACGTTCCACTCTCTCGTGCTTGAACGCTTGTTTATGTTTTCTTAGAAATCTTCTTGCACCTTTTCAAAAACTTTTTAAATCATTGCACCCGCTTTTACGAATGCGATCCTATATGTTTGAAAAACAATGAAATTAGAAATTATAAAAAGTTAAATTTAATTAAACTAAATTATAATATTTACCGCTTGAATGTAAAGGTCGTTGAACCAATTAATTTTCATCAACATTGGACTCCAGTTTGAGTTTAGTTGGTCGTGCGTCCGGTCGACATTACCCGAAGCCCAACGAAGTGTTTGTGGACCGCTTTTCACAAACCGTCTCTTCTTTGATGGTTTCCTTTTAACCAGTCTACCGATACGTGGAGGTATGCTTTAGCCAAAATTTATTCCTCCTCTGGACTCCGTTCCGTTGGGTTCGTCCGATTAGCGAATTTTCCCTTTTTCTTGCTTTTAGTGTTTTCCACAAACTACTTTACATGCTTTGTACTTCCAACTTGCATTTCTTCCAGATCGGGATCAAATTATGTTTCTTGGACGTATTCCTCGTCACCCTCATCTTCTTAACGTCATGACGTAGGTGGTAGCTCTCGTTCTTCATTTTCTTCTACAAAATGACAAGGGTTACTACACGACCCAGACAATCCGAAATATTGCATCGTTTCCGGCGAGAAATCAGACCGAACCGATGGAACCATAGGTTCTAAAAAAAGTAGTTAGGTTGTTACCCAAACATATAGGCCGGTAGAATTGGCTCGAACCGACGCCTCTTTTGATTGAACTGGTTCCTCGTTTGCTTGAACCGACACCTCTAGATTTTGTTAAGAATACATTGTAGAGAGTTAATATAGGGTTTTGGGAAGAAATGATTTTTTAAAGTGTGTGTGTTTAAATTATTCGGGTGAAAGATATATATATAATCTATAGGAGATGGATCATGAGAAAACTAGTTTAAATGAAAAAACAAAAAAACTAACTAAAAAAGCCAAAAAACATATCAATTTTTTTTTATTTTTTTTTATTAAAATTCGCTATATATATTATATAAAAAAACATAAAAAAATAAATAAGAAAAAACATATAATGCACATGTGCAACATAAACATATAATGCACATATGCAACATAAACATATAATGCACATTTGTAGTATACATATAGTGCACATGTGCACTACAAGTTTTTTTTTTTTTGAAAAAAAAGTTTTTTTTATACATAAAATGCAGCGATTTTTTATAAAAAAATAAAAAATTGTATGTTTTTATGCTTTTTATTGCTTTTTGAGTTAGTTTTCTAGTTTTCTCATGATCCTCTTCCTATATATATATATATATATACATATAAATATATATAAATATATATATATATAGGACAAGGATCCATTAGGAACCACCATTTATTGCGAGAACCGCGAGAATCAGTGTGAACACAAACAGTAATACCTAAAAAAATTCAAAAAAATACCAATTTTTTTTGTTTTTTTTAATATTTTTTTTTGAAAAAGTCGCTATATTTACTAAACAATAAAAAAAATTAACAAAAAAAAATAAAAAATTTTTGAGTACCAACTATCCATGCCCATGTGCATTTTCATCATTTCTTTGACAAATTCCATAATACATTACAAACATTAGACAATTGTACTTTCATTTACACTACCATGTGTAACACACTACTTTTTACGTTACCAATATTAGCAATGCACATGTGTATCTATATATATCAACATGAAATAAGGTGTTTTGGTACACTAATTTGAATACATTTTCTCTTTCATCTATCATACCATCCATAATACACTACCATGCACATGTGCATTTTCATCATTTCTTTGACAAATTCCGTAATACATTACAAACGTTAGACAATTGTACTTTCATTTACACTACCATGTGTAATACACTACTTTTTACGTTACTAATATAAGAAATGCACATGTGCATCTATATGTATCAACATGAAATATGATGTTTTGGTACATTACTTTGAATACACTTTCTCTTTCATATATCATACCATCCATAATACATTTCCATTACCTCCTACCATTTATAATACAATACCAATACCAATATTTTCAGTTTATTACATGTATATCAACACCGTTTATACATCCAATCAACATATTACATCATAAAATGACGACTATAATGAACCCATCAACCACTAGATATAACTAACCAAAAAACATATATATGAGCCTACTTCATCATTTAAAATCATAAACTATTTGTTACAAAAAACGGTATATAATTGTTATACATAATGATGCACATGTGCATTTAATGTAAAATTGAGTGTATTATGGATGGTATTGTAAATTAAAGTGTAATTGTCTACTAGTGATAACGTATTACTGAATTTTTCGAAGTTATGATACATATGCACATGTGTATGGATAACTGTTACTCGAAAAAAAAGTTTTTTGTTTTGGAAACGAAATATAACGATTTTTATGAAAAAAATATTAAAAAAAATTTGAGAGCTTTTTTGATTTTTTTAGATTTTATTTTGCAATAAAGGTGGTTCTCGCGGTTCTCACAATACAGGTGGTTCTCGCATGAATCTTACCATTATATATATATATATATATATATATATATATATTTGTTTAACTTTTTTTTATGAAACTGACCATTGACCAACGATCCGATTTCTCGAAATCATCACAACTCACACGAGTTTCTCTCCTAGTTTCACCAACCCGTCCAGCCAACCAACTAGGGTGGCAGCGGTATGCTGGCACGACCCGCTGGTGGCTACCCGGCGAGTGCCCCCTGACCCCTAATGGAGAGATGTTAGACCAGAGGGTATGGGGGTCGGCATAGGGCCGACTAGGAGCGGCGTCGCACCCCCACACCGCCCCTAGCCCCGGCACAGTCACACCCGACGCCCAAATGCCGCCCTTGCCTGCTCCACCTTTGCACAATTTTCAAAATAATGCCGTTGGGCCGGCTCTTTTAAAAAAAATGTTTTTTTTTACTTTAAATACCAAAAAACCTCCCATTTTTTATACCACATTCACTCAAAATCCACCCACTCTTCTTATCAACTTTAAAAAATCTTTTCTCTTTTTTATAAAAAAAACATGAATCATTTCAACCCGAACAACCCGAACCCGTTCAACCCGAATAACCCAAACAACCCAACCCGAACCTGTTCAACCCGAATAACCAAACAACCCGAATCCTAATCCTTTTTCCACGCCCGGTTACACACGACTATCGACCCCTCTTGGGCGACACCGCAATTCACCTTTTCGGGATTCCAACAATCACTGAACGCGTTCCATTCCATGTCTTAAGTCCAACAAATGCATCAATATCAAGCTATTCAACAAATGATGTTCCGAAACCCGTTAGGATTCTTATTTTTTTATTTTATGTAAATTTTTAAAATTTATGTAGTGGATTTAATTATCTTGTTTCATGTTTTATTTTTATTTAATATATGTAGTGTTTTTATAAAACTAAATTAATAAAAACTAAAAACTAATTTAATATTAAAGTGGGGTAGACCCATCCCTCCAACCCCCTCATTTTGCAGGAGGGTCATCCTCTAAAGGATGAGAATGTGGCATCCTACGTGACGGCCCATCCCCTTAAGGATGACCCTCCCCATACCCTCTAGTCTTATCAATCCAAAATGGTCATCATAATTGGTTTTGAATTCTTGAAAACACGTTACATGAATGTGATGGTTCTAACACTTAGGTGCTTCAACGATGTCTATTGTTGTCGTTAAGAATCTTCTTATTTTCTTAGATAGTTAGCACCATTTTCGTTGTTATATAAAGGATATATTAAACTTTAAGGATATATATATATGTATAAAATGGTGGTCTACTTTCCATTTGAAGAAATAGAAAATATAAAATAGAAACGAAACTTGCTAGTATAAAAAAATTAGCTAAATAGCTAGAGAAATCATGAGGGGGATTGTTATTGCTTTTGTCTCGTTGTTCACTTTTAATGTTCTTATTATTCACGTTCAACCTTCGTTTACATTATTACTTATGTTCAACCCTCGTTTACATTTTTACATATAATGTGTCTTATACATAGGTGAAGGAGAGGGGCCTTTAAAAAAAGAGTGGGGTAAAGCTTAGGCTATCTTTTGATGCATAACATGAGACTACCCTTCCATTTAAATGAAATAATGCTCGGCAAGTTAACCAACATTCATACTAAGCTATATCTCAGATGTTGAATGAGCACATAAGGCTACCTACTATGATTTCACATATTTTTATTTTACATCACTGTCACGTCATAAAGTAACTATCAGAGCATTCACATTGATATCCCTATAAATATACATACATATCCACTGAAAAACAACTACTATATCCATATATTTCCACTAAAAACAAAACTTTTTCTCTCTCATTTTCAATTAAATAATATTTTTTATACCTTTATCATTACCTTTTTTCTCTCCTCCACTCACAACCATTTCTAAAAATATTACAAAATTTATACAGTTTTCTCTCTTCAGATTTTTTCCCATAATTTACAGATGAACAATAACTTTCCCATATATTTTTTCTCTCTCCTCTACTCACAACCTACCAATCATTCCATATAATATGACCACCCCAAAAAGCCACACTCCGACCAAAAAAACCCACCCTCTAGGCAAGCAAACAACCCTTCCGGCGAAACAAAAACCTTTCATGTGGCTAGGCCCTACTTTTCTTCTCCCCTTCAAGTCGTGGCTGGCCTCATGCATGCCTCTCCTCGCACCTTGGATAACACCGCCTTCGGCAATGTGTGACGCCGAGCCATGCCCGCCGCCACTCCATGTGGTTGAGCGTTGCTCCATACTGAATGGTTTAAAAGTAATGTGAATATTGAGCAAATTATAAAAAACAGTCCCTTGTTAACTATAAAGTTACCAAAATAGTCCTTTAGATGTAAACTAATCGAGATGCCCTTTGAGCCTAACAGAAAAACTATCATTTAATAACCTTGGTAGCTACACCCCACCCCGGTTGTTACAATATGAAATGTTGGAACCTCCGAGTGTGATTTTAAACTATTAATACTTGACCTTGTTACATTCCATAAACAACAAGGACTAATGGTGTAATTAAATATTTGCCAGATTATAGACCCCTATACTACACAAGGTCCAGTACCTAAATGACGCAATAAAAATATTTATAATTATAAATTACATATTATATTACACGTAATAATAAAAAAATTACAAATTAATGTCACATTTATAACTTAAAAATATATTAATACAGATACAAATTACAAATCTCTTAAAACTTATTTGTAGACAACATTGGATGTCCCTACATGGAAGTTTAGCATTTTTATCAACAATTAACAGTTTAAGTGCATCTCTACATTCGACTGTGAAATAACCATGTGTAGACGATGCGAAAACACTGGTTATTTTAAAAACAAATCAACTATGGATAGTAATTGTCTTTGAATTTTATTTATTGTAATCACGGATATTAAACGATGGAAAACCTCCTTTTTTGATCTCGTGTATTGCACCGAGGTTGAATAAATGAGGCGATGAGAAATGGAAAAGTATGCGTATTTATTTGAATTTTTAAATTGATTTCTCCTAAGTTGTATGTTTTTTATATAAGGAAAAATTACAAGTTTTGTCCTTTATCTTGATACCTTTTTTCAAGCGCTGTCCTTTTTAACGAGTTTTGTCCTTTATCCTTCTCTTTGCTCATCTCCTTAGCAATATTCTTAGCTTGTCTTGCCTTTAGCTTCAAATACTCATCTAAGTTTCTAGGCTTGTGATAACCCAAGAGAGATGTGAAGGACAATTGTGATGCCTCTGTTGTATAAAAAGATTCAATTTCTCCTTGAATTGCTAGGAGTTCTAGAGGATACTGAGCAGCCAGTGGGACGACAAATGATGGTTGATAGATTGGAATTGAGTGGATTTAGATGGAAATGATGAGAGTGGTCTGGCTGGAATGGGGGCGGATGATAAGGGAATTGGTGATGGAATTTCCTCATCATCTTCTTCCACTACAAAAGTTTTTCTTTTGCGTGTGAATTTGATTTTAGGTGAAGGTTGGCGTGTTGGGACTCTTGGTGGTGTGGAAAATGGCTATGTTAGTGTAGGCAAGGTTTTCATGGCAGTGGATTGGTTAACATCTGCTGGAACATCTTCTGTACCAGCATCTTTGGGTGAGGTGGTGATTTTGGAACGTCTGCTAGAATATCTGTTGTACCAGCATCTGTTTGTTTAGTTGGTGGTGATTTTGGTGATGGTTTCTTTTTAAGTGATTTTTGTGGTGAGGGTTTGGTTTTGGTTCCAGCAGAGGATACACTTTTTGTAGGCTTAGCAGTGGTTTTAGGAGATGTGGTAATTGGCTATCTAACATTTCTTGTTAACTTTCTCCTTTTTGAAGTGCCAATATATTCTTTTCCATCTGCATGGCCTGTTTTTGTTCAATTAGTAAAGAAGCCTTGCTTTCTAGTGTGTCTTTCCTTCTCTGCTTTTCTAAGGTAATCTCTTCTACTTTCTTGTTTTGGATCTCATCAATCCCTTTTCATATCCAGCATCAGATGCCTCAGTAGAGGTTTTGATTGGAGCAGACCCCGGCTTTTGTTGTTACACCTTTGATGGTTTTGCTTGTGAAGAAGGCTGCAACTTTCTCAACTTATCATTCTCCCCCTTTTTGGAATCATCGTCTACTTCTTCGTGAAGAACTGTTGCAGGGGCAGAGCCATTGGTCTTTAATAGATGTTGTCTGATAGCCTTAATGTCTGCTTGGGTAACCTTGTATCTGGCCTTAACCATATTTCTGATCAGTTCCATGTAAGTGTTGCGGTTGATATCAGCTAAATTCCTTTGAGCTAGCATAATTGGTTGCACTAAATTCCACAGCTCATTGGCAATTTGCTGAGTAGAAGGTTGACTTTCAGAGTTCTTCAATAATTATTTCATCATGCATTTCACTTCTTCCATAGAAATTTCCATAGAACTCATTCTCTTCGTCAAATCCTTGCATCTTAATTCATCACCTAACTTAATAGTATCATCTGAATCCCTACCAGAGGTAGTTGTATTTGGATCTGTAATAGGAGAAGACTCCAAATTAATAGACTCAAATTGTGGGTCCTGGATCCAGCGGTTCTAGACGGAAGTTTGGGCGTATGATAGTACTAGTTCGGTAGAATGTTACTAAGAAAGGAGTAGAAACAAAATCAGCGGAAGCTTCATTCATTTATGCCAAAAGAGTATATATCTTGTCAAGCCGGCGAAATTCTAGAGAAATTCCGCCAGCGTTTCCCCTCTGGAACTTCCAAAACTTACTGAACTTTGAACACACAACACCTATATATAAACATGACCAACTCGTGCGACGTGAGCATTCTGCTTCATACGAAGTGACATTTACGCACCTCTCACGTTCGCACCTAGGTGGTGTGTTCGTATCTAATCTATACAATATTCAACACACACTCTATCTAGCCTATTCGCACAGTTGTTGGAGCAGAATGTCTATAGCCTACGTCTTAGGGTAATGTCGTATATGTAACAGGGCTTAAAAGTTAGATTTTATATTGTTTTGTATGTATTTGAGCCACTTCGTACGATGTGTTGTCCACCTCGTACGAAGTGATGTAGTTTACTTCGTACGAAGTGCACTTCGGACGAAGTGGCAAGACTCCCCTTAGTGCGAAGCTGTCATGTCTATAAATAACTGAGCTGGGGTCTTGAGTCCTTAGCTTTTTTTTCTGATTGAAAGGAATATCCCTGTCAGTTTTGTTTCTGATCTTTAAATGTTTATCAAGATTAATGAAGTAGAAACATTGAAATGGTATATTTGATCTTGTCAACTAGTTAATGATGAATTTCGCGCAAGTTAATTAGCTCAAGTCGGGTCCTGTGCTTTGGAGGAGAGTTGATCCTCCCACAAGTGGTATCAGAGCCTGGAGGCCTGATTTGAAGACAATTGATCAAGCCTCAGCAATTGAAGACTTCTTATTCTACTCCTTCTTCTTATTTTTATCAGATCTGGACAAATTCATGGACAAAATGCACTGATTTTTAAGTATTATACATAAAAACCATTTTAATCAAACCCTTGAAAAGATCAGAACTAAAAACAACTAAATTCATGTCGAAAATTGCAAAAAAACGCGAAACTGTGAATACACTTCGTCCGAGTTGACACTATCACTTCGCACGAGGTGACCTACCTACTTCGCACGAAGTGTCAAAGCGTACCAAGATCGTTTTAAACATGTTTTTATCACTTCACACGAAGTGTGTACCAATTCGTACAAAGTGACCAGAAATTGTTTTTTGAAATTTTGTGGCCACTTCGCACGAGGTGTCACATCGCACAAAGTCATACTTCGTTCTAAATCCACTTCGCACCAATAAAGTGTTAATCAAAATTTCGATAAAAAATGGAGAACGAATTCTATAACGCGTTCGCCACATCTTCCGTTACAACCATTGCAGCTCAAAACATGAATCTTGAAAAAGAAATGGGGACCATGACAAAACCCCCGAAACTCATGATCTAAGAAGACTATGATAGTTGGAATGAAAGATTCATAAATTGGGTACAAGTAAATAATATTACCTGCTGGTACGCCATTGAAGAAAAATACGTTGCACCAGAAGGTGAAAATGGACTAGTGAAGACATTGACACAGTTCACACCAACAACGAAAGACAAGTTTGTAAATGAAAAGAAAATGATGAATATATTACAGCAAGCAGTTAAATAGATTTTTTTGGTTTTTTTTGCAACATGATGATGACGCTCAATCTCTGCGGAATGGTTTGAGACTTAAGTTTCAAGGAATCTCTCAAACAAGAGAGTAACAACGCATTGTTCAGAAAAGAATTTGATATCTTCAGTCTACTAAAAGGTGAAAATATGAAGCAGTTGATCGAGAGATATTGTCATCTTGTGGTTCAGATGAAACGTATGGGGATTCAGAAAACCAACGAAGAGTTAGTAGACAAACTGGTCGATGCCTTGCAAGAAGGAGAATGGACTACTTATTTAACCATTCTGAAAAACAGTACAGAATATGGTACTTTCACCTTGCTGAAATTTATTGACAGTAAGAACAAATGTGCTCACATACAGCAAGACATGAACATGTATTTCAAAGGCAGTTTTGTAACAAATATACAAAGTCCAAAAATCGAGACTGATTTCAGTACAAACTAAAAGTTCGTCTTCAAACCAGTCTAGTGGTTTTCAGTTATTCCCATCATATGAACCTAATTCTCCTCAAGCACCGCACAATCTTCACAAAGCTCACAGTCCTTAGAGCGTCTAAAGCATTCAAACTAATTCAAACCAGAGAATTTTACAATGCAACATTGCCATGAATCTTCAAAATGCACAAGATTTCAATGAACAAACTGCTAAATAGCACATTGCTTTGCTTGCATCCGTTCTTGAATCCTATGAAAGTCTGGTAGCCGGAAAGATCGGGAACCCAAATATGACAAAAGTAGACTACAATCAGATCTGTCCGGAAGAATTAGAGTTAAAGATATTAAGTGGTGCACGACTTCAATTGTTCAAAGGGCTCAACGATTTATGGAGACCATGGGCATAAACAGTCTGGGAGAACTTGATGGTAAACTTGGTTTTGATAAGTCAAAGGTGACGTGTTTCAAATGCCGAGGAAAGGGGCATTTCAAGAGGTAATGTCCAAACCATGAAGTTATGGGCAATCATAATCCATTTGCTGATGATTTTTGTAAAAGGGATATATATCATTGAACGTAACCTCAAACAAGTAGTACAGATTGAAGATGGTCCATCAAATACGAAGGATAAAGCTCTTGTTGTCACCCAAGAGGATGAAAGATTCAACTGGAACAAATACATCATGAACAATGAAAGCCTCGCATTGTTGGCAGAGATAATTGAAGAACCAAAACAGACCGAGGAAGAATATGCTGAGGCTTCTTTTGACGAAGCTCTAGAGGAATATTATAACACTTCGTCTGAGGAAGAAGAACTTTTACATTGTGCATTTAGACATTATTACCTCCTAATATTCTTAAAAATTTTGTAGGTTACTTTGGTTTGAGCTACCAAGAACACTGTGAGGAAAAGCCAAAGTCTGAAGTGGTGGAGGTGATAGATGTGAACAAAGAGATGACCGTCGAAAATATAACTGAAATAGCCAATAAAGCTATGATGGCTAACCTAAAAGAGGTAGTTACTGAGGAAGTTCAGGAAGATAAATTCGAATCGGTGAACGAGTCTGTCAAGGAGTCGGTGAAGGAAGTGATTAAAGTTTAAATTGTTGAAGTCGAAAAACCTTGTAAGAAGTGCGTAGAGCCTTGCAATGAGTGTTTTGAGAAAGATAAAAAATACAAAGAATTGAAAAAGCATACAGATAATTTGTCAAGTGATTATAACACAACTAAAGTGGCATATGACAAATTAAGTAAAACTATTAGATAGTTTGAACAAATCAATAGGGAAGATGATAAAACACTTTCGATGCTCAAGGCAACCATAATGGACAAACAAATGGCCATCAATATTCACTTAAATACGACTGCCGAGCTAAAAAGTGAATTAGAGAAATTGAGAATCGAAACAGAACGTGTTAACAAATTGTTAATAAGTTATTCCAACAGTTCATATGTCATTGATAATATTCTTCCAAAGATTGAAAGTAAAGAAGATGATAAGAGTGATAAAACAAAAGTGTAGGTTACGATCGAGTTCCACCACCCATATGGGAATTCTATGCAAGAAAGAAACCATCTGGGTGGAAAAGGCTCTCAACTTAAAATTGAAAACCAAAAAGAATAACGAGCTGCCCGAGAACATCGACGTAACATACACTAACACAGAAAATGACTCTGAATCTGATGTGGTAAAGACAGTTGTCAAAAACATTTTGGGAAATGAGTCTGATAACATTGATTTTGAGGGTGCGGAGTCAAATTTTGAGAAATCTGATTCAAGTCCACGTTCTGAGAATGAAGATAGTTTTCATAAAAAATTCATTTCTTCATCAGAAAACAGTTTGAATAATGATCCAAATGTGGTTGTTTACAAAATGAATGGATCGGATAAACTGTATTCTGATGAGGAATTTCCAATTCTGTTGGGATTGAACCTGTACAAAGGAACAAATGATATAAAGCCAAAATACTCTATCAGCAGATTGGTCTTTCTATCAGTACCTAGAACCTCTGATTACCTAAACTCTGCCTTCTAAAGACTGATACCTTTACATCATCTGATATGCAATTGCTAAAGGTCTAATAGAAGAAAAAGGAGCAGAGCTTAACCATCAGAGTTTAGATTATTTGTTTTTATTTTCAATGTAACAGTGCTTTTGCACTAATAGTTGTTAGGGATCAGTGTTTAGATAGTTTGTTATTATTGTTAGATGTCACTATCAACCCTAACGTCATCAAAGATGCTCAGAGGTTAGATAGGTTTAGTATAAATAGTAGTGTCGATGTAACAGTACAATTCTTAAAAAGATCTTTACACCAATCATCTTCTTTCATTTTCTGTACTATCAAGCTTTATTATAAGAGGCCGAGGGGAGTTTGTGAATCACATGCAAAGTTTACATACTTGAAAGCATGATGATGATAAAACAAACGACCTTTACTTGTAGTAAAAGTTTTCCATTCTATTCCGCTGCATTTACTTTAAACTTCAATCATATTTCCATTTTTGAAACAAAAACTACAAGTAAATCAAATTCAGATCCTAACAATTGGTATCAGAGCTTGGTCAATCAGAATTTGATTAATATCAATTTGATTTGAAAGATCATCTCCCCCTGCTAATTAGTTTGATGGTTTACTTGAATACAAAGTTTTATTACGTTCAAAGTTTTTAAAACAAAAATATGTTGTAAACAAGCAGAAATGGCTCAAAACACACAAGATTCCAACATTGGATCCATGTTTAAACCACCAATGTTGAAACGAAATGAATATTTTATATGGCAACGTCGGATGGGTCACATCCTGGCTCAGCATTGGATCCATGTTTAAACCACCAATGTTGAAACGAAATGAATATTTTATATGGCAACGTCGGATGGGTCACATCCTGGCTCAGCAAAACACCGGCTATTGGCGATCTGTTGTGTATGGACCACATATTCCTATGGTTCCCAGCACAGAGGATCCCAATACTCAAGTGCCAAAAAGTCCCGAATATTAGTCCGAGCAAGACTTCCAGAAAATAGAGTTGGATGCAAAAGCGTTTAGGATCGTTGCTTCCGCGCTACCCAACGAAATCTATGCTGGATTGCTCCATTGCAACAGTGCAAAAGAGTTATGGGATGCCCTAAAAGAACAGTTTGGTGGGACTGAGGAGGTGATAGAGAATAATAGAGAAGTTTTAAATCAACAGTATGAGACGTTTTGTCACGTAAAAGGAGATCGTTAACAGAACAATTCGAACGTTTTAGCTGTCTCATTAGTGAACTAAAACTAGTTAATGTAGAATTTACAAATTCGACTATCAATAGTCGCTTTTTGAGATCATTACCAGAAAAATGGGAGACTGTAGCTTACATTACTCGAACATCTGTTGGTTTTAAAGAGATGACCTTACTCCACTTCATGGTCGACTTCTCACTTATGAGAGAGAGTTGAACCAGTAAAGGAAGTTACAAGAGTCTGGGAAAACAACTGACGACTATACCTTGGGTAACACTGCTCTATATAGTCAAGAAGAGAGTTCTCTTAGTGGGAAGGATCAAGGTTATGATCATTATATTGATATAACATCTGGAAACAATTTTACCTCTGATCCTTACACACCCAATTTTGCTTTTGCTGCAAATGGGGAAAGCCAAAACTCTGACAATATGTCCTTTGAAATGAATGATTTACAACATTTTGAACCCACTGATTTGGAAGAAATGGATATTTTACATCAGCTAGCACTGTTGAGTGTTAGAGCAAGTAAAATTTACAAAAGGACTGGCAGGAAATTTCCAGGATTGCACGGGGAAGGGGTTGGATAAATCCAAAATCAAATGTTATAAGTGTAATAGGTTAGGACACTTTTCCAGGGAATGCAGATCTCAAACTGCAGGTCCAATTGTGACTCACCCAGGCCCTAGACCTCGAAACACTACTCATTATTCCCATTATACCCTGCACCACAAAGCTACATACTGCACATTTTGCACATCCTGCTACTAATGTCCCTGTCCATTATATCCAAACTCCTGCTCCACAGATTCAGTATGTTCAAGCACCACCTCAAGTAAATGTGCAACAAGCACCATAAAGCACTCAAACTACTCAAACCACTACTCAGACAGAGGTTAATCAGCAAAGTTTCTTTGCACAAGGCTTTGTTGATTGGAGTAGTTTGCCTGAGGATTTATCTAATGAAAACTTTTGCTCTAATGCCTAAAAATGATTTTGAAAATGGAAATTTTTGTTTAATGGCCTTAGAAACAATTATTGAAGGTGATGAGTCTGTGGAACAAGGGTCAAAGTCTGATAAAGTTCAAAGTTGTGATGAAGCAGTGGTTACACTAGTGATTGATCAAAACACTGTTGATGAAGAAAAGATCTCTTTATCTGACCCATGGGATACTGATGTGTGTGAAGATGATTGTAATTGTGCTCTCATGGCTGCTACTAAAGTATCACCTCAGATCTTAAAGGATCTCTGTTCAGAAAAATGTATAATAGCTTTTGCAAACATTAAATAAATGATGAAAACCTTAGAAACAAAATGTTAGAAAATGAACTTAGTTTCGAAAAACTTTTCAAAGAGTTGAAATCAAAATTATTTTCAAAAGATTCTAAGGTAAGTAGCCTGAAGCATGAAGCTAGCATAACCAAGGACCAACTCCAAACTATGGTAGATAAATACCAAGTTTTCAAAAAGGAGTTAGAGGATACCCAGATCACATGTGAAAAATGGGTAGAATCTTCAAAAGGTTTTGAAATTATGCTAGACAAACAGATCAAGAGTAACATAAAATTTGGCATTGGTTTTGTAACTGAAGAAGAAGCCAAAGAAAATGTTACAAAATTTGATTCTGGAAAGGTTGAAGTAGTTCCAACAAATTTGGCTGGAAATGAGATAAAAATCAATGATAAAAAGGGTAAGAAAATTTCATTTGAAAAACATGAAGGGTCATCAACTTTTAAAGAAATTGAGAAATAGCAATTCAAACCCACATGGTCAGATGAGTGTGATATTTTTGAAAATTTCAAGCCAATGGACTTCTCAACTCTTGAAGGTGTCAAGGCACCAAAGGCAAGAATCATTCCTATCAAAGATCTTCCAGCAGAGTTTACAACATCTGCTGAGAAGAAATCAGATAAAAAGAAAAAGAAAAAAATCGAACATGAATTTTGCAACAAAAGAAACCATGTATCTGAAATCTGTTTTCTTTTAAAAGCATATGACATAAACAGAACACATGTAATCCCAAATGATTCAAAATGTTTTATCTGTGGGAAAACAAATCATCTAACTCATGAGTGTGTGTATCTTCGAACCTATGACCAAAAGGTAAATGAGATCAAAGCAAAAGCTCTTGAGAAAGAAAGTTCAAGTTCTGCTAGAAATAAATCTAAGCAGACGTTTGAATTTGTTGAAACATCTATTATAAAAGCATTGAACAAAACCTGTGTTCCCAGAGAGGTACAAGTGACAGATGCTCCACCTGCTAACAGGTATCCAAGAGGACATGATCAACCAATTTATCAAAAGGTTCCTATGAGCTATGAAGGTTACAAAAAACCTTCAAAGCCGAAAGTGAATAGATATCCTCATGGTTACCAACATCTGACTGGAAATGGTTCACAAAAGTGGATACAAAGGCAAACTCAAACCAGTGACCATAATCCTGGATTTGAGAGTGGACCATCTGTGAACCAATCCAAAGCCATCCTGGCTTTGGAATCTCATCCAAACTAATTGTTTACTTATGTGCATGGAGCTTCTACTTGCCTTGATAGTTTATAGTATGTAGATAGTGGAGGCTCCAGGCACATGACAGGATGTAGAGCCCTTCTCAAAGACTTTTTGGCTCATGGAAGGGGTAATATATCTTTTGGTAACAATTTTAAAAGGGAAGGTGTTGGGTTCAGGGTGTGTCCAGGCTGGGAATCTCAAATTTGAAAATGTTAACTTAATTGACAATCTAAAATTCAATCTTTTAAGTGTCTCACAAATGAGTGACAAAGGATATGGACCCTTTTTTACAAAGAAAACTTGTCAAATTGTAGGACCAGAGGTTGTTAAAAAGATTGATCAGATTATTGCTGAGAGGAAAGCATAACTTGTTGCTCATAGGAGTGGTAATGTGTATGTGGTTGATATGTTGAAGGATAACACTATGTCTAATGCATGCCTGTTCTCAGTTGCTTCAAGCAAAGAGACAGAGTTATGGCATAGAAGACTTGGGCACACAAATCTAAAGACAATCACCACTCTCTCTAAGAATTGCCTTGTCAGAGGTTTACCACATAAGCAATTTAATTGTAAAGAGCATTGTGTTTCCTGTTTAAAAGGTAAACAACATAAAAGCTCTTACAAGTCAATTGAAGAGTCCAAAACAACCCAGTGTTTGCAATTAATGCACATAGATTTGTTTGGCCATGTAAAAATCATGAGTTTAATGAAGAAAAGATTTTGTTTAGTCATTGTTGATGATTTTTCAAGGTTTACATGGACTTTCTTTTTACACTCCAAAGATGAAACAGCTGGCATATTGCAAAATTTTGTCAAACAAGTTGAAAAGCAATATGACCTGCCTGTAAAAATCTTTAGGAGTGATAATGGGACAGAGAAATAAGGAGTTATATGCCTTCTGTGAGTCAAAAGGGATTGCTAGGCAATTTAGTGTCCCAAGGACTCAAGAACAAAATGGGGTAGTTGAAAGGAAAAATAGAACTCTTGTTGAATCTGCAAGAACCATGCTAGTAGACTCAGGTTTACCCTTGTCTTTTTGGGCAGAGGTTGTAAACACTGCTTGTTATGTCAGAACAGAGTTTTGATCAACCCTAGGCATCAAAAGACTGCTTATGAATTGCTTTACAAAATCAAACCTCTGATCTCATATTTCAAAGTTTTTGGCTGTCCGTGTTTCATTTTGAACTTAAAAGATTCTATCTCTAAGTTTGCAGCCAAGGTTGACTGTGGTTATTTTCTGGGATACTCAACCACTGCCAAAGCCTACAGAGTTTTTAACTCAAGGACCAAGTGTGTTGAAGAAACTCTGAATGTAAAGTTTAATGAACTTTCATCTTTGAAAATCCCAGCAAATCCTGCTGAATTGTTTGAACTAGATAAATTTACATTTGAAGATGTGTCTGTCAAGACTAACACTGCAGGTACATCACAGTCATCACCACAAGAGCAAGGATATGATTGCATTCTTCCAAATTTCAAGATCTGTCCTTCAAGAAGAGGAGCAGATGTTAGTAACAATCTGGTTCAACATTGGTTAATTCTCAAACCTCTGCTAGCTCTCAAAACCAAAACACTGTTGATAAAAATCCATCAAATTTGGATAAAAATCAACAAACATCCACTACTATACCACCCATACCACCACCTCCATTCCAATCAGATACTGGACCATCAAATTCACCAACAAAGGTTAGCTCGGATGATACACATTTGCAAGCTTCACCCAAAATGCACTTGTCCCATATCAAGGTGATTTGATCTTCCTCAAAAGCCATCCATTGGATCAAGTTATTGGCAACATAAATGAGGGAGTGCTCACAATAAGCCAATCCCAAAACATTTGCCTCTTTGCTGGCTTTCTATCACTCATCCAACCTGTCAAGTATCAAGAGGCACTGAAAGACAATAGTTGGGTAGAGGCTATGCAGGAGGAGCTTCTTCAATTTAGAAGACAACAAGTTGGGGAACTTGTACCACTGCCTAAGGATGTGAGTCCAATTGGCACAAAGTGGATCTTCAAGAACAAAACAGATGAAAGGGGTATTGTTGTCAAGAACAAAGCAAGGCTCGTGGTTCAAGGCTACAGACAGGAAGAAGGCATTGATTATGATGAAGCCTTTCCTCCTGTAGCAAGGTTAGAAGCCATTAGACTACTCTTAGCTTTTGCTGCTAACCACAACATCAAAGTGTTTCAAATGGACATCAAACGTGCATTCCTGTATGGAAAGATCAAGGAACAAGTGTATGTGTGCTAACCTCCTGGATTTGAAGATCCATTTCATCCTGATCATGTGTACAGGTTAAACAAAGCACTCTATGGTCTTAAACAAGCACCAAGAGCCTGGTATGAAACTCTATCCACTTTTCTCTTATCCATAGGTTTTTCAAGAGGTAAAATTGATAAAACCTTGTTTTTAAAATGGAAAGGAAAAGATTTGATGCTTGTCCAAATTTATGTGGATGACATCATTTTTGGATTCCCACGTGCACTGCCATGTGTGAAGAGTTCAGAAAACTCATGGCAACAGAGTTTGAAATGAGTGCAATGGGTGAGTTGCAATGTTTCCTTGGTTTACAATTCAAACAAATGCAAAATGCCACTTTCATCCATCAAAACAAGTATGTCAAAGAACTGCTTAAAGAGTTTGATATGGATGATTGTAAAACTTGCAACACACCCATGGCAACTTCAAAGCTGGTCACTATTGTTGATAAAGATGACTTGGTTGATCAAACACTTTATAGAAGTATGATTGGGTCTTTATTGTACCTAACTGTTTCCAGGCCAGACATCATGTTTGCAACATGTGTTTGTGCCAGATCCCAGTGACAACCTAGAAAGTCTGATCTTCTTGATGTCAAAAGGATATTCAGGTACATAAAAGGTGCTCCCACACTTGGTATCTGGTATCCTGCTAATGGAAATATTGAGCTTTCAAGTTACTCTGATAATGGTTTTGCTGGATGCAAGACAACAAGGAAGTCCACATCAGGAGGTGTCCAATTCCTAGGTGATTGCCTAGTGTCTTGGCAAAGTAAAAAGCAAGTTGCAGTTTCCACATCCACTGCTGAGGCAGAATACATTGCTGTTGCAAGTTGCACTACACAAATCCTGTGGCTTCAAAATCAACTTTTGGATTTTGGTATCACTACTTTAAAGACTCCTCTCAAAATTGATAGTCAAGCAGCAGAAAATATCATCAAAAATCCAGTTTCTCATTCCACAACAAAACACATTGACATCAGACATCACTTTGTGAGGGATTGCTACGAAAAAGGTTTGATTTCTTTGCAACATGTCCATACCAAGGATCAGCTAGAAGATGTTCTAACAAAAGCATTGGATACATCTACTTTTGAAAGCTTGATCTCTAGGATTGGAATGCTAAACATGGATTAAAAACAGTTTTTCTGGTGATCCATGTGTAAATAGCATAAAAATGTTTTCAGAAAATCAAAATTTCTCCTTAAAAATAGCTTAAAATTGAATTTTTCAATAAATCCTTAAAGTCTGTTTCAAACCACTGATAGCATCAAAACACTGGTCGTTTAGAAAAGTCTATCCACTGTCAAAGTGTATCCTCTGATAGTGATAAAAAACTGTTCACATCCACTGCCATATTCTCAACAGTGTTTGTCGAAACAACTGTCTTCCATTTTCAATCAGAGGTTACACGTGGACAGATGTTATTCATCAGTTGTTTGCATCAGATGACATGCCATCATCACTTTTTCAAAACCCTTTAAAAACCATGTTTTATCCACAACAGAGGTTCCCCTTGCCGTATCAAATTCAAAATTCTCAAATCAATTTTTCTCTTAATCATGGCACCCAAAGCTAAATCAAAAGCAAAATCTCAACCATGATACATCCATGATTCATGAGTGTTTATCTTCAAAATCAGTTACCTGATGCTGATGTTAAACAAGGCGCTGTTACAAATCCAAGCGGCCTAACTCATGAAACTTTTACTAGAATAACTAATCAAGATAAAGTTTCCAAAACAAAAGTAGAGGAGGCTGAGCAAGCTTTACCAGAACAAAATGTTCAATCTCAACCTCCTGCTACTGAGCCCACTGCTCCTGGTGATCAGGGCTTTGCAACCACTGCCCTGAAACCCACACCAGCAATCTCCAAAAAGAAACCAAGGAAAATATCCAAGAAACCCACCAAACCGAAAAAGGGCCCTCTGGAAGATGAGATCCTAGAGGTTAACCCAGGGATAACACAAAAATCACTTGAAAACACTGCTGCTACTTCTTAATACCAGATGTTAGAATCTCAACCTGGCTTTGAAACTCCTCCTTCTTCCTCACAAAAGGAAAAGGTTGTAAACACAGGACACCAAATTATGAAGCTCTGGATCCACTTGGTTTCATCTTCCACAGCCCCTCTCACAAGGCAATGTCTCTTTCTTCACCACAACCATCACCAACAAAATCACTCCCACTAACAAAATCACTCCCACCAACAATAATGCCTTTGCTGAATGCAATAGACCTAGAACAAACATTAACCAGTTCTTCTCAACAACCTATCAATGAGAATATACTCCAACAAGTAATTGGGTCTGATTCTATGCTCACTGCTAGCCCATCAGCAACTGGAGATGATACATCCCTTGGGTTACATGTAACCCTTGGTGATAGTTCAACAAGAGCAGCTACTACAATTACTAAACTACCAAGTTTACAATTGGACAAGGGTTACATATATAAGATTCTTTTGAAGGCAACCACTGTTGAGGCTACCAAGGTAACCTCTGTTCCAGTGGAAAGTCCCTAGTACCAAGAAAAAGGAGCATCTATGTTTGAAACAGGGGTTGAGACTCTTGTTCATAATGACATAGATACAACTACCTTTTCTGGTAGGAGTTCAGATGATCCTATTAAATTAGGTGATAATCTAAAATATCAGGATTTGACGGAGAGAGTTACAAAAATAGAAAGCTCTGTTAATGAAACCAAGGATTTGCTGAAACAGTTGATAGCTACAAAGAGCCAACCCTCTGTCCTATCCACTGATGACCTCAAAGAAGCCGTAAACCCTTTGTTTCTACAACAAAACATTATGCTGATCTGCAACACAAACATCAGATGCAAGAACTTAGAAACATGGTTGATGCCAGATATATGGACACAACTGCAGATATCAAGGCAATAAAGGCTCATCTCCTGCAAACCACTGGTGCTTCTCCTCCTACTGTAATTTTGGTAAACACTGATGATGCCAAAAAGGGGGAGATACCTTTAAAGAAAGAAGTGCTAAAGCTTAATGACAAAGATGCATGTCCAACAGTGGTTATCCCTAAGCCTGATGGTTCTAAAAGGATTGATGAAACAACTAACATCTTTGCAAGGGAAAATGAGAATACAAAGAAGAGGACAATTGTTGAGAACAGAGCATTGGTGGAGAAAAAGATAGCCCTGCAAAAAGAAAAAGAAAATGTTGGGTCTTCAACAAAGAAGATGCCTGTTAGAAAAACAAGGAAATCAACATCAGCATCCATTCCTTCTAAGACAGCTGCTATCCCAACCATATCTTTTGCTACCTCAAAAATACTTACACCTCCTTCTTCAAAAACAGTTGATAAACAAGTCCCAACAGATGTTACAACAATTGTTGTGTCAACACCTTTTGATACAACAGAGGTTATAATAAATGTTAACCCAACCACTACTATGGTAATCTTTCCAACTTCCACCATATCTCTACCCACACCAACAAGAATACCACAACCACAATCCCCTGATCTCAAATTCAAGAGGAGAAAAATCACAAATGTTATACTTGATGACAAGATCATCCCTTCTCCCATACCCGTGTCATCAAAACCAGTGTCCACCACATCAGTTACTCAATCTTCTTCTTCTCAAATTACAAAAGTTCCTCTTGCCACTCAATTCCCATTGGAGCTACAAGCTGTTAAACCAGAGATCAAATCTTTCTTTTCAGAAGAAGATCTAGATAAAAGGAATTTCTATTTCTGAAATGTTATCCCAAACCAAGAAACTTGGAAGAATATAAGAAGCTTAAAGTCAAACAAGCTGAAGATATCACCAAAAGGGATACTCAGGGAAAGTCTGATAGAGTAATTCAAAATTACTGGCAATTTTAGTTGAGCAAAGTCAGAAGTATTGAAGACTATGCAAGAGACTTGTCCAAAAATCTGTCAGAGAGAGAAGACAAAAGCCTTAAAGAAGACTACATAAATCACATCATGGAAACCAAGTTATATAAGGCTATAAGGGCACAATTCAAAGATTGGTCTATGAGAGAGTTGGAAGAAGAAGTGCAAAGAATGCAAGAAATGCTAAAATATCCTCTCAAAAAGCCAACTCCTCCAGATTGGAACAAACATTAGAAACTGCCTGAAAAGAACTTGAAGTTAAGAAGAATGAAGGAATAGTTGATTGCTGCAAACTATGGGTCGAAGAACCAAATCGTGAGGTGGCAGAGGTTAAAGTGATTGAAACATACAAGTGGCTTGAGAAAAGAAGAAAAACGTACCTATCATTGCCAAAGAAGCCAGAGTACCAGCAGAGGATACAGCTCAACAGACCCAACACTCTTCAAAACCATCTGAAACATCTACTATATCAATTCTGGCCTTGAATCAAAGAAAAAGGCAAAGGGACAGGTAGAAGAAGACAAAAGAGTGTTTGAGCACATAAAGGAAGGCATCCAAAATATGATTGACTTCCATACTGATGACACTAGTCAAAAGCTTGCAGAAGATCTATCTCAAATGGCACAACAAACAATTCTACCTACCTCAACAACAACTTTCCATCCTAGAAAGCCATCAGACCCAAAAATTCTAAAGTGGAAAGTTGACAAAAACTCCCACGAATTGCCATTGCTCAAGTCTTTCTGGCAAAGCTACCAAGATAAGAATGGAGGATGCATATGGGATGTGTGTAGAAGACCTCCAAGAACTTATGGATCTGGTACTTGAAAAGGATGATGATGATGAGGAATCTCTTTGTTTTGAATTACAATTTAAAGGCCAAATCAGAGATCTCCTGTTGAGGAATAAAGACCAAGAATAAAAGGTGTTTTTGGCATCATTTGTTCCAGAGGGAGATTGTTGGGATTGAACCTGTACAAAGGAACATATGATATAAAGCCAAAATACTCTATCAGCAGATTGGTCCTTCTATCAGTACTTAGAACCTCTGATACCTTTACATCATCTGATATGCAATTGCCAAAGGTCTGATAGAAGAAAAAGGAGCAGAGCTTAGCCATCAGAGTTTAGATTATTTGTTTTTATTTTCAATGTAACAGTGCTTTTGCACTAACAGTTGTTAGGGATCAGTGTTTAGATAGTTTGTTATTATTGTTAGATGTCACTATCAACCCTGATGTCATCAAAGATGCTCAGAGGTTAGATAGTTAGTATAAATAGTAGTGTCGATGTAACAGTACAATTCGTCTTCTTAAAAAGATCTTTACACCAATCATCTTCTTCCATTTTCTGTACTATCAAGGTTTATTATAATAGGCTGAGGGGGAGTTTGTGAATCACATGCAAAGTTTACATTCTTGAAAGCATGATGATGATGAAAACAAACGACCTTTACTTGTAGTAAAAGTTTTCCATTCTATTCCGCTACATTTACTTTAAACTTCAATCATATTTCCATTTTTGAAACAAAAACTACAAGTAAGTCAAACTCATATCCAACAAATTCAGAACGTAAATCTTGATCGTGTTGAAAAATTGTTCAAGTTGGTTGAAGTCAGACTTTCTGATCTTGAGAATCAAGAAGTTTCATTTTATTCCAAACCAAAAAGAGTTTACAATAATTACTAAAAGGGTAGCGATTATCCTGAGAAAAATAGGAAAGGTTTGGGGTATGAAAGGAAGAAGAATAAAACAGGTTCCGAAAATTAAACTTTACAAAAAAAATTGATTTTGTTTTTGGAATAAATACTGTGAGTGAGAAAGAAACTCTTGGTAAACAATCAAATGATGAATTTAAAAAGGAAAAGGAACGCCGTGAACATGCCTTGGATTCCTCTGCTGGAAACGACAGTAGGACATGCTACAAATGCAACAAAGTCAGGCATATTGCTCGACAATGTTCTAAAGAATAATCCAAAACCTTGTGAGAAAACCTATAGAAGATGTGAACAAAAGGCCCATGAGTTTGTGCCAACACAAATCTTAAAAAGGAATCACGAATCCAACAAATATAAGAAGCCAACAAATGCAACCTTTTCAAACTTTGAAGTTGGTGAATCATCAACCAAAAATGAACAAAAGGATTCAAATTATATCCTACAAAGGCTTTTCTGAGAACACAAACTTGGGTGGTAAAAACTAAATCATCTACTGCTGATGCAAAGACGACAACTGCACCAACCAAAATTGAGTCAAAGAAGTTAAGATGTCTATGAACTAATTTTTGATATCCAAAACCCACCCAAGACCGACAAGGCTTGGGTTTCTCTATTCAAATAATTATTTGATTGCCTGTGTAGGGGCTCCCGAGGTCAATCATTTCAAAGTGGATAATGGACAGTGGAACATCTCGGCACATGACAGGAATGCTTGCCTTATTATATGATGTAAAAGCTATTCGAGGAGGCTATGTAGGGTTTTCGGGTAATCAAGGAGGTAGGATAATTGGAGAAGGAATTCTCATGAATGGCATGGTATCATTTAATAAAGTCAACTACATCGCAGAATTAGAGAACAATTTGCTGAGCATTTCGCAGATTTATGATAAGAAGTTCACAAATCACTTCGATGCTAAAGAATGCCTTATTCTAAAGCCGGGATTCAAAATTCCCGAGGAGTAGATCCTCATGCGCGCACCACGAGAAAATGATCTCTTTGTCCTTGACATGAGCGTTGCATCCACTACATCTAAAACCGTTCAATGTTTTGTAATGAAGGCGATATAAAAAAGAATCAATCTTATGGCATCGAAAGATGGGTTATATTCATTTACGGAAGATGAACTATTTGGTGCACAACATTCTGGTGGAGGGTGTGAATCTTAAGAGATTCCACTTGAGTGACGATTGTATCAGCTGTAAGAAGGGCAAGCAACACAAGAAATCTCATCCAAGAAAACTCTGGAACTCTATTAAGCTGCCACTAGAAAGGTTACATATGGATCTGTTTGGGCCAGTTAATGTTTGCAATATATATTGTGATCTGTATTGCCTTGTTATGACTGACGATTACTCGAGATTCTCATGGGTTCTATTTCTGGAGAGTAAACATGAGACGTTTGAAAAATCTGATGATCCACTTTAGAAAGTTGGAAAACTTATACCATTTTCCAATCAGAAGAATACGAAGTGACAATGGTACGGAGTTCAAAAACAACAAGATGCTTGAATTCTGCAATGCTAAAGGTGTACTTCACGAATTTAACGCTCCTTATACTCCGCAAAAAAATGAAGTGCTGAACGAAAGAATCGTACTCTCATAGAAACAACACGCACAATGCTCGCCGATTCAAAATTTCCTGTTAGTTTTTTGTCAGAAGCAATTGCCTCTGCTTGTTACACGCGAAACAAAGTATTAACAGTTAAGCCACATAAGCGGAAACCAAATTTGGAGTTTCTGGAGCCGTTTGGATCTCCATGCACGGTCATTGACCCAGATGGTAAATTCGGTGCTAGATCTCTGGAAGGATTTTTCGTGGGATATGCTAGTCCTCAGAAAAGAGTTTACATGCATAGCCTAAACCAGGTTATTCTAGCTCAATATGTTGATTGCTAGAGGTACATGTCTCCTTCACACAAGCCTGATGATCCTTGGTTGTTTAACTACGAGAGTTTATGGAATTCTTTTGATCTGCCAGATGAACCTACTGATGAAGAACTTGTGTTGTTATATCAACAACATCAAGCGTCTAATCAAGAACAAGTTCCTAGATCGTTAGTGATTTCACAATCACAAGTCGGCACAAATGAATCTGAAGCAGGTCCGAGTAATACTCAACAAGAAGCACGCTCGAGCAACACTCAATGTTAGGATCTGAGTTTAAATTAGTTGTGATTATTTGGAAAATGCTTTACGAAAAAAGATACAAATAGAGTGAATTGCAACGATATATTTGTATCACAACTAATGGAAGATTGCTTCGATCATCATGATGTCTAACATATAAGTTTTGCATGTGAATCACAACTCCCCCTCAGCCCAATGATAGTTTATTAGTACAGAATGTAAGAGAGATGATTGGAAGGAAATGCGAAATGATCTTTTGATAGATGATAGAACAGTACAATGCACTGTTCTATTTATAATACAAGTCAAACCTCTGAGCATCTTTGCTGATGTCAGGGTTGATAATGATAGCTAACAATAAACTAAGTAACTCAGAACACTGATAGCCTAAGCACTGCTAATGCAAAGACTGTTACATTGATTATAATAAGATTAACTAAACACTAATGCAATCCACTGTTGGTCTTCAGCAGAGCTTTGAATATCTTTTTCGGTTAGCTTCAACAGATGCTTGATGGCAGGGCTTTGGCTATGTCAGTGGTTATTCATCAGAGCTTGTAAACTCTGATATGCTGGATCAGATGATGTGGCATGTTTTGGCTTTCTATCACCTGTTCCTTTGCAAAGGGTTCAATCCCAACAATCTCCCCCTGGAACAGATGATGCCAAAACTTCCTTTATTCTTGATCTTTATTCCTCATCAATAGTTCTCTGATTTGACCTTTGAATTGAAGTTCAAAGTCTAGAGCAACTAAGTCTTCAAAATCCCTTTCAAGTTCGAGATCCAACAGATCTTGAAGGTACTCAGCAGGAAGACCATATGCTGCCTCCATTTTAATTCTTTGAACTCTACATCAGACCTGACCAAGGTTAATTCATGTGTGTCTTTGGTGATGATTGCTTACTGACAAGTTTGAAATTCTAGCTCTGAGTTCATCACTTTCTGGATCTGTGTGGAATTTCAGCTGATTCATGATGCCATCTTTGATCAAATCATTTTCAAACATTTTCTTATCAGCTTCATACATCTTCTTTTGCCTTTTTCTTTGTCCCAAGGCAATGGTGGATAAGCCAGATGTTGCAGCTAGATTTTTATAAAATCTGGTCTGTGTTGAAGTGATGGCAGTGAGAGCAGTGATTGTGTTTGAGTAATCTGGTTTCTTGGGAACTGTTGAATCTTTTCTTCTAATTTCTTCCAAGCTTTTGTAGGTTTCCACAACCTTGACTTCTCCCCATCTTGCTATTTGTTTAGCTATACCATATTGATTTCAACAAGCTCTGCTTTATTCTTTTGATCTTCCGAGCATGATCTTGATCAACAAATTTAGCTTTTTTCCAATTAGGTGGTGTAACCTTTTGTTGAGGATTCTTGAGCATAATCTGTATCCGTTCAATTTCTTCTTGTAGATCATCTGACCAGTTCTTGAACTGAGCTCTTGTTGCTCTATATGGCTTGTGGGTCATGGTGTGTTCTACAAGGACTGGTCTTAGATCAGGATCAACCTTTGTGACTTTCTCAAATTCTGTTTTACAAAGATCCTTTGCATAGTCTTCGATGTGCCTAACCTTTTCCAGTTGCAGTTGCATGGCACTTTGTAGAGTTCTATCATCTTTGCTTGTATTTTCTTTCTTTGCTATAGTCTCTGCTTGTCTAACCTTTAATTGCAGATATTCATCAAGATTTCTTGGTTTTCTATACCCACAAAGAGAAGGAAATTCCCTTTTAGCCGGATCCTCAATCCTGTAGAAGGACTCTATCTATCCTTTCACTAAATGAAGTTCAAGAGGATATAAGGCAACCAATGGAAACTTTGAAGTTGAGAGATGAGGATACTGAAGATTTGTGGTTTGAGGTGGTAATGAAGATGGTTTTGGTGGCAATGAAATGGGTGTTGGATTTGATAGGGGCAGTGGTTGTGAGGATATATGTATGGGTGATGGTACTTCTTCTTCCTCATCATCATCACCTATCACAAATGTTTTTCTTTTCCTTTTAAATTTTATCTTGGGTGATGATGGAGGTTGAGGGATTCTTGGTGGTGTACCCACTGGTGGTGTTAAGATTGGAAAAGTGATAAAAGCAGTGGTTTGAGAAGTGTCTGTTGTAACCACTGCTATGTCAACAACTGACGACACAACAGTTTTAAACATCTGCTGGAATAGTTGTGGTTTTTGGTGGTTAACTTGTTTTGGGTTGAGCAGTGGTTACAGCATGAGTTGTTTCAACAGAGGTTTTAGAAGATGTGGATATTGGTTGCCTTGATTTTCTAACAGGTCTCTTCTTTCTTGAAGAACCAATGTCTTCTTTTCCTTTTGTTGATCTAACTTTTGTTTAACTGTAGCTTTGCTTTCGGCCCTCAAACTCTTCAACATCTTCTGCTTATCATTAGCAATCTTTTCAGACTCTATGTTCAAAGTTTCATCAATTTCTTTTCCTGGAATAGAGGCAGATGCTGCAACAGTGGTTTCAGGCTCTTTTGGCTTTACCAAAGGATCTGGCTGTAACTTTCTCAATGTTTCTTTCACCCCCTTTTTGGCATCATCAGTGACATCTTCTAGGAAGATAGTAGTAGGGGAAGAGCCAGTGGTTTTGAGCAAGTGATCTTTAATGGATTTTTTGTCAGCTTGGGTATCTTTGTACCTAGCTTCAACCATTTCCCTGATGAATTTCATGTGGGTATTGTGTTGAACCTCTGCTAAACTCCTTTGAGCTGAGATGACAGGCTAAATCATATTCCAGGGCTCAACATTGGTTTGAGAAGAGGAGACAAGTGGAGGAGATTGACTTTGTAGAAGTTGTTGCGTCATTGTTTTAAGATCACCAATGGAAGCATTGATGTCATCCTCTCCGTCAATTCTTTGTATCTTAGCTCATCTCCTAATTTAATAGGATCATCTGAACTCCTACCAATGGTAGTTTTATCTGTGTTATCATTAGGAGAAGTTTCCTTCATACCTTCAGACACAAATGCCCCTTTGTCAGGTAATGGGGACCTCCAACTGGAGCAGAGGTTACAATTATAACCTCAACAATTGTTTCCTGCAAAGGATACTTAATGATGAAACCACTGTCCAATTGAGAAACAGGAAGTTTTGCAATTGCAATGATTGCTACACTTGAAAAATCACCAAGGGTTACTTGTAACCCAAGGGATGTAGCCTCCTCAGCTGTTGATGTGATAGAAAAGACATGACTATCAAACTCAGTCACATGTGGAGGAAAACTCTCAGTGATGTGTGATTGAGAGGAACTGATATTTGTCTGATCCATGTCTATTGCATTCAAAACGGTAAAATTGTAGGTGGAATATTTGTTGGTGAGGGTTGTGGTGTAGAAGGAGACAATGCCCTGGGAGAGGGGCTGTGGAAGATAGAATCAAGTGGATCTAGAGCTTCATAATTTGGTGTCCATGTGCTTACAACTTGATCCTTTTGTGAGGATAGAAGAGGAGGTAGGCTCATAGGTTAAGATCTTTCTACCATCTGTTGTGAGGAAGTAGTAGCAATGGTTTTAAGTGACTTTGGTGCTGTCACTAGGTTAACCTCTAGGATCTCATCTTCCAGAGGACCCTTTTGAATTTGGGTTTGGTGGGTTTTTTGGATTTTGTAATTTTCTGTTTGGTGATGGCTGGTGTAGGTTTCAAAGCACTGGTTGTAGTACTTTGATCACCAGGAGCAGTGGGCTCAGTAGCAGTGGGTTGAGCTTGTGTTGTTTGTGCATCTAAAAGTTTCTCAGCCCCCTCTACTTGTGTTTCTAAAACTTTTGATTGGTTGGTGATGCGTGTAAAATTTTCTTGTGTAAGACTGCCATGAGAAACCACAACACCCTGTTTAGCATCAGCTTCACCAACCTTGTTTTGAATATAAACACTTAAAAACCTTGGGTGCATTAGAAAAGCTTTGTCTTTTTTAATGTTGTTGATGTTTGTCACCAAGTCATTCAACAATACTTGAGAAAAGTGGAAATTAGATTTAGTCAAAATTGCATATCCCAAGTATTGCATGTCCAAAGGTATCTCATTAAAAGTAGTTGTCTTGGCAGACAAACATGTCAACAATGTATGGAAAAAGAATTTCATTTCAGCAGGGAATTTAGGTTTATAGATGGTTTTACATGTCAGATGACCTTCATACCCTCTTTCAATGAATTCATTATGCAAGTCAGGGATTGGGAAAGAAGTAGGATGATCTAGGTCATTTTAACCAAAAACCTCTGAAATGGAAGCTGGGCTTATTTGAAAAAGAGTTTTGCACTATGTGGAAACGATAGCATAAGGTTTCTTCTTTGTTGAATGGACCTCAGCATTTGCCCAGAACTGTCGTAATGTATCTTGATAAATTGGGGCTTAGATTTCAATGATGTTCTTGTTTTTGGACTCTTTTAAGATTTTAATCATAGCATGATACTCTCTATCTGAGTCAGTTTCTTCAAGAATCGGAGTGTAGTTGTGGGGTGTTTTAATGATGAGCGTCATGATGAAAGATTTGGGTGAAGAAAAATTGCGAAGAAGAAGAAGATTTGAGGAGAAAAACCGCTTTTAGAATTTTGAATTCGATACAGCAGAGTGAAAACCTTTGATTGGAATAAAACACGGTTTATAAAGTGAAAAAGTGAGTGATGATGTGGCAAAGATCTGATGGCTATCATTTGTCCATGTGTATCCTCTGATAGTGAATAAAAGACAGGTGTTAAGAACCACTATTGTGTGTCAACAGTGGATGGAACAGTGTTTTGATTTTATACTATCAGTGGAAAGCTCATCAGTGGATAATGTCAACGCAATGGTTTGACCAACCAGAGGATACACTTTTGACAGTGGTAGATTTTCAAGCCAATCAGTGGTTTTAAGAAAGCAGTGGTTATGAACGGACTTTTGAGATTTTTTAAAAACTTTAATTCTAAACTATTTTTAAGGATGAATTTTGATTTTCTAAAAACATTTTAATGCTATATACACATGGATCACCAAAAAAATTGTTTTTACTCCATGTTTAGCATACCAATCCTAGAGATCAGACTTTCAAAGGTGGATGTATCTTATGCTTTTGTTAGAACATCTGCCAATTGATCTTTAGTTGGAACATGATGCAGAGAAATCAAACCTTTTTCATAGCAATCTCTCACAAAGTGATGTCTGATGTCAATGTGTTTTGTTGTGGAATGGGACACTGGATTTTTTTTTTGATGTTTTCAGCTGATTGACTATCTAACTGAGAGGAGTCATTAAAGCAGTTACACCAAAATCCAGCAGTTTATTTTGAAGCCAGAAGAGTTGAGTAGTGCAACTTGCAGCAGTAATGTATTCAACCTCAGTAGTGGATGTGGACACTTCAACTTGCTTTTTAATTTGCCAGGACACTAGGCAATCACCTAGGAACTAAACTCCCCCTGATGTGGACTTCCTTGTGGTATGGTAACCAGGAAAATCACCGTCTGAGTAACTTGAAAGCTTAATGTTTCCATTAAAAGGACACCAGATACCAAGTGTGGGAGCACTTTTATGTATCTGAATATCCTCTTCACAACAATAAGATTAGATTTCTAGGTGCTGACTGGGATCTGGCACAAACACATGTTGCAAACATGATATTTGGCCTGGAAGCAGTTAGATACAATAAAGACCCAATCATGCCTTTGTAAAGAGTTTGGTCAACCAAGTCATCTTTGTCATCAACAGTGACAAGCTCTGAGGTTGCCATGGGTGTGCTACATGGTTTCCAATCATTCATATCAACTTTGGTGAGTAGTTGTTTGACATACTTACTTTGATGAATGAATGTACCATTGTGCAATTGTTTTACTTGAAGACCAAGAAAACATTGGAGCTCACCTATTGCACTCATTTCAAACTCTGCTGCCATGAGTTGCCTAAAATCTTCACACATGACAGTGCATGTGGATCCAAAAATGATGTCATCCACATAAATTTAGAGAAGCATCAAATCTTTTCCTCTCCATTTTAAAAAATAAAGTTTTATCAATTTTACCCCTTGTGAAACCAATGGATAAGAGAAAAGTGGAAAGAGTTTCATACCAGGCTCTTGGTGCTTGCTTTAGGCCATACAAAGCTTTGTTGAGCTTGTAGACATGATCAGGATAAAATGGATCTTCAAATCCAGGAGGTTGAAAAACATATACCTCTTCTTTGATATTACCATACAAGAATGCACTTTTGATATCCATTTGAAACACCTTGATGTTGTGGTTGGCAGCAAAAGCTAAGAACAATATGATGGCTTCTAACCTTGCTACAGGAGCAAAGGTTTTATCATAGTCAATGCCTTCTTCTTGTCTATAGCCTTGAACCACAAGCCTTGCTTTGTTCTTGACAACAATACCCCTTTCATTAGTTTTGTTCTTAAAGACCCACTTTGTGCCAATTGGACATACATCCTTTGGCAGTGGTACAAGTTCCCATACTTGTTTGAATTAAAGGAGCTCTACTTGCATAGCCTCTACCCAACTGTTGTCTTTTAGTGCCTCTTGGTACTTGATAGGTTGTATGAGTGATAGAAAGCCAGCAAAAAGACAAATGTTTTGGGATTTGTTTCTTGTGAGCACTCTCTCATTGATGTTGCCAATGATTTGATCAGATGGATGACTCTTAAGGAAGATAAGATCTCCTATATATGGAATGATGCATTTTGATGTGAAGGCTGCAGATGGGAATCATCTGAGGTAACATCTGTTGGCAATGTTGAAGTGCCAACATCTGTTTGAAATGGAGGTGACGGTATGGGTGGAATGGTTATGAATGGTGGTTAATTTTTGTTCACAAGAAATGGACTTTTATCAACAGTGGTTTGGTTTTGGGAGCTGGCAGAGGTTTGTGGATCAACAACTGTTTAGCCAGCAGTGGTAGAGTTTTCATAGTTGTTGTTAAGATATGCTCCTCTGATGGATTGATTGACTTTGAATTGTGGAAGCACATTGTCATATCCATGATCTTGATGAGAAAATTGTGATGTACTTGCACGGTTAGTCTTGATAGACACATCTTCAAATATAAATTTATCTAGATCAAGCAGTTCAGCAGGATTTGCTAGGATTTTCAATGAAGAAAGTTCATTGAACTTTACATTCAAGGTTTCTTCAAGACACTTGGTCCTAGAGTTAAAAACTCTGTAGGCTTTAGCAGTGGTTAAGTATCTTAGAAAATAACCACAATCTACTTTGGCTACAAACTTTGAAATTGAATCTTTTAAGTTTAAAATGAAGCATGGGCAGGAAAAGACTTTGAAATATGAGATAAGAGGTTTGATTTTATCAAGAATTTCATAGGCTTTTTGATGCCTGAGATTGATCAAAACTCTGTTCTGCACATAGCAAGTAGTGTTTACAGCCTCTGCCCAAAAGGACAAGGGTAAACCTGAGTCTGCAAGCATTGTTCATGCAAATTCAATTAAGGTCATGTTTTCCTTTCAACCACCCCATTTTGTTCTGGAGTCCTTGGGATGCTATACGATCTAACTATTCCTTTCGACTCACAGAATGCATCCAACTCCTTATTCCTAAACTCTGTCCCATTGTCACTTCTAAAATTTTTTACTTGAAGGTCAAATTGCTTTTCAAGTTGTTTTACAAAATTTTGCAAAATGCCTGCAGTCACATCTTTTTATAGTGCATGAAAAATGTCCATGTGAACCTTGAAAAATCATCTACAATGACAAGACAATATCTTTTCTTTTTGAGGCTCATGATTTTTATAGGGCCAAACAAATCCATGTACAGCAATTGCAAAGCACTAGGTTGTTTTGGACTCTTCAATTGACTTGTAAGAACTTTTATGTTGTTTTCCTTTTAGACAGGATACACAATGTTATTCACAAGTAAAGTGTTTTGAAGGCAATCATCTGAGAAGAGTTTGTTTTGAGAGAGTGGTGATAGTTTTCAGGTTTGTGTGTCTAAGTCTTCTATGCCACAACTCAGTCTCTTTGCTAGAAGCAACTGAGAACAAGCATGCATTAGACATTGGGTTATCCTTCAACATATCTACCACATACACATTGCCACTCCTATGAGCAACAAGTTGCGCTTTACTCTCATTAATGATTTGATCAATCTTTTTAACAACTCCTGGTCTTACAATTTGACATGTTTTCTTTGTAAAGAAGGATCCATATCCTTTGTCACTCATTTGTGAGACTCTCAGCAAGCTGATTTTTAGATTATCAATGAGATTAACATGCTCAAATTTGAGTTTCCCAGCCTGAACAGACCCTGACCCAACACCTTCCCTTTTGAATTGTTACCAAAATACATATCATCCCCTCCATGTGCCATGAAGTCTTTGAGAAGGGCTCTACATCCTGTCATGTGCCTGGATCCTCCACTATCTATATACCATAAACTATAAAGGCAAGTAGAAGCTCCTTGCACATTAGTAAACAATTAGTTTAGGTGTGTCTCCAAAGCCAAAATGGCTTTGGATGGGGTCACAAATTGTCCAATCTCAAAATCAGGAATATGGACAATGGTTTGATTTTGTCTTTGTAACCACTGTTGTGGAGCATTTCCTGTCAGATGTTGGTAACCATGAGGATGCCTATTGACTCTTGGCTTTGAGGGTTTTTTGTAACCCTCATAACTAAGATGAACCTTTTGATAAATAGGTTGGCCATATATCCTTGGATACCTATTTGCAGGTGGTGCATCTGTCACCTGTACCTCTCTGGGAATAGAGTTTTTGTTAAGTGCTTTGGTAACAGATGTTTCAATAGATTCAAAGGTCTGCTTAGATTTATTTCTAACAAAGCTTGAATTTTTTATTATCAAGAGCTTTTGATTTAATTTCTTTTACCTTGATGTCAAAGGTTTGAAGGTAAACACACTCTTGAGTTTTGTGATTTGCTTTCCCACAAGTGATGCATTTTGAAGATTTAGCTATTATACTTGTTTTGTTGATATCATATGCTTTTAAAAGAAAACAGTTTTGAGTAACATGATTTCTTTTCTCACAAAAGTCATAAAACAGATTTTTAACCTTTTCTTTCTTCTTTCCATTCTCAGACTACTTTTCAGCAGATGATGTAACATCTATTGGAAGATCTGTAATGGGAATCACTCTTGCTTTTGGTGCTTTGACACCATCAATGGTTGGAAAGTCCATTGGCTTGAAATTTTCGAGAATGTCACACTCATCAGACCATGTGGGTTTATATTGCTATTTCTCAACTTCCTCAAAAGTTGAGGATCCCTCATGTTTTTCTAAAATGATTTTGTTTCCATTTTTATCAGTGACTTTAATCTCTTCACCAGCCAAGTTTGTTGGTAAAAGTTCAACCACCCTAGATTCATTTACAGTAACATTTTCAGAAACTTGGTCATTTTTCCTGAAACCTATGCCAAATTTTATGTTACTTTTGATATGATTTTCAAGCATGACCTCATAACCTTTACAGGATTCTACCCACTTCTCACAAGTGATCTGGGTAGATTCCAACTCCTTTTTGCAAACTTGATATTTTTCTATCATAATTTGGAGTTGATCTTTGGTTATGCTTGCCTCATGTTTTAGACTGCTGATTTCAGAATCTTTGTTAACCAATTTTGTTTTCAACTCTTTTGTGAGCTTTTCAAAATGTAGTTCATCTTCTAAAAGTTTGCTTCTAAGATTTTCATTCACCTTTTTTATGTTAGCAAAAGCAATTATGCATTTCTCTGAACATAGATCTTTAAGGATCTGAGGTGATACCTTAGCAGCAGCCATCATGGCACAATCACAATCACCTTCACACACACTAGTATCCCATGGATTAGCAAAGGTTTCACATCTTCATCAACATTCTCTTTTGTAACCACTTTTTCATTATGAACTTTAGACACATCAGATTTCGACACTTCTTCCACAGATTCATCACCTTCAACTATTGTGTCTAGAGCCATAAAGCAAAAATCATTTTTGGCTACTAGAGCAAAGTTTTCATCAGTTAATTCCTTAGGCAAGCTACTCCAATCAACAAAACCTTGTGTAAAAAAGCTTTGTTGGTTAACCTCTGCCGGAGTAGTGGTTTGCGTAACTTGAGTGACATGAGGTGTAGGTTGCACATGCACTTAAGGAGATGGTGCTTGAACACACTGAATATGTGGAACAGTGGTTTGAACATAGTGCACAGGAACAGTGGCAGCAGGTGTGCAAAATGAGCAATGCTTTGCATTTGAGAAGCAGGGGTATGTTGGGAATAATGAGTAGTGCTTTGTGTGTGTTGAGGTATAGGGCCAGGGTGTGTCACAATGTGTCCAGATGTTTGAGACCTGCATTCCCTAGCAAAGTGTCCTAGTTTGTTACACTTATGGCACTTTATCTTTGATTTATCCAGCCCAACTTTTAACCCCCCATGCAACCCTGGGAATTTTATACCAGTTCTTTTATAAAATTCACTAGCTCTAACACTTGACAGAGCCAGTTGGTGCAAAATGTCCATTTTTTCTAAATCAGATGGTTCAAAGTGTTGAAGATCATTCAAACTTAAAGGATAAGTGTCAGAGGTTTGGCTTTCCCCACTAGCAGCAAAAGCATAGTTAGGTGAGTAAGAATATGAGTTGAAATTTCCTCAAGAAGTTATATCAATAAAATGATCATAACTCTGATCCTTACCATTGCCAGATCCCTCGTTTTAGCCTAAAAGAGTTGTGCTACCAAAAGCATAGTCATCAGCCATTTTGCCAGACTCTTGTAACATCTTTTTCTTGTTCAACTCTCTCTCATATGTGAGGAGTCTACCATGAAGTTGTGTAAGATTCATTTCTGTAAAACCAACAGATGTTCGAGTCACGAAAGCTATGGTGTCCCACTTTTTTGGTAACGATCTAAGGAAACGACTATCGATAGTCGAATTGGGAAATTCAACGTTTACCAGCATAAGTTCACGAATGAGACAACTAAATTGCTCAAACTGTTGGGTTAGAGACTCTCCTTTGACATTTCTATTGTCGATTTAAGACTTCCTCAGTCCCACTTAATTGCTCTTTCAAGGCATCCTATAACTCCTTTGCACTATTCAGTGGAGCATGCTAACATAGATTTTGTTAGGTAAGGCAGAAGCAACAATGCTAAATGCCTTAGCATCTAACTCTATTTTCTGGAAATCTTGCTCAGAGTAGTTTTCAGGAATTTTAGGTACTTGTTTCGTGGGGTCCTCTATACTTGGAACCATGGGAACATGTGGTCCAAATACAACGGACCTCCAACAACTGATATTTTGTTAAGCAAGAATATGACCCATCCGATGTTGCTAGATATAATACCCATTCCTGACAATCATTGGCGGCTTAAACATGGATCCAGTGTTGTTGGAGTCCTGTCTGTTTTGTGACATTCAGATTGTTTTAAATATATTTTGTTTTAAAAAACTTTGAACGTAATTACACTCTGTTTTCCAATGAAAACAAACAAACTAATTTGCAAGGAGATCTGATCTTTCAAATCAAATTGATTGTTAAATCAAATTTTGATTGACCAAGGTCTGATACCAATTGTTAGGATATGAGTTTGAATTAGTTGTGATTGTTTGGAAAATGGTTTATGAAAGAAGATAAAAATAGAGTGAATTGCAGTGGATATAAAGTTTGTCACAACTAATGGAAGATTGCGTTGATCATCATGCTATCTAACTTATAAGTTTTGCATGTGAATCACAACTCCCCCTCAGCCTAATGATAGTTTATTAGTACATATTTTAAGAGAGATGATTGGAAGGAAATGCGAAATGATCTTTTAATAGATGATATAATAGTACAATGCACTATTCTATTTATAGTACAAGTCAAACCTCTGAGCATCTTTGCTGATGTCAGTGTTGATAATGACAGCTAACAATAACTAATTAACTCTAAACACTGATAGCCTAAGCAATTCTAATACAAACACTGTTACATTGATTATAATAAGATAAACTAAACACTGATGCAATCCATTGTTGGTCTTCAGCAGAGCTTTGAATATCTTTGTCGTTTAGCTTCAAAAGATTCTTGATGGCATGGCTTTGGCTATGTCAGTGGTTATTCATCAGAGCTTGTAAACTCTGATATGCTGATGATGTAGCATGTTTTGGCTTTTTATCATCTGTTCCTTCGCAAAGGGTTCAATCTCAACACTCAACAAGAACCCGTAGTCGAACCAGATGTGAACAACACATCACCGTAGTTGAACCAGATGTGAACACCATTCGGATTCTGATGCAGAGCCTACTTGACAATGAGGGATCCAACTCCGATGAAGGAACATAACAGATTCAAAGTTTATTAAATATTCAAGCTCGTGAATCAAGTGCTCAGAATGATGTTGCTGCTATATAACAAGTTCTAGTACAGAATGTTACGAATCTGGAAAGTGAAGTGAATGTCTCTAATGAAGTGACGCCAAGGACATATTCATACCATCCGTCAGAAAATATCATCGAAGAGTTGCAAACTGGAGTAAAAACGAGAAATCAAATCAGTAAGGATCTATGGTGCTTTTACACTAAAATTTCACCACTACAAGATATTGTTTCTTATAGTTGTTTTATTTCACAAGTTGAACCGAAGACATATAAAGAAGCTCTTCAGGAGGAAAGCTGGGTTGAAGCGATGCAGGAAGAGTTGTTACGATTTGAAAAGCTTGGAGTCTGGAAGCTTGTCGATCTACCTGATAATCAAAAGAAAAACAGTACACGATGGGTCTTCAAGTGCAAACGAGATCATAGAGGGGTTATAGTCAGAAACAAAGCTCGACTCGCAGTCCAAGGTTTATGTAGGATCGATTTCCTCATTATGCAAAGGTACCTAACTTGTATCTAATCCATGTATGCGGAATTTACGTGAATTAGTGACAGTAAACACAAGATATTCAGTTTAAACGTCAGTTTACATTCAAGTTCCTAAACCGACAGAGCTTCGCCGTCTAGCTCACAAACTGTTACAATGAATAACACAACTAGCCTATTTATAGGCAACCCACTTCGCACCAAACTGCAGTTTGCACGAAGTATCACTCGTACGAACTGGGACTAACCACTTAAATAACTTTATAGACTCGACATTCTAACCCTGTACATAGACATAATGCACCAACAGATTCCCCCTTGGATGTTGTGCGGTCTTGGTCTGTCTTGTGACATTTGTGGCGATCCGATCGTATAATGATTCCGAAAGAATTATAAATCAATGAATTTTTTTGTTTATTTTCGAGATTTGTATTTTTATCATGACAATTGCACGTATTCGATTTTTGCACGATTCCGAACTCTTAAACGACTTCTGGAAGTGAAATCGCAAACTATTACGCAAACGTAATCAGTTTACCATGACGTACACTCCAGAACACCGACATAAGCTAAACATACCCTAAATACCCTTTACATAACTTAGAGATAAGTTTTGAAGGCTTCGGTATGGCAAAAACATGCTTATTCAACTTCAGGGGCTATTTTGCAAATTTTGCGAAACTATGCCAAATCGCGTATTTCCTTCTCCGGAACATATACGCACATCCAAAAATTTTTGTAATCATTAAAATCTAGTAATTTAATGATTGGAATGCAAAAATATCAATCGTTACGCGTTTATGGTCATTTGCGCGTTCGTTACGATTTTCGTCGTAATTAACCGAAAACCGCAACCGTACGACCAAACGAACCGACATCTGAAAATTTTCCGAGCATTTTTTAAGTTCCCTATGCTTTATCTTCCTTATAAATCTTAAAAATGGGGTTAACGAGTGTTAAAAGTGCCAAAACGCGTCGAAAAACAAGTTTTAGGCTGCATGGGCCTGTTCTGCCAATTCTGAATCTTAGGAATCCCAGGCGCCACGCGAGAAAACCCCCAAGATCTCCCACGATGCGCGGGGGATGCCCAGTGGCAGCAGCTACCTGGCAGCTTCTTGTTCATTTGACTTGAGACCTATAACTCGTTTTTGCCACACTTCTCCTGGTTGTAACACCTCACTAAACACTTGTAATGATCCTACAACATCTCTTAACACTTGGCACGATCCCCAAGCTCTCCAACAACTATAAATACCCTTGATCTTCAAACAAATTCCTTGCTCATTTCCATCTTTCTTCTCTCTAAAGTCTAAGTGGAGTTGCTACCTTATTAGGCGGCCTCCCATCTGAGTTTTTCTAAGTAATCTTGGCTTCCTTGAGTGCAAGTAAGTGCTCTAACCAAGCCTTGTTCATTCTTTTAGCTTATTATGAGCTAAAAGTCAAACAGTTTAACTTTCAGCTTTGACCATTAATTGGTCAAAGCATATTTCAATTGGACTTTGCAACGTGATCGTAATCACGATGGTTATGATCCTTAGCGATCATGCCTACTGATTTCCACGTTTCCTAGTCGAAGTGACGAGTCAAAGTTTCGGTCAATAATGCGCATTATATGACGGAACTATTTTCGGGCATCAAAACCCATTGTTTTGATATCAAATCAGTTTTACAAACTTTGTTAGACATGTTTAACTCGTCACTTTTAGTTTAGTGCTTATTTAGGGTCGTAAGTCGAGCGGTCTTGACCACCGCTTTGACTTTCGAATCCGACCCATTGGTCGATCTTAGGATCTGACCAAACACATATATGTGACTATAGTTGTATAGGGAATAACCCCGTGAAGTTATACCTTATGGTCACGTTGTTTGGTTAGTGTTATGTTAAGTCGTCTGTTATGCCCTCTACATGACCAAAGTGCCCTTTTTGCGCATAAATCAACTTTAAGCATATGTGACCAATGTTTTGACATATAAACTGATGTTGCAACTATATTAAACTTAATTTGGCATATTAGACTTATCATAATACATATCTAACCATCCGAGCACGTTTTTACGTGAATGATCCGTTAAAGTAGCGTAAACTACCTTAACGAGTCATAACGGGTCAAAAGCACTTAGGAATCTTTTCAAATTAGAATGTAGACTTTGTTAAACCATTTCATATGAGTTCCAACACTCATTTGGTCTACAAGACCTCATTCTATCCGATCCGCCGATAAAAGTCCCGACATTTACATAGTTATCCAATTTTAGGACACGTTTGATTTCTCGGACTTTTGAGATTGTTTGATCTTTTATTCAAGGTTACTTTGCAATCCCAAGTGAGTACATAGACCCCTCTGTTTACATGTTTTGTGGTGACTATGTGAGTACATAGCTCCCCACTTTTATGTTTTCAATATTTTGGGGTGATTCATATGTGCTAAATTATTCTTAAGTTTTCAAATTACAAATGCTATGGTTTATATAAACACGACGGTTTCAATAATGTGAACGAACTTGTTGGTGCGTTATATACATGACACAAATGACATTCGTTAGCTTTGGCCAAGCCGAACAATAGTAAGTTATGGTACCATAGGACTGACAATCCCGTTACCAAGTTTCCCGGTGTTTGTGGGGAAGTTTGGGAACGACCGAAACTGTTTACTTTAACAAACCCTTTGGTGGTTTGTTATTGCAATTTAAAGATACCCTTTGGTGGTATAGACGAGTCAACACAGGTTTGAATGTATTCACCAAAATGACCAAAAGTTTTCACAACTAAAACAAGGACGATTTGTTTACACGGACGATGAACAATTGGTTTATGACACGAACAATGGATGATTGGTTTATGACACGAACAATGGATGATTGGTTTATGACACGGACAATGAACGATTGGTTTATGGTAAGTGATTTAGACAACGAAACGTGTGTAATGTGATAAAAGCATGGTGGATACGCCGCTGGTACTTCCTATATATAAGTGCCTTTATCATATTACATTCGTGCCATTATTTGCATCACTTGGAACAAAGGTTTTCAAACAATGACACGCAACGATTTTTTAAAGATATAAACCATACAAAGTTTCTTCATGGCGATTTACTACTCAAATTTACAAAACAAATGTTTTGGTCAAGATTCATGGTTACAAGTCTTTTATAAACTATAACTAACTTGTTTTAGTTGGTTAGCTATCATTGCAATATCAAATACTTTTGATAACAAGGTTTTTAAATTAACTACTCTAGTAGTCTGACGAGGTATTGCAATACATATTCAAAGCCATGAATTTGACACACTCACAAAACCTATGTACTCTTCGGCATATTTTTGCTGACTCGTTTTCACATATGTTTTAGGAAACCAAGTTTGATGTCGATGCATGCTCACGTAGGATTGGACGCAGACTTAGTGCCTTAAAATATGAAAGACAATAGTTTAATTAGTTTATTTTAAACTTCAAGACAATGTAACTATGTAATTTCAATATCAAATAAAACATAACTTTAATTACCATGTGTTGTTGTAACAATCTGTTAACGTGACTCCCCGACGTTTCCACCGCAGTTTGTTTACGCGGTCGGGGTGTTACAGATTGGTATCAGAGCCTGGTTATAGGGAATTAGGTTATTAATAATGCTTTTACCTAGACTATACCTTCCTAGGACCCTAACATGAGTTTACTTGCGTTTAGATTCTTAATACACCACCATCACCTATCCTTAGGTGATTACCAAAAACAAGACAAAATTGAAGGCATAAAGTCAAAAATGAATCATCGGTCTCTTTTAGCCTTCAAGGTTTTCAAATCTTGTCAAAGTTTGGGTTTTATTAATGTGAACACATGCAATATGGAAGGGTGGGTGCCTGTACCCCGAGTTTTCTGTCCAAGGTTAGAGTGTTCGTACAGATCCACTTAATCAGACCAATAACTCTTACCTGGGAACTCTTGGGGTGAGTGTCCACTTATAGGCTAAAACATGTCTTCATGATACATTATAAAAACACATTTACTTTGATAAGTCACCGTTTATCATTTGTTTGTTTTGAGAAACGAACGAATGACCACCATCCTTATTTCGTCGATATTTTCAACACCTCTCCTGATTTATTTCAATCTCACATATATTCCTCCATGTTTTCTTTTAGAATGCCTCCTAGACATGATACAACTCAAAATGCCAAAATGGCAGCCATTATCGCTCAGCAATTGTTGCTGTACTCCCAAATCTCGTACTCAACTTAATCAAGCGAACAACAACAACAATAACAATAACAATGCACAAGCTCCGTGCAACTATAAACAATTTTGTGCTGCTAAACCACTTTCGTTTTCTGGGTCCGAGGGAGCCACTAGGCTTCTGCAATGGTTTGAGAGTCTCGAAAGCACGTTCTGATTTGTTCAATGTCCAAATGAGCGAAAGGTTGAGTTCGCATCGAGTGTATTAAAAAAGAGAGCTCTTACATGGTGAAACGGTATAATGAGAATAGAGGTGCGAATGTGGCCTTAGCTCAAACTTGGGAAGAGCTTAGGGATCTAATGATGAAGGAATTTTGTCCTCGTCATGAGCAGAGGGCGCTCGAAAACGAATTCCATGATCTCAAACAGGATAGTGGTGAGCATCGTGCTTATACTGACTGGTACGAGGAGTTGAGTTTACTCTGCCCATTCAATGGTGACACCTTTAGATAAGGCAATTGAGAAGTATATCGATGGTTTGCCTGATCCTGTTGAGGGCATTGTTACGGAAGTAACCCAACCACTGTCCGACAGGCCATTGAGCTAGCTGCAAATTTGACCGAGTCTTAGGTAAAAAAGGGTAATCTTCATCGCAAAGGCGATAAGAAATCATGCACCAAAACCACTCAAGAGAATCAAAAGGGAAACAAAGTTGAGCCTTCCAAACGTTCAAAGAAGCGTAAGGCTTCTTAGAACTTTGCTGTTACTACACAACCCGCTCCAGCTACTCAACCCAATCAAGCTCCCCAAAACCAACCAGCTCAACCTCCTGCGAGGAAGCCATATGCTGGTACTGCACCGTTGTGCAATCGGTGCAACGGTCACCACCAAGTTCATCAACCGTGTCGTCAATGTACTACTTGTGGAAGATTTGGTCACTTGGCCAACGTTTGTCGATCTGTTCAAACCAAGCTGCTCAGAATCTTGTCCAACCTCAAGCAAATCCCGTTTCGACCTCACTTTCCACCTGGGTCATGTTTTAACTGTGGCGAGATGGGCCATTACAAGAACAATTGCCTGAAATTAGCCAATGCCAACCAAGCTCGTGGACGAGCATTCAACATTAACGCTAACGAGGCCCATGCTGATAATGAAGGCATTAATGGTACGTTCCTTGTCAACAATCATCCTGCTTCTGTTCTTTTCGATTCGGGTGCTGATAGAAGTTTCGTGTCCTTAGCCTTTGAACCATTACTTTCAATGCCAAGAACTAAACTAGGAAAGCCCTTGACTGTCGAGACAGCTAGTGGCGAACCTCTTAAACTAAATTCTATCATTCGTGACTGCCAATTGAACCTCAATAACCACCTTTTCGCCATTAACCTCACACCAATGCAACTCGGGAGTTTTGACATATCATAGGAATAGATTGGTTAACCAAGCATCATGCCGAAGTTATTTGTTTTGACAAGATAATTCGAATACCTCTTCCCTCTGGTGAAGTCTTAGAAGTTCGTGGAGAGAAACCCGACAGTAATCTTAAACGCATGACCTGTAACCAAGACCAAAAATACCTACGAAATAACTATGTTGCCTTCCTGGCACATATCGTAGAGGAGAAAGGCAAAATCAAAACTGTTCTGGATGTCCCAGTTGTTCAAGATTATCCAGAGGTGTTTCCTGAGGAACTACCTGTTTACCTCCTGTACGACAAGTTGAGTTCCGCATTGACCTAGTACCTGGTGCCAACCCTATTGCTAAATCTCCTTACCGTCTTGCACCGTCTGAGATGCAAGAGTTATCAAAACAACTTCAAGAGCTATCTGATAAAGGATCCATTCGTCCGAGCTATTCACCCTGGGGCACTCCTGTCCTATTTGTGAAAAAGAAGGATGGATCTTTCCGTATGTGTATCGATTATCGTGAGCTCAACAAACTCACGATCAAAAATCGATATCCCCTACCTCGCATTGATGATCTCTTTGATCAGCTACAAGGTGCTAGTTACTTTTCAAAGATTGATCTGCGTTCTAGGTATCATCAACTTCGTGTGCTCGAAGAAGATATTCCCAAGGACTGCCTTTCGCACTCGATATGGTCATTACGAGTTTACTTGCCTTTCGGTTTGACAAATGCTCCAGCTGTTTTCATGGATTTGATGAATCGGGTTTGTAAACCTTATTTGGACAATTCATCATTGTTTTATCGACGACATTCTTATTTATTCCAAGTATTGAGCCGAACACGAACAACACCTTCGATTAACTATGGAACTACTAAAGAAAAAACAACTTTATGCCAAATTCTCCAAGTGCAAGTTTTGGCTGAAAGAAGTTCAATTCTTGGGACACATAGTTAACGAGCAAGGTATACATGTGGATCCTTCCAAAATCATTGTGATTAAGGATTGGAACACACCCACTACTCCCACAGAAGTTCGCTCTTTTCTTGGTCTTGCCGAATATTATCGTTGATTCATCGCGAACTTCTCAAAAATCGCAGTTCCCCTCACAACTTTGACTCAAAAGAATAAGCCTTTTGAGTGGGGACCCAATCAAGAGGAAGCTTTCCAAACTCTGAAACAAAAGCTCTGTGATGCTCCTATTCTATCTTTACCCAATGGCAACGAGGATTTCATTGTCTATTGTGACGCGTTGAACCTAGGCCTTGGTTGTGTTCTTATGCAACGAGATAAAGTCATAGCCTATGCGTCAAGACAATTGAAAGTCCACGAGAAGAACTACACGACCCATGATCTTGAATTAGGTGCTTTAGTTTTTGTTCTCAAGATTTGGAGACACTACCTTTATGGTACGAAATGCGTGGTTTTTACCGATCATAAAAGTCTCCAACATATATTCAATCAAAAGGAGCTGAACATGAGACAACGATGCTAGGTCGAACTTTTAAACGACTACGACTGCGAAATTCGCTACCATCCTGGTAAGACGAATGTTGTGGCCGATGCACTCAGTCGTAAGGAATGTGTCAAGCTTAATTGTGTTCGAATTCAATCTGATTTCCAGACACGTATTTTCCAAGTTCAACGTACTTGTGTTACACAAGGTATGATGGGTAGTGAATTACCGCATCAACTTGAGCTCGAAACGAGAGATAATGGATTACTCAATTATTTGAACCGTTTGTGGGTTCCAAGTCAAGACAACCTCCGCACCATATTGATGGACGAAGCTCATAAGTCTCGTTATTCAATCCATCCTAGTGTAGACAAAATGTACAAGGATCTTCGTACCTAGTATTGGTGGCCGGGTATGAAGAAAGACATTGCCTTGTATGAATCAAAATGCCTAACTTGTCTTAAAGTCAAGGCTGAACATCAACGCCCATCTGGTTTGCTTAAACAACCAGAAATTCCGGTATGGAAGTGGGAGAACATTGCGATGGATCTCATCACAAAACTACCGCGCACATCTAGAGGACATGATGCCATTTGGATAGTAATTGATCGTCTAACAAAGTCAGCACATTTTTTGGCGATTCGTGAGGATTACTATGCTGACAAACTCGCCAAAATCTATGTCGATGAGATTGTATCTCGTCATGGTGTTCCTTTGGACATCATATCTGACAGAGATGCTCGGTTCTCATCTCATTTTTGGACGACCATGCAATCTGCTATGGGAATCAAACTCAATTTGAGCACTGCTTATCATCCTCAAACGGATGGACAAACTGAGAGAACTATTCAAACATTGGAGGATATGCTTAGAGCATGTGTGATCGACTTTGGTGGTAGTTGAATTCGCATCTACCGTTGATCGAATTCTCCTACAACAACAGTTATCACGCCAGCATCAACATGGCAACTTTTGAAGCTTTATACGGTCGAAAATGTCGTTCACCTGTCTGTTGGAATGAAGTTGGAGAGTCTCAGTTTACTAGACCTGAACTTATTCATGACACAACAGACAAAGTCAAGAAAATACGTGATAACCTCCTGACAGCTAGAAGTCGTCAAAAGAGTTATGCGGACAAACAACGCAAGCCCTTGGAATTCCAAGTTGGTGATCACGTCCTACTCAAGGTATCCCCTTGGAAAGGAGTGGCCAGATTTGGAAAGAAAGGAACACTTGCACCTCGATACGTTGGACCATTCAAGATCGTTGAAAGAATCGGAAAGGTGGCCTACCGACTTGAGCTACCTCCTAAACTTGGGAGCGTTCACCCAACATTCCACGTGTCAATCTAAAGAAGTGTTTAGGCGACACAAATCTTCACATTCCCCTCAATGAAATTTGCGTAGATGACACTATGCACTTTGTCGAGAAACCTGTGGAGATATTGGACCGTGAAGTTAAGAAACTCAAACGAAGACGAATTCCGATAGTCAAAGTTTGCTGGGAATCCAAACGTGGCCCAGAATTTACTTGGGAAAGAGAGGATCAAATGAAAGCGAAGTACCCACATCTGTTTCCACAAGTTTCGTCTAATTAAATTTCGGGACGAAATTTCCTAAAGTAGGGGAGACTGTGACATTTGTGGCGATCCGATCGTATAACAATTCCGAACGAATTATCAATCAATGAAATTTTTTGTTTTATTTTCGAGATTTGTATTTTTATCATGACAATTGCACGTATTCGATTCTTGCACGATTCCGAACTCTTAAACGACTTCTGGAAGTGAAATCGCAAACTATTACGCAAACGTAATCAGTTTAACGCGACGTACACTCCGGAACACGATAAGCTAAACATACCCTAGATACCCTTTACATAACTTAGAAATAAGTTTTGAAGGCTTCGGTATGGCAAAAACATGCTTATTCAACTTTAGGGGTTATTTTGCAAATTCTGCGAAACTATGCCAAATCGTGTATTTCCTACTCCGGAACATATACGCACATCCAAAAATTTTTGTAATCATTAAAATCTAGTATTTTAATGATTGGAATGCAAAAATATCAATCGTTACGCGTTTACGGTCATTTGCACGTTAGTTTACGATTTTCGTCGTATTTAACCGAAAATCGCAACCGTACAACCAAACGAACCGACATCCGAAAAGTTTCCGAGCATTTCTCAAGTTCCCTATGCTTTATCTTCCTTATAAAGCTTAAAAATGGGGTTAATGAGTGTTAAAAGTGCCAAAACACGTCGAAAAACAAGTTTTAGGCTACAGGGACCTATTCTGCCAATTCTGAAACTTAGGAATCCCAGGCGCCACGTGAGAGAACCCCCAAGATCTCCCGTGACGCGCGGGGGATGCCCAGTGATAGCAGCTACCTAGTAGCTTCTTGTTCATTTGACTTGACACCTATAACTCGTTTTTGCCACACTTCTCCTGGTTGTAACACCTCACTAAACACGTGTAATGATCCTTGGCATGATCCTAAAGCTCTCCAACAACTATAAATACCCTTGATCTTCAAACAAATTCCTTGCTCATTTCCATCTTTCTTCTCTCTAAACTCTAAGTGGAGTTGCTACCTTATTAGGATGCCTCCCATCTGAGTTTTTCTAAGTAATCTTGGATTCCTTGAGTGCAAGTAAGTGCTCTAACCAAGCCTTGTTCATTCTTTTAGCTTATTATGAGCTAAAAGTCAAACAGTTTGACTTACTGTTTGACTTTCAGCTTTGACCATTAATTGGTCAAAGCAAAGTCCAATTGGACTTTGCAACGTGATCGTAATCACGATGGTTATGATCCTTAGCGATCATGCCTACTGATTACCACGTTTCCTAGTCGAAGTGACGAGTCAAAGTTTCGGTCAATAATGCGCATTATATGACGGAACTATTTTCGGGTATCAAAACCCTTTGTTTTGATATCAAATCTGTTTTACAAACCTTGTTAGACATGTTTAACATGTTTAACTCGTCACTTTTAGTTTAGTGCTTATTTAGGGTCGTAAGTCGAGCGGTCTTGACCACCGCTTTGACTTTCGAATCCGACCCGTTGGTCGATCTTAGGATCCGAAAGATTCTTGATGGCATGGCTTTGGCTATGTCAGTGGTTATTCATCAGAGCTTGTAAACTCTGATATGCTGATGATGTAGCATGTTTTGGCTTTTTATCATCTGTTCCTTCGCAAAGGGTTCAATCTCAACACTCAACAAGAACCCGTAGTCGAACCAGATGTGAACAACACATCACCGTAGTTGAACCAGATGTGAACACCATTCGGAATCTGATGCAGAGCCTACTTGACAATGAGGGATCCAACTCCGATGAAGGAACATAACAGATTCAAAGTTTATTAAATATTCAAGCTCGTGAATCAAGTGCTCAGAATGATGTTGCTGCTATATAACAAGTTGTAGAACAGAATGTTACGAATCTGGAAAGTGAAGTGAATGTCTCTAATGAAGTGACGCCAAGGACATATTCATACCATCCGTCAGAAAATATCATCGAAGAGTTGCAAACTGGAGTAAAAACGAGAAATCAAATCAGCAAGGATCTATGGTGCTTTTACACTAAAATTTCACCACTACAAGATATTGTTTCTTATAGTTGTTTTATTTCACAAGTTGAACCGAAGACATATAAAGAAGCTCTTCAGGAGGAAAGCTGGGTTGAAGCGATGCAGGAAGAGTTGTTACGATTTGAAAAGCTTGGAGTCTGGAAGCTTGTCGATCTACCTGATAATCAAAAGAAAAACAGTACACGATGGGTCTTCAAGTGTAAACGAGATCATAGAGGGGTTATAGTCAGAAACAAAGCTCGACTCGCAGTCCAAGGTTTATGTAGGATCGATTTCCTCATTATGCAAAGGTACCTAACTTGTATCTAATCCATGTATGCGGAATTTACGTGAATTAGTGACAGTAAACACAAGATATTCAGTTTAAACGTCAGTTTACATTCAAGTTCCTAAACCGACAGAGCTTCGCCGTCTAGCTCACAAACTGTTACAATGAATAACATAACTAGCCTATTTATAGGCAACCCACTTCGCACCAAACTGCAGTTTGCACGAAGTATCACTCGTACGAACTGGACTAACCACTTAAATAACTTTATAGACTCGACATTCTAACCCTGTACATAGACATAATGCACCAACAGACTCCCCCTTGGATGTTGTTGCGGTCTTGGTCTGTCTTGTGACATTTGTGGCGATCCGATCGTATAATGATTCCGAAAGAATTATAAATCAATGAATTTTTTTGTTTATTTTCGAGATTTGTATTTTTATCATGACAATTGCACGTATTCGATTTTTGCACGATTCCGAACTCTTAAACGACTTATGGAAGTGAAATCGCAAACTATTACGCAAACGTAATCAGTTTACCACGACGTACACTCCGAAACACCGACATAAGCTAAACATACCCTAAATACCCTTTACATAACTTAGAGATAAGTTTTGAAGGCTTCGGTATGGCAAAAACATGCTTATTCAACTTCAGGGCTATTTTGCAAATTTTGCGAAACTATGCCAAATCGCGTATTTCCTACTCCGGAACATATACGCACATCCAAAACTTTTTGTAATCATTAAAATCTAGTAATTTAATGATTGGAATGCAAAAATATCAATCGTTACGCGTTTATGGTCATTTGCGCGTTCGTTACGATTTTCGTCGTAATTAACCGAAAACCGCAACCGTACGACCAAACGAACCGACATCTGAAAAGTTTCCGAGCATTTTTTAAGTTCCCTATGCTTTATCTTCCTTATAAAGCTTAAAAATGGGGTTAACGAGTGTTAAAAGTGCCAAAACGCGTCGAAAAACAAGTTTTAGGCTGCATGGGCCTGTTCTGCCAATTCTGAATCTTAGGAATCCCAGGCGCCACGCGAGAGAACCCCCAAGATCTCCCACGATGCGCGGGGGATGCCCAGTGGCAGCAGCTACCTGGCAGCTTCTTGTTCATTTGACTTGAGACCTATAACTCGTTTTTGCCACACTTCTCCTGGTTGTAACACCTCACTAAACATTTGTAATGATCCTACAACATCTCTTAACACTTGGCACGATCTGCAAGCTCTCCAACAACTATAAATACCCTTGATCTTCAAACAAATTCCATCCTCATTTCCATCTTTCTTCTCTCTAAAGTCTAAGTGGAGTTGCTACCTTATTAGGAGGCCTCCCATCTGAGTTTTTCTAAGTAATCTTGGCTTCCTTGAGTGCAAGTAAGTGCTCTAACCAAGCCTTGTTCATTCTTTTAGCTTATTATGAGCTAAAAGTCAAACAGTTTAACTTTCAGCTTTGACCATTAATTGGTCAAAGCATATTTCAATTGGACTTTGCAACGTGATCGTAATCACGATGGTTATGATCCTTAGCGATCATGCCTACTGATTTCCACGTTTCCTAGTCGAAGTGACGAGTCAAAGTTTCGGTCAATAATGGCATTATATGACGGAACTATTTTCGGGTATCAAAACCCTTTGTTTTGATATCAAATCAGTTTTACAAACCTTGTTAGACATGTTTAACTCGTCACTTTTAGTTTAGTGCTTATTTAGGGTCGTAAGTCGAGCGGTCTTGACCACCGCTTTGACTTTCGAATCCGACCCGTTGGTCGATCTTAGGATCCGACCAAACACATATATGTGACTATAGTTGTATAGGGAATAACCCCCTGAGGTTATACCTTATGGTCACGTTGTTTGGTTAGTGTTATGTTAAGTCGTCTGTTATGCCCTATACATGACCAAAGTGCCCTTTTTGCGCATAAATCAACTTTAAGCATATGTGACCAATGTTTTGACATATAAACTGATGTTGCAACTATATTAAACTTAATTTGGCATATTAGACTTATCATAACACATATCTAACCATCTGAGCACGTTTTTACGTGAATGATCCGTTAAAGTAGCGTAAACTACCTTAACGAGTCATAACGGGTCAAAAGCACTTAGGAATCTTTTCAAATCAGAATGTAGACTTTGTTAAACCATTTCATATGAGTTCCAACACTCATTTGGTCTACAAGACCTCATTCTATCCGGGCCGATAAAAGTCCCGACATTTACATAGTTATCCAATTTTAGGACACGTTTGATTTCTCGGACTTTTGAGCTTGTTTGATCTTTTATTCAAGGTTACTTTGCAATCCCAAGTGAGTACATAGACCCCTCTTTTACATGTTTTGCGGTGACTATGTGAGTATATAGCTCCCCTCTTTTATGTTTTCAATATTTTGGAGTGATTAATATGTGCTAAATTGTTTTCAAGTTTTCAATTACAAATGCTATGGTTTATATAAACACGACGATTTCAATAATGTGAACGAACTTGTTGGTGCGTTATATACATGACACAATGACATTTGCTTTGGCCAAGCCGAACAGTAGTAAGTTATGGTACCATAGGACTGACAATCCCATTACCAAGTTTCCCGGTGTTTGTGGGGAAGTTTGGGGAACGACCGAAACTGTTTACTTTAACAAACCCTTTGGTGGTTTGTTATTACAGTTTAAAGATACCCTTTGGTGGTAAAGACAAGTCAACATAGGTTTGAATGTATTCACCAAAACGACCAAAAGTTTTCACAATTAAAACAAGGACGATTTGTTTACACGGACGATGAACAATTGGTTTATGACACGAACAATGGATGATTGGTTTATGACACGAACAATGGAGATTGGTTTATGACACGGACAATGAACGATTGGTTTATTGTAAGTGATTTAGATAACGAAACGTGTGTAATGTGATAAAAGCATGGTAGATACACCGCTGGTACTTCCTATATATAAGTGCTTTATCATATTACATTCGTGCCGTTATTTGCATCACTTGGAACAAAGGTTTTCAAACAATGACACGCAATGATTTTCAATTTAAGATATAAACCATACAAAGTTTCTTCATGGCGATTTACTACTCGAATTTACAAAACAAATGTTTTGGTCAAGATTCATGGCTACAAGTCTTTTATAAACTATAAGTTACTTGTTTTAGTTGGTTAGTTATCATTGCAATACCAAATACTTTTGATAACAACGTTTTTAAATTAATGACTCTAGTAGTCTGACGAGGTATTGCAATACATATTCAAAGCATGAATTTGACACACTCACAAAACCTATGTACTCGATGGCATATTTTTGCTGACTCGTTTTCACATATGTTTCAGGAAACCAAGTTTGTTCAATGCGCATTAGTGGCATATTCTTCATCGCTTTTGGTCGTTTCATCACCAACTTTATATCTTTTTCTTTCGTCACTTTGTTAATTTTATTCTGCGCTTGGGAATAAATGGCTTCCAGTAGTAGAAACCATGCATCTCTTCATTTTTACTCACCTTCCATAGCCTTTGATCGTGGAACTTCATTTGATAAGTAACATTCTTCGTTTGTACTAGGTCTTCCACATCCCAATATGGTAAGCTCTTTAAGTCTTTCAGGTATCGAAGTATTGAATACCAAACTCCCTCTTGATAGCATAAACATTAAGTTCTCTGAGCCATCCCCAACTTAGAATATCTCCCAGCGACTTGTTATTATCTCATGTAAAGAATGCAAACGGACGTTTAAACTTTTTTCTTTCGGCATCTCTTTAAACCACGATGTTTTCGCATTCGCAATCTCTTCCTTTGTTAATTTCTTCGGGTTACTACCATCCTTCAAAACTTCATCGATCTTTTGTTTTAGCAAATCTTTATCAATCTAGCTCATATTCTCTTCGATTGTAGGAAAACTATTCGTATCATCTCCAGAATACTTTTCAACCTCTTCATCGTCAGATGCATCTTCAACAATCACTCTATCATAGTCGTTAGCTTCTGGTACTCGCTTGTATACATAGCTATTCGCCTCAAACGTACTAATGTTCACTAATTCTTCTTCAAAATCAAACTCAATTGATTCTTCTTCAATTTCTAACAATTTAGCAAGCTCCTCCTTTGAGTAGTTGTGAACATACTCACCTTCTTCAACAATATGCTCACGCATTAGTAACATCGACTTGTTGCAATCAAAAACAGCTGTAAAAGGAGTAGCTGCGAAGATTCCTGATGCTTCTTCTGTTTTAGAAGGCCCTTTTTGCTCCCCCTGAACTTGTACTTCCTCTGCGTTAACCTCGTCGTTCAGAATCAAATCATAATCAAAACCTTCATTAATTTTTGCAGACTCAACTGCAATTCCAGTACCACCCTGATCAACATCATCGTCATTATCATCTTTTTTTTACGAATCATCTTTCTTATCATCATCTTTTTTTCCGAATCATCTTTCTTATCATCATCTTTTTTCAATTCATCATCGTCATCTTCTTTATCTTCTTCCTCTACTTCAAATGTTTTATTAACTCGTTCAGCTCTTTGTCTTCGAAGATCAGCAATCCGTTGAAAGATCGGATTATCATAGATATCAACAATTTCACCCACTGCTAGTATACCTCTCTCAGCTCTTTGCCATTCACATTCAGACATTTGACTTTGGGGTGTTGTTTGCTTTGGAGCTCATTTAGGTGTTGAATGTTTCAGTGTAGTTTGTGATTGAGTAGGAATGGAAGTTTGTGGAGTAGTTGGTGGTGGTTGTACATGTATTGGAGAAGAAGGTGGGTGTAACATGTAGAGGTGAAACTGGTTTCTCTGGTTCAGCAACTGTGACAATTGTGAAAAATCAAGGTAAACTTTGATGGGTACAATTCCGTGGTAACCGGACGTGATATGTATATCATGATATTGTTGTGATTATGTGCGATGATACGAATTCTGGAAAATGTTGTGCCGACTATAATAGGAGTATATGCCAAGTAATTACCAAAAACATTACATTGGCGCTATGTGTCACCTACATGGCAAGACAATGTCGTGAATGGATTAACGATTATGGGAATACGTATTGATTAACATGACACTGTTAAGGGCCAACGATGAAAGGTTGGTGTCCGTAGTCTTTGACTACGTGTTAAACGGGAACTTGACGTTTAACAGCGCATTAAACAGTCGACCATGATTATTAGGCCAACGCTTGGGCCCTTTAAGATTCCGAGTTCATGAAACATCTTAGTTACGAGCCGTAGACTATGACATAAGATTAGAAACAAATCGGAGCTCGGGTACGCAAAACGAGGCAGTCCCTGTTAGGGAAATGCCTTTGCGTTAGGAGCAATGAAAGACAAACCAAACATGCAAGGAAAGGTCAATCAAGATTAAAAACACTTAAACTACCCTAATACGAGGCTTTTATGATTAAAACGTAACTGGGTTCGGATTTCAGGACGGTTATGCAGAGTCCTTTAACACTAAAAACGCGAAAAAAAGAGTCTGTTTCGCAAATCGGGGACGCGTGTGGGACCCTAAAACGAACCTAAACGTAAAACTGAAGATAAACATCATCTTTTAACCTCGAAATTCGAAGCACGACAAAGCATAAGTCGGGTAGTGGTACCCCCCATTATTATATAAAGGTTTTTTTTTATTTTTTCATTATTTTCTTCATAATTTCCATCAAAAATCTGCATAAACTCTGAAGAACACAGCTGGTTATCATCAAATTCAAGCCAAAACAAAGGTAAATTTCAAGTTTTAAGTGGTTTTGATGATGATTTCTTGAAGAAAACTTGATTTAGACCATGAAAACCCTTTTTAATCCATGATTTTGGAAAGTTTAAACATGTTCTTGGCTGATTAAGAAGACCTCATGAATTCTCTGGTGTTCTATGGCAGCCAAGATCACAAAACTTTGGGTTTTGATACACTAATCGACCGTAATTGATTAACAAAGTATTAACCGAAAAACTATGAAACAAGGCTTGATTGACATGGGTTATGGCATGGTTGGATTGTTCTTGGTATATAGGCACTGAATATGGCTCACACCCACATCTGGACTCAAGAAAAACACTTGGCATCGAAGAAATCGCTAGGTATATCACTTGAAACTCGAATTTAGAGTAGGCAGAATATTCTTTGGACCATAACTTGGTCCGTGGGTATTGAAATGAGCTGAAATTTGGTGTGGCGGTGTAGGGTATTGACATAAAGATCCACATAACATTTTAAAATTTTTGGAATTTTCTACGATTTTTGGTGAATTTTTTAACCGTTTTACAAAACGAATTCCGGAAAAAAAATACCAAACAAAGTCAATAAATCACCAAACTTTACATGAACTCTAAGAAACATATAAGGAAAGCTCTAGGAAGTTTGGGGGTCCATTGGTTGAGTTGTGTTTCAGGTTAAAAATCCGCGTTTTTATGAGTTTTCGGTAGCTGGAAACGCACTGAAACGAAATCGGAAAAATCCCAAATTTTTAATTGAGTTTCTGGACAGGTATGGAAGTTCCTGGAATATTTTGGACCTTAGATGATAAGCAAAGTGAATTATTCGGTGGAATACTGTTTTATAAATGATTTATTTGAGAAGTTAAAATAGCTTTATAAATTCCTAAAATAATTATATTGGAATCTATATATTTTTACTGAGTTCTACAAAAATTTCCAGGATTTTATGAACTATGTAGATTAAATGGATTTTTTGACATTTAAAACGCTTACTTTAACTAAATTCGGCAGTTTACCGGACAACGAACCTGCCGAAACTGGGAACAGACCAAAACCTATTTTGACTACAATTGGAACACCGGAAGTATTTTGGGAGGTTCCAGGGTAAGCGGGACACTCTGGGTGTGTTCCACCACCGTTCGAGAGGTTCCCCGACGGCGAGAATGGAAATTCAAATTTGGGCAACCTAGACTCACCAAACACCCAGAGTTAATCTTTTCTAAATAACAATGTATTGGCACTGTCTAAATCTTAGTGCCATTATCCGAACACATAAAACAACCAACTTTGGCTGGCACGCAAACCGGTGGCCGGGAGCCAAACGTGAAACTAATCCTACCCTAACATCCATCACTACACCAGGATACTATATGTACAACATGGACTGAAAATACCCACTTGGACCCGAGTTATACGCATTATCGACCTAGCAACTGATATTAGTAATTACTTGCATGATTGTTGTTAAAGCCGAACCAGCTTACATGTACTCCTTTGCTACCTGTGATGCTACTATCTTGTGAGTTCACTTCCCCGCTTTTAAATTGTTTTACTGTTTTCTGGGGACTTGCATGTTAAAAACTGTGTTGATTACACCAAGTTGGGAGTGAGTTTCACTCCACCACTTTTAAACTGTGTTATACTGTTTTTTTAGAGTGACTTGCATGTTACGAAACTGTGTTAATTGCACCAACTGTGATGATGTGAATTATCTAACACACGAACTACCTCCCCACTACAAGTGATTAGTGTAAGCCGTGGACAGTGGATAGTACTATTGGTCTGACCAACCCAGTGCCACGTCTGACAGTGTGTCAGAAACTAGGCACTGCACACGTCCTAACCTGGTTATGTTGTTAGGCATAACTACACTGGGGCGTTGAACTGCATGTGACACAGTTGGTGGGCCACGAGTGTCTGCGTGATACGGTCCGGTGGCCGGGAGTGTGTGGGATGACACGGCCCGAGGCAAAACTGTCAAGGTTTCACTTGTGGTCTCGTGTAATTCCATCTGTGACTATAACTAATGCAATTAAACTTATTAACACATATTGTTACACAACAACTAAACCAGTTGAACTCACCAGCAGCGTTTAGCTAACCCTTTTTAAAACTAACATGCATTTCAGGTAACTTGAGACTGGTGTGATCCGTGTATGTTGTTCAAGACATGTTATAGACGAATGCTGATATAGACGCATGTGGCTTAGAAGACTTATATGGTTCATGGGAACACGCAAATGTAACATACATGTAGTATGTAATCAACATTTTGTAAGTAATAAAATGTAGTGTCTTTATAAACAATGTGCTTGTACCAGAGGTGTCTGTTGCATCCCGTATTTTTTTTCTTCCGCTGCAACTCGGGGTGTGACAGCAACCTTCTTAGCTTTCTTCTTTTGCAAATACTTTCTTTTCGCTGAAGCTTCTGGCGATCCGATTAAATTTTTATCTGAAGCAGCTTTACTCTTTGCTCTTCTTTGCTTTTTAACTGGTCGTTCCTCCTCAGATTCTTGTTCAGATGGAACATATAAATCATAACCTTTCTTCTTCAACTTCTCCTGTTCTATCTCCTCTCTAATCTGCCTTTCTCGAATAGAATCAACAGAATCTTCTTTATCAGATGTCTGAAATAAATTTCATGATCTTCAGTTTCAACATGCACATATTCAACAATCTCTCCTTCAACTTCCACATTTTCAACATTAACATTAACTTCAGGCTCATACTCAGGCTCATCAACTAGTATAGTTCTTGTAGCCTTTTTCGATGCATACTTACGTTTCTTTTTAGTCTCTGCCTTGATGTACTAGTTGCTTCTTTTCTCAACAAAACCTAACAAATTTTGTTCTTCCTCTCTTTCATCACCAGTTGTTGCTTTTCGCCATTTACCTATCTCAGGTGCAATAAAATCCTTGTTCGCAATTGCTCCAAACATGGCTTTTCTTGGTGGAACTGAGTCTTGCCTCATATATTGATTTAGCTTCAAAAGCGTATCCTCGTCCATGTGATGCAAATACAGAATGTCATTATCTTTTTTCTTCAAATTCTTGAATTTGTCGTCTAGCAGCATTTGTACAAATCTTGGATACTGTAGAAACTTATCAACCCCGGTATTCTTCGTCATATAATCAAAGATGACATGAGAAAAGTTGAACGGCAGATTTAGAACTAACACCGTGGCCATACACATCTGGTAATCTAGCATATCATCAAACCCTCCTTTTATGTGGCTCGAAGCGTGAACTAACGAATGAATGAAGAACTTGTAAGGCTTCCCCAAGTTATCCTTTTTCCATGTAGTTGCATTGACGTATCCACGATAGCCCATCTTATAAAAACAACCTTTCACCATCTTTTTATAAAAACCAGTAGAATCAGAAGCTGCATCCTTGAAATCAAACACTCTGCGTACATCTTCCTCAGTAATCTTTACTTCGATATCTTTATCGTCGATCTTCATTGCTGAGTATAGCGTTTTCTCAGCTTCAACATATTTAGCAGCATTCCAGGAATACTCAATATGCGATCGATAAGCAGTGTGCTGATGTGTCAGCGCCTTTGAATTTTGACACCGCTTCATAAAATCTAGAATATCAGAAAATGGTTCCAATCTTGGATACTTCTCTATGTCTAACACACAACAAGTGTTGTGGAACTTCGAATAGTTTGACTTCTTTTCCTACACATGAAAAATATTCAAACACTTAGAAATTTTGAAACAAACAACAGTTCATACGAATTGGACCACAATTCGTGCTAATTGATATCACAAACACACAATCTCAACAAACTACTCAAACATCATGTCATACCCCGAATTCCACGTGTATTCTGGTGGGCCCGGTGGGGAATATCATGACGTACAGTTAATATCATCATAAGCAATTACAACACAGAGCAACACAGCGGAAGGCTTGGAGTAAATATAAATTATTACAAACCATAAAGTGTCCAGAGTTCGAAAACATAAAAAATATACAGACAAGGTTTGTAATAAGATCCACAGGGGGATCAGATAACATACAAAATGAAAACATACACTACAGGCTCAACTCTAAGGTCGCAACTCCTTAATGTCAACGCCCCGCAGCTTCCGGCCTATTGCGTTCTTGTACCTGTACCTTTAATCTTTGAAAATACGTCAGTTTTCACTGGTAAATACAATCAACCGACTCATTTTGAAAATCCTTTATAAAATGGTTTTAAGTGCACGAGGCATATTTTTCATAAATAACTTGGGACATTACAAGAGACCTTGTATAAAGATTTACATGTTTGTCTTTTACATATGGGGCCCAGTACAGAAACCGAGACATGATCGACTAACACACCACTACTGAACTTTCACATGGAAGCAGACATAAATTAATAATATCAATTACCGGTGTATGCCTACACCTTGCTTAAGTCGAGGCCACTAGCACTTTAGTGAGCCAAGGAATCCCAGACACGGTCAGGCCCACCCCCAATGTTTTAGTTTCAAACAAAACAGATCAAAACTGGGTTATGCAATTTAATTAATTATCACCAGTGGATAAAACATAACTTCCATACCTGACCAAGCGGTAATAATATACCGTATCCCAAGTCCGTATAGGGAAAATAGGTTAAAAGTATTTACCTGAAGTTAAGTCTTCGAAAAGTCAGAACTCAGCCGCAGATCAATGATAAGTACAGGCACAATTTACCGGAAGGCGTTCAGTCTGGAGTGATGGTAATTATTAACCAATTTTAGAATGCTAACGGGTCCTTAGTTAAGTCTTAGACTTGAACCGGTTAGTCTTACGCTAAAACAATACGGTACGATACGCTAGATTAGCGGTGACCGGAATAAGATGTTAGTTGGACCAGACAAGTATATAAACTTGTCTAATATGGGTAAACCAATAACATTCTGGATTTTGATAAGGAAATGACAAAGTTAAACCCGTTTCGGTTAAATTACGTAAACTAGTCACGTAGGCTTAACCGTAAGCGTATAAGCGAAACTGGGTAACCAAATAAGTCGTATACAAGTTCCATATAAAAATATATTTAAGTTATGTTAACAAATCAGTGGGTTTCCAAAAAATAGGCCCGTAATGTATTTAAAACCGATTTATGCCTCACAAGGGCATTTTGGTCATTTTAAGGTTTATAAAAGATGTGTAATAAGAATTTGATGTCAAGGTCGTTAATATTCTGTAAAAATACTTATTTTGTGATGTTCTAACAGTAGGATATCGAATATATGTGTGTTTGACGGTTTTGAAATAAACTACGTCCCGTAAGGGCGTTTTAGTAATTTCACACATAGCTTTGAAGTCAAAATTGGGATTATGAGTTCGGGACTTGTACTTACTGTTAATTTGATGAAAATAAGTTTATAAATCAATAGGTAACAAGTCTTGGTTCATAGTTATGGTCTTAAACCATACTATACGCCGAAAACGCGTAAAAAGTCGATAAATGCCGTTAGTTTCGATAATTGAAGTAAACTGAAGTTAGGACCTGTTCTATGTAGCCAAAATATGTTACTTAACATGTTTTATTAGTAGGTAAAGGATTTGGTAATAAATAGTTTAGTTAAAGTCATTTTATGCGTAAAAGGGTGAATTAGTCATTTATCGGCATTTAACGAATCTTAAGTCTCCATTAAGGTCATAATCTGAATGAACATCCCAATATGTGATACTTAACATATTACATCAGTAATTATCTTATTTTGATGATAAAACCATGCTTAATATTCCTAGAATGTTGAAAAGGGCATTATAGCCATTTAAACACATATTTTGCGTCTTTTATCAAAACTGGGTTCTTGGTCAGATTCTTGCCATCAAAATACTCAGATTATATTTACAAATCAGTTTATATCTTATTTTTACATGCATGGATGTTTAAAACCTTGATTTGTTCAAAAAGGACCTTTTTGCAAGAGATTAAGTAATTTAACGGAACTTGCATAAAAACTCAGATTTCTTAAGGAGCCGGGTAGTATAACTTTAAGAGGTTATACTACACTTAATCATGGTCCTAAAATGACCTAAATTCAGTAGCCTAAGTAGCTAATTCGGGTCAGAATTGAAAGTCAAAGGAAAAGTCAAATCTTGCGACTTTCGGTTGCAAACCGATTCTAGACCAAGGCTTGACGAGTCAAATCAGTTTATATAAGTTCTAATACTTATTTTTGTGTTTTTTATGGATCAAAACATATTTTGTAACATCTATATAGTCAGTTATGCATTTTTATGAAATCTGGCTAGTTTGACTTTTTTTTTTAACTTTTGGTTTGACTCATCAATTGATCAAGAATTCGTGGTAATCAGGAGGTGCCCTTCTTAGGGATTAACACCTACATCATTACAATCACGTAGCCACTTTCGTTACGCTCGAGGGCTAGATTAACATGGATTTAGCTCAAGGTCAAGGTGTTTTTACGACGTAACTTTGATCTAAGCTTTAAACCATATGGAATTAACTTAGCACGAAATGAAACACTTACATAGTGTTTAGAGGTTGCTAGGAACAGAATGGAATGCTTCAAGATGACCAGGAGCTCCTCTGGATGAATTTTGTGTGTTTAAGTTGATGAAGAATTGTTGAAACTTACAAAATTCACCTCATAAATGGTCATGGAGGAGTCCAGAGGATTGCCAGGTGTTATAGGACGTACATAAAGGTTCTAGGACGTGGCAAGCATGCAAGGATGGTGCCAAAACTCGACAAATGTGGCAGAATAGGCTGCTGCCACATTTCTGTTCGCTGGTCGGTCCTTGCGGACCGTATGGGTTATGCCTTACAGTCCGTAAGGACCTTAGGCGCCCATAGTTTCCGGTGGCCTTGCGGACCGTATGGCTAGAGCCTTGTGGTCCGCAAGGGGTCTTCAGAACTTGAAAAATTCCAAAATTTTATTTAAGTCCCCCAAATTTATTTCATAATATAAAATACGGATATTATTATCATTTCAACAACTTTGGTCCCTCCTAATTCACCATACGGCACACGAGGATTACCGGGACACGTGCCGCAACTTTATTGGACGTAAAAAAATGTAGTGTTACATCCTCACCCCCTTAAAATAAATCTCGACCTCGAGATTTTAATCGAACAAGTATGGGTATTTTTGTCGCATAACAGACTCCACTTCCCATGTGTATTAAGGACCTCGAAGAGCGTCCCACTTAACTTTAACGATCGGCACATGCTTCTTACGAAGCTTCTTAACATGTCGATCTTCAATTGCTATAGGTTTCTCAATGAACTGCAGGTTTTTATCAATTTGCACGTCTTCGTGTGGCATGGCCAATGATTCATCCGCCAAACACTTCTTCAAATTGGAGATGTGGAATACATCATGGATTCCACTGAGTTTTTCTTGCAATTTCAACTTCTATGCCATAGATCCAATACATTCGATAATCTCGAACGGTCCGATGTATCTTGGGCTTAACTTGCCCTTCTTTCCAAAGCGCATAACGCCTTTCCAAGGCGACACCTTCAATAAAACCTTGTCCCCTACCTGGAACTGAAGAGGTTTACGCCTCTTATCCGCATAGCTTTTCTGTCGATCCCTGGCAGCCCAAAGATGATCATGAATTTTCAAAATTTTGTTTGTCGTCTCCAGGACAATTTCTGGTCCTGTTAGTTGGACTTCCCTAACTTCAGCTCAGCAAATGGGCGTTCTACATTTTCTTCCGTATAGGGCCTCGAATGGAGCGGCCTGAATACTTGCGTGATAACTGTTATTATAGGAGAATTCGACTAGAGGCAAGTGTTTGCAACTTCCTCCTAGGTCGATTACACATGCGCGCAACATGTCTTCCATAGTTTGTATAGTACGTTCACTTTGTCCATCCGTTTGCGGGTGATATGCCGTACTAAAGTTTAGTCGCGTGCCTAAGGCTTGTTGGAAACTTTTCCAAAAATGTGAAGTATACCTTGTGTCTCTATCGGACACAATGGATACCGGCATGCCGTGTAAGGATACGATCTCATCCACATAAAGTTTTGCCAATGTATCGGAACTATTTCCTTAATGGGTAGAAAATGAGCCGACTTGGTTAATCTATCCACAATAACCCATATCGTGTCATTTCCGTGATTTGTCTTTGGTAACTTGGTAATGAAATCCATAGTTACGTATCCATTTCTACGTGGGGATTTCTAGCGGCTGTAGTAGTCCTGACGGTTTCTGATGTTCGGCTTTAACTTGTGAACACGTTAAGCATTTAGCTACATAAGTAGCTATGGATTTCTTCAGCCCTGCCCACTAATAGTTGGGTCACATCTTTGTACATTTTATCACTACCCGGGTGAACAGAGTATTTTGAACTATGTGCTTCTTGGAGGATCAAATCCCTAAGTCCTCCAAAGAGTGGAATCCAAATTTGTCCACAGAATCTAAGGATTCCGTCATTTCCCGGCGTGAGTTGCTCCACAACTTTTCCCAACTCTTCATTTGGAAGATTTACCTCTAACAAGGCTTGCTGCTGAGCTTGCAAGATTTTCTCATTCAAACTATTTCTTACTTCCATACTTTTGGCGTTAACCCGAATAGGTTTAACCCTTTCCTTACGACTTAAGGCATCGGCAACCACATTTGCCTTGCCTGGGTGATAGCGAATTTCGCAGTCATAATCGTTAAGCATTTCCATCCACCGTCGCTATCGCATATTCAAGTCTTTCTGGTTAAACAAGTTCTGGAGACTTTTATGATCAGTGTATATAATACACTTCGTTCCGTAAAGGTAATGCCTCCATAACTTGAGCGCAAACACCACTGCGCCTAACTCCAAATCGTGCGTGGTGTAATTTTTTCGTGAACCTTCAGCTGTCGCGAGGCATAGGCGATCACTTTACCTCGTTGCATAAGCACGCAGCCCATCCCTGTGTGCGATGCATCACAATAGACTACAAAGTCTTCAATTCCTTCAGGTAAGGTTAGCACAGGAGCATTACTTAATTTCTGCTTTGAAATTTAAAAGGCTTCCTGCTGCCTTGGTCCCCAAACGAATTTAATATCCTTGCGGGTTAGTGTGGTCAATGGAGTAGCTATCCTTGAAAAACTTTCAATAAATCTTCGGTAGTAACCAGCTAATCCCAAAATGCTACGTATCTCTGATGGAGTCTTAGGAGCTTGCCAGTTCATAATGGCTTCAATCTTAGCAGTATCCACTTGGATTCCACGTTCACTGACAACATGTCCTAAGAACTGAACTTCACGCAACCAAAACTCACAATTCGAAAACTTTGCGTAAATTTTCTCTTGTCTTAACAATTCCAAAATACACCTCAAATGTTTCTCGTGGTCAGCCTGACTACGAGAATAGATAAGTATGTCGTCTATGAAGACAATGAAAAACTTATCCAAGTACGGTTTGCAAACCCTATTCATCAAATCCATAAATGCCGCAGGTGCATTTGTGAGCCCAAAAGGCATCACTAAAAACTCATAATGATCATACCTGGTCCTAAATGTTGTTTTCAGGACATCTTCCGTTCTACCTTGAGCTGATGATAACCTGTCCTTAGATCAATCTTTGAAAAGTAGCTCGCTCCCTGAAGTTGATCAAATAAGTCGTCGATCCTAGGTAAAGGGTAGCGGTTTTTGATTGTTAACTTATTCAGCTCACGGTAGTCAATGCACATCCGCATTGAACCATCTTTCTTCTTATTGGAGCTCCCCAAGGTGAAGAGCTAGGTTGTATAAAACCTTTTTCCAATAGTTCATCCAGCTGGGTTCTTAATTCCTTCATTTATGTAGGTGCTAATCAGTATGGAGCTCTTGCAACAGGAGTGGCTCCTGGTATGATATTGATTCTAAACTCCACTTATCTGTCTGGAGGCATACTAGGCAAGTCTTCGGAGAAAACATCTGTAAATTCAGAGATAAAGGGCAGGTCTTCCTTTGGCTTGGGCTCATCAATGGTCACTTGTGCCATACAAATGACACAACCTTTCTTCAAAACTTCGATGCTTTGAGTAACGATGCTTTTTCCGACAATCCATAATGTCGGTCTCCTTGTATAGTGAGTGCATCTCCAGTTGGGGATATGATCTCGATGAGTTTCTTGTTACAGGCAATATGGGTTTCGTTACTAGACAACCAATCCATACCAAGAATTACCTCGAATCCTGCCAATTTCATTGGCAGAAGTGAAACAGGAATGGAATGATCCTTGATGGTTATGGAACATCCATCTAGAATCGTAGAAGCGGTTTCAATCATTCCATCAGCGAGTTCTACATCATAGGTTACGTCTAGAGTTCTTATAGGTAAGTTTAATAAGGCACTAAACTTATGATCTACAAAAGATTTATCGGCTCCTGAATCAAAGAGAACTCTAGCATAAACATCATTAATAAGGAACGTACCTGTTATCACTTTGTCGTCGTTCACGGGTTCTTTAGCTTTCATCTGGAAAGTACGAGCCTTTCCTTTCTTCGTTTCCTCGTCCCGAGCAGCGTCGTCTTTCTTATAATTAGGGCAGTTGGGTTTTATGTGCCCTTTCTCACCACAGTCGTAACATGTGGCATCCTTGAGATCCTTACAATCTAAGGCCTTGTACCCAGACTTCTTGCAGATTCCACATGCTTTGGACTGGGATTCGTCCCGACACGCACCTCGGTGTCATCGATTACACTTCCTACACTTAGGCCTATCGTCTGACCTCTGCTGATTTCGATTTAACCCAAACCTTCAATTCTTGTTTGACCGATAATTTCGGTCATCCTCTCTCTTTCTTTTTCCTTTTGCTTCAGACTTGATGGACCGCTGCCTCTTCAAGTCCTGGGTAAGTGTCAAAGCCAACTCTGCTGTAGATCTGAAAGTTTCTGGCCTTGAAGCCCTTACGTTCCCCTTGATCTTTGGTTCCAAACCACCAATAAAACGCGTGATGCGTTTAGATTCAGGGGTAATCAGGTACGGTATGAATCTTAACATGGAGTTGTAATCCGAAAAATACTTCCTACAGTCTAAATTCTTCATCTGTAGCCCTAGAAAATATGTTTCAATCTTTTCCACCTCGTGAGGTGGACAGTAGGTTTCTTTTATCAACTCTACAAATTTTTCCCAGCTCAAATTATACAAATGAACTTTTCCAGATGATTGAATCATTGACTTCCACCATATCAGAGCATCACCTTTGAATGACTGTGAAACATACTTCACGACATCCTTTTCAGCGCATCCGCTAATCTCTACAACTACCTCAATCTCGTCCAACCATTTCAGAGTTTCTACGGTTCATTTTTCTCCAGTAAAGTCTCGTGCTTTGCAAGACAAAGTACTTATATGAACAACCATCCTTTGAGAATTTGGTCTTTTTCTGATATTCCTCCCTCTCCCTCCTCACATTTGAGGAATGCTCCGAGTGTTCCTTCTTTTCTGAAGGAGGCTTTGAGAATTGTTTGGTGGTATGCTTGGAGGTATGCTTAGACGAGTGTTTAGAATGTGAAGCACTCGATTCTAACAGTTTTTCAGCGTGATTCTTTATTGCCTTTTCAACTTCTGTGGCAATAAGTGCTTGAAGATCTCCTTTGGTTATAACGATATTCTCATTCGCGTCATCATCCTTCCTTTGGCTGTTCACTTCATTAGAATCTGCCATCTTGTTCGATGAAACTATAATAATGATAATATAAGTTTTAATTAGTCATACATGCTTGATGACTTGTATTATAATGTGGGGGTATGGTATAATTAAACCATGTAAACTTGTAAAGTTTATGGGGGTGTATAATATGGCATAAACGGCCTGTCACAAAGGACAAAATAAGAATAGCACCAAAGGCTTGTCGTAACGAATTGAATTATTAAATGCTAAGATCACGAAAGGATCATGAGACTTCGAGGTTCGAACGTAGTTTTACTACCTCGAGACAGAGAGTCGTAGACTACATCTGTCGTTCATCACTAATGGACAAAACATTGCTCGTAAGCATTTCACCACTAATGGGTGTTAAATAGAATGATCATAGTACTGATGATTGATTAGGATCAAAATAGATCGTGTAGGTTTGGACGTAGTCCATTACCATGACGGCTCGTGTGGTTCCTCAAGTCACACTTACCAGGAGGTTAATACCTTGAATATATTAACTTTTAGAATAAAATTCTTGAAATGATTTAAATGACTAGTCCAGATCAAGCAGACTAGGAGACTTAGAACATAGTTCACTACCCCTGGATAGAAGGGAAATCTCAACCTTAACTATCATGGTAGATGATCATATAATCTACCGTTTTGCCAATTCATGTGACCTAATCACTTGGCGGGTGTAAATCATCAAGAGGATCTTTTGGAAATATATAGCAGATCATAAATTTCGAATTAAGAGGCGATCGCTTTGAACAATTGGTGCAAAGGAATACATAAAATAAAATTCCAAAATTCCATTAATAATAAAAGTGAAATACAATAGTGTCCATGAATAGGACTTTAAGTAAAGGAAAAATTGTCCTCCAGGGACTATACTTGAAATAATTAAAATGTCCATGCAGGGACTACATTAAATGAAATGTCCTCACAGGGACTTCTTTATATGAAATTACATAGTGATAAAGGTGAGAATTTTAATCCTTCTTTCCCTTAATCGTTCTTATAAGCCCTTCTTCCTTCTAGATTTGGCCGTCTGCTGCTGTAGTTCTTCCATCCTTTTTATTGCTTCGTTCACAACGTCTAGTATAGGTGGTTGTTGTGGCTGTGGTTGAGGTTGGGGTGGATGTTGTAGCTGCAGTGCACCCGGATATTGGTATACATAGGGTGGAGGTGCACCAGAAGGACGGTACCCATGATAAGGATATCCACTAGCTTGGTGAGGTGGAAGTTGATAAGGGTTAGGATAAAGAGCGTTAAGCGAAGCTGCCTCCAAGTATGGATCATTGGAAGGTGCATCATGAATGTAATTGGGCCAGTTGGAGGTGTCAATGTGATGGTATCCAGACGGATCTGGATAGGTAGGAATTGGGTTTTCAAAACCCTGAGGCAATGGTGGTAGTTGGGTCGAAGGCCCAACAGTGGATTGTGGTGGTTGAGGCAAAGGCTCAACAGTTGGTTATGGAAGGTGTTCCATGAATGGTGAAGTATGGGAGGGTCCACCCATTTGTGGGTCCTCAGGAATAGTAGGGTAAGGGTTTGGTGAGAGTGACCCTACTCTTGGTCCTAGTCGCACTGACATACGCGCCCTGCGTCTTCTTGATGGTTGGGGTATAGGTGGTGGTTGAGGTTGCTCCACCTGTTGCATTGGTATCTCCTCAGGCGGAGGTAGTTCCAGTTGAGGAATATGGTATGAGAGTGTATTGTGGTATGATGGGGTGTTATAGAAGACATATTGTCCCTATCTTTCCATAAAGTCATCTGGGTAGTGTTATGGGGTTCCAGTGTCACACCCCAACTTGCAGCGGAAGAAAAATAATACGGGATGCAACAGACACCTCTGGTACAAGCACATTGTTTATAAAGACACTACATTTTATTACTTACAAAACGTTGATTACATACTACATGTATGTTACAACTGCGTGTTCCCATGAACCACATAAGTCTTCTAAGCCACATGCGTCTATATCAGGGTTCGCCTACAAACATGTCTTGAACAACATACACGGATCACACCAGTCTCAAGTTACCTAAAATGCATGTTAGTTTTAAAAAGGGTCAGCTAAACGCCGCGTGAGTTCCACTGGTTTAATCGTTGTGTAACAGTATGTGTTAACAAGTTTAATTGCACAGGTCACAGTGTTAGTCACAATGACGGTCACAGTCGTAGTCGCAGATGGAATTACACGAGTATACAAGTGAAACCTTGACTGTTTTTCCCCGGACTGTGTCATCCCAGACACTCCCGGCCACCGGACCGTGTCCCAAAGACACTCCCGGCCCATCAACTGCGTCACATGCCTAACAACACAACCAAATTAGGACGAGTGCAGTAGCCTAGTGCCGACACACTGTCAGTCGTGGCACTAGGTTGGTCAAACCAATAGTACCATCCACTGTCCACAGGCTTACATTAATCACTTGTCTTGCTGAGGGGAGGTAGTTCGTGTGTTAGATAATTCACATCATATATTGGTGCAATTAACACAGTTTCGTAACATGCCAATCATCTCAGAAACAGTATCACAATTTAAAAATGGGAGAGTAAAACTCACCCCCAGATTGGTGTAATCAACACAGTTTATGACATGCAAGTCCCCAGAAAACAATAAAATCATTTAAAAATGGGGAAGTGAAAACTCACAGTGCAAATAGTGGTCTCAACACAAGAGTGATCAAGCAGCTGGATCAACTTTAATAACATACATGCAAGTATGGACTCAAATCAGTATCTAGGTTGGTAATGGTTATAACTTGGATCTGGTTAGGAGTTTTTACTCCGGATTCAATCTATAGGACACTGGTATGGTGATGGACGTCAGGGTAGTATTCGGTTTCAGTCTGGCTTCCAGCACCGGTTCGCGTGCCAGCCAAAGTCAGTAGTTTAACGTGTTCGGGTAATGGTACGAGAATACCAATAGTTCCATCATGTGGTTATTTAAGAATGATTAACTTTCCATTAAGGGAGTTTGAGGGTTTGGGGAGTATAGGTCGCCCAAATTTGAGTTTCCATTTCACCGTCGGGAATTCTCCCGAACTGTCTTAGGACATACCCCTAGTGCCCAATTTGCCTGGGAATCTCCCGGTGTTCCAATTATAGTATTTTTCAGGTTGGGTCAGTTCCCGGTTCCGGCTGGTTCGTTATACGGTAAACCGCCGAAATTGATTTAAAATAATCTATTTTTAATTCCATAAATTCCCATTTAATCTATAATTTATATACAAATCTTAAATTTTATATAAATCATTAAAAGTCTGTAGATTATGGGAAAATGTTCTGGGAATTTATTTTGGTATTTTACTAATTTAAATAAATTATTTATAAAACTATTTTTAACCACATAATTAAAACTAAATACCATCAGTTATTCAAAAATTCCAAAAAAATTCTAGAACACCTTTTACATGTCCAGGAACTTCTCAAAAAAATTTGAGATTTTTTCAATTTTGTTTCGGTACGTTCCCGGCTACCGAAAACTTGCAAAAATGTGGATTTTTAACCCACATCAAAACTCAACCAATGGACTCCGAATTTTCCCAGAACATTTCCCATATGTTTCTTAGTGTCTCTGTAAAATTTGGTGATTTATTGATTTCGTTTGATAATGTTTCCGAATTTCTTTCGGTAAAATAATTAATAATTCACCAAAAATCGTAGAAACTGTAGAAAATTCTAAAATTTTATGTGGCCCTTCCTGACAATACCCTATATCGCCACACCAAATTTCAGCCAATCCAAGTTTCACGGACCAAGTAATAGCTAAAACAAGATTCTGCCCATTCTAGTTTCGATTTTTGGATGATATACCTAGCGATTCTTCCGATTCCAGTGTTTATCTTGATCCCAGAAGTGTTTGAAGGCTATATTCAGTACCTACACATCAAGTACAACCCAAATATGCTAGAACTTAGATCAATCAAGCTTTAATTCATTGTTTTTCGGTTAATCGAATAGTTAAGTGATTTTTGTCGAATAAGAGTTGATTAGGGTATCAAACCCCAAAGATTTGTGATCATGACTGCCATATAACACCAGGTAAATACAAAGGTGTTCTTATTCAGCCCATAAATAGGTGTAAACCTTCAAAAATCTTGGATTAAAAAGAGTTTTTTCGGCTAGAAATCGCGTTTAATCAAGAAAACATGATCAAAACCATAAAACCCAAGGTTTTATACCTTTGATTTGAAGTTCTGAAGTTGATAATCAGCTGGAGAAGATGAAGAAATGGCAGGGTTTTGAGAGAATTTGGGGTTGTCCTTTGATTTAATTGGAAATATATTGAAAAAATAAAATTAAAAAATATATATATGGGGAGTCCATGTGGGCCATCTCGTGCTTCGTCTTTTCGTGTTAAAAGATGATGTTTATCTTCCGTTTGCGTTTAGGTTCGTTTTCGGCTCCCGGACGCGTTCTCGATTTGCGCAACGGGCGCCGTTTTTCGCGTGCTTACTGTCAAAAGACTCGGTTTTAAAAATTTGGCATAACCGTCTCGAAATCCGAGCATGGTTACGTTTAATCATAAAAGTCTCGTATGATGTTCGTTTAAGTGTTTTTAAGCTTGATCGATCGTTTCTTGCACATTTGGTTGCCTTATGTTATGCCCGGAACCAAGGCGTTTCCCCAACCGGGAGCTGCTTCGTTTTGCTTGCCCGGGCTTTGATTATTTTCAAACCTTATGTCACAGTCTATGACACAAAACTAAGTTATTTCTAGAACTCGGAATCTTAAATGATGCCACCGATAACCTAATAATCAACATTAAAGGTTTACTGCGCTGTTAAACGTCAAGTCACCATTTAACACGTTGTTCAAGGCTAAGGATGCCAACCTCGCATTGTTGGTCCTTAATAGTGTCATGTCAACCATGACGTGCTCTCAGATTCTTCCGTGACATTACAGATATCGCTTAGCATAGCACACAAGTCATGCGTGTTTACTAATACTTATTCCTAGAGTCGTCAATTTATTCACGACTTTGTCTTGTCATGTAGGTGACACATAATGTCACTGTAATGTTTTTATTAATTACTATGCATATACTCCCATTATAGTTGGTGTATCATTTTCTAGAATTCGTATCATCACACATAATCACAACAATATCACGACATACATACCACGTCCGGTTACCACGGACTTGTACCAATCAAAGTTCACTGGGATTTTTCACAATTGTCACATCCAGCGTATGAGTTTGATCCACTGGATATTTCAATCGGGTTTCCCATCGACCCTGTTTGAGGCATCTCCGGTTCAGAGTCTTCCTCCATTGGTTCAGGGGAGTCTTCGGGAGGGGTTTCAGAGAGTGATCGTAGGTAGAAGTGGGGGTTAGGTTCTCCTTGATATGATTGGGAGTATTGTGAGTGATTGGAATTTTGGGAATGGTGAGAATGTTGGGGTTGTTGGGTATGGTGCGAATCAGAAGGTGGTGAGTACTCATGAGGTAAGTGAGGGTAAGGTTCCCATGGTGACGAAGAGTCATCCGATCCTTAATAAGGGTTATAAACGGGGGCGTTGGAAGGCCCTTGCTTTGAGGATCCACTCCTCAGTAATACCTTTCCTTTTGCTCCTCGTGAAAACTTAGGCAGCATTGTCCTGTTTCAAAAATAAGTCAAAACACAAAACAAGGCAAAATAATATCAAAATAAGGTAATGAACAATCCTAGATCATAGCCTAGACTCGAGAGTCTAAGGAATGTGTTACTGTGTCGTTTGAGATCAATCACTAAAGACTAGTGTTGAATTCCCTCAAACATTGGCTCTGATACCAACCTGTCACACCCCGATTTCCACGTGTATTCCGGTGGGCCCGGTGGGGAATATCGTGACGTACAGTTAATATCATCATAACCAATTACAACACAAAGCAACACAGCGAAGGCTTGGAGTGAAATATAAATTATTACAAACCACAAAGCGTCCAGAGTTCGAAAACATAAAAAATATACAGACAAGGTTTGTAATAAGATCCATAGGCGGATCGGATAACATACAAAATGAAAACAGACTCTACAGGCTCAACTCTAAGGTCGCAACTCCTTAATGTCAATGCCCCGCAGCTTCATGAATGGAACCTTCTAAGACATGCCGCCTTTCCTCTTTCTCGTATCTCTTCCAATCTTTTCTCCTCCTTAAAAAATCTTTAAATTCTAGCTCACACCACTTAGACTCCCACATATGACCTGAATTTATACCATGTACATAGCAAACATTAATTACACCCTTGTATTGCTTTGCTTGAGTCTCTTCACGATTATCATAACATATCTTGTTAAAGAACAAGCACTTCACGTCATCTTTCAAACAATTAACTAGCCACATCGGGTCTAGAATCCTAATCGTCCTCCATAATCCCCAGATCCTTCTTCGTTCAATCATTTCTGGATTTAACTCTGTAGTGATATCCCAATTTTCTTCAGCTCGTAAAACGATCACAGCTTCACATGTCTCAGGATCCACCTGCCACCACTGAAAACAAGTATAAAAATCTTGTTCAATGCGCATTAGTGGCATATTCTTCATCGCTTTTGGTCATTTCATCACCAACTTTATATCTTTTTCTTTCGTCACTTTGTTAATCTTTATTCTGCGCTTGGGAATAAATGGCTTCCCGTAGTTGAAAACCATGCATCTCTTCGTTTTTAATCACCTTCCATAGCCTTTGATCGTGGAACTTCATTTGATAAGTAACATTCTTCGTTTGTACTAGCTCTTCCACATCCCAATATGGTATGCTCTTTATGTCTTTCAGGTATCGGAAGTATTGAACACCAAACTCCCTCTTGATATCATAAACATTAAGTTCTCTGAGCCATCCCCAACTTAGAATATGTCCCAGCGACTTGTCTTTATCTCATGTAAAGAATGCCAACGGACGTTTAAACTTTCTTTCTTTCGGCATCTCTTTAAACCATGATTTTTCGCATTCGAAATCTCTTCCTTTGTTAATTTCTTCGGGATACTACCATCCTTCAAAACTTCATCGATCTTTTGTTTCAGCAAATCTTTTTCAATCTAGCTCATATTCTCTTCGATTGTAGGAAAACTATCCGTATCATCTCCAGAATACTTTTCAACCTCTTCATCATCAGATGCATCTTCAACAATCACTCTATCATAGTCGTCAGCTTCTGGTACTCGCTTGTATACATAGCTATTCGGCTCAAACGTACTAATGTTCACTAATTCTTCTTCAAAATCAAACTCAATTGATTCTTCTTCAATTTCTAACAATTTAGCAAGCTCCTCCTTTGAGTAGTTGTGAACATACTCACCTTCTTCAACATTATTCTCAAGCATTAGTAACATCGGCTTGTTGCAATCCAAAACAGCTGTAAAAGGAGTAGCTGCGAAGATTCCAGATGCTTCTTCTGTTTTAGAAGGCCCTTTTTGCGCCCCCTGAACTTGTACTTCCTCTGCGTTAACCTCGTCGTTCAGAATTAAATCATAATCAAAACCTTCATTAATTTTTTCAGACTTAACTGTAATTCCAGTACCACCCTGATCAACATGATCGTCATTATCATCTTTCTTTTCTGAATCATCTTTCTTATCATCATCTTTTTTCAATTCATCATCGTCATCTTCTTTATCTTCTTCCTCTGCTTCAAATGTTTTATTAACTCGTTCAGCTTTTTGTCTTCGAAGATCAGCAATCCGTTGTAAGATCGGATTATCATAGATATCAACAATTTCACCCACTGCCAGTATACCTCTCTCAGTAACTTCTTCAACTATAGGTTCAGAAACTCCTTCAGCAATTCCTTTACCCTTACCCAGAGCTTCTGATTCAGCAGCAGCTTGACGTTCACGTTCAGCAACCTTTTGTTTCGTTCTTGTACTTCCAGTCGATCGTACTCAGCGGCAAAGTCTATTCTGAGGTTGTTCGGTAAGACTTTCTAAAGCATATCAAACCTCTTGTTGTTTTGGGCTCTTTTATTTTCCAGATCATTTGCAACCTTTCTCAACCTTTCATTGTCTCTACACAAACTTTCGATCGCAGCCTTCATATATTCGCAATCATTCTCCATGAATTTCATTCTTTCTTCTAACACTTCTTTTTCAGCTTCGTTGGTTTTCATTTGTTCTTCCAAAGCCTTGATTCTGTTTTCCAACTCAACAAGCTTGGATTCATTAAACATATCAGCAAATCCATCTTTGTTCATTCCTTTAGTAAAATTTGGTGGAGGTAAAGGAATATTTCCGAAAGCATCACGAAATTCACGTTCAGACATTTGACTTTGGGTTGTTGTTTGCTTTGGAGCTGATTTAGGTGTTGAATGTTTCGGTGTAGTTTGTGATTGAGTAGGAATGGAAGTTTGTGGAGTAGTTGGTGGTGGTTGTACATGTATTGGAGAAGAAGGTGGGTGTAACATGTAGAGGTGAAGCTGGTTTCTCTGGTTCATCAACTGTGACAGTTGTGAAATATCTAGGTAAACTTTTATGGGTACAAGTCCTGGTAACCGGACGTGATATGTATATCATGATATTGTTGTGATTATGTGTGATGACACGAATTCTGGAAAATGTTATGCCAACTATAATAAGAGTATATGCCAAGTAATTACCAAAAACATTACATTGGCGCTATGTGTCACCTACGTGGCAAGACAATGTCGTGAATGGATTGACGACTCTAGGAATATGTATTGATTAACATGACACTATTAAGGGCCAACGATGCCAGGTTGGTGTCCGTAGTCTTTGACAACGTGTTAAACGGGAACTTGACGTTTAACAGCGCATTAAACAGTCGACCATGATTATTAGGCCAACGCTAGGGCCCTTTAAGATTTCGAGTTCGTGAAACATCTTAGTTACGAGCCATAGACTATGACATAAGATTAGAAACAAATTGGAGCTCGGGCATGCAAAACGAGGCAGTCACTGTTAGGGAAACGCCTTTGTGTTAGGAGCAATGAAAGACAAAACAAACATGCAAGGAACTATCAATCAAGCTTAAAAACACTTAAACTACCCGCTTTTATGTTTAAAACGTAACGGGTTCGGATTTCAAGACGGTTATGCACGGTTTTTAAAACCGAGTCATTTAATACTAAAAACGCGAAAAATAGTCCGTTTCGCAAATCGGGGACGCGTGTGGGGACCCGAAAACGAACCTAAACGCAAAACTAAAGATAAACATCATCTTTTAACCTCGAAATTCGAAAGCACGACAAAGCATAAGTCGGGTAGCGGTACCCCCATTATTACATAAAGTTTTTTTTTTATTTTTTTCATTATTTTCTTCATAATTTCCATCAAAAATCTGCATAAACTCTGAAGAACAAAGCTGGTTATCATCAAATTCAAGCCAAATCAAAGGTAAATTTCAAGTTTTAAGTGGTTTTGATGATGATTTCTTGAAAAAAACTTAATTTAGACCATGAAAACCCTTTTTAATCCATGATTTTGGAAAGTTTAAACATGTTTTTTGGCTGATTAAGAACACCTCATGAATTCCCTGGTGTTATATGGCAGCCAAGATCACAAAACTTTGGGTTTTGATACACTAATTGGCCCTTAATCGACTGCAATTGATTAACAAAGTTATTAACCGAAAAACTATGAAACAAGGCTTGATTGACATGGGTTATGGCATGGTTGGATTGTTCTTGGTATATAGGCACTGAATATGGCTCTCACCCACCTCTGGACTCAAGAAAAACACTTGGAATCGAAGAAATCGCTAGGTATATCACCCGAAACTCGAATCTAGAGTAGGAAGAATATTGTGTGGACCATAACTTGGTCCGTGGGTATTGAATTGAGCTGAAATTTGTGTGGTGATGTACGATATTCACAGGAATATGTATGATTTTTAGTGAAATTGTGACTGTTTTACCAAACAAAATTCAGAAACAAATACCAAAAAAAGTCAATAAATCACCAAACTTTACATGAACTCTAAGAAACATATAAGGAATGCTCTGGGAAGTTTGGGGGTCCATTGGTTTAGTTTTGTTTCAGGTTAAAAATCCGCGTTTTTATGAGTTTTCGGTAGCTAGAAACGTACTGAAACGAAATCGGAAAAATCACAAATTTTTACAGGGAGTTTCTGGGAAGGTAAGGAAGTTCCTAGAATATTTTGGGAATTTTTGGACCTCTGATGATAAACAAAGTGAATTATTCGGTCGAATATTGTTTTATAAATGATTTATCTGAGAAGTTAAAATAGCTTTATAAATTCCCAAAATAATTTTATTGGAATCTATATATTTTTGCTGAGTTCTGCAAAAAGTTTCAGATTTTATGAACTATGTAGATTAAATGGGATTTTTTCGACATTTAAAACAATTATTTTAACTAAATCCAGCAGTTTACCGGACAACGAACCTGCCGAAACTGGGAACGGACCAAAACCTATTTTGATTACAATTGGAATACCGGAAGTATTTTGGGAGGTTCCACGGTAAGTGGGACACTATGGGTGTGTTCCACCACCATTCGAGAGGATCCCCGACTGCGAGAATGGAAACTCAAATTTGGGCAACCTAGACTCCCCAAACACCCAGACTCCCTCAATGAAAAGTTAATATTTTCTAAATAACAATGTATTGGCACTGTCTAAATCTTAGTGCCATTATCCGAACACATAAAACAGCCAACTTTGGCTGGCACGCGAACCGGTGCCCGGAGCCAAACGTGAAGCTAATCCTACCCTAACATCCATCACCACACCAGGATACTATATGTACAACATGGACTGAAAATACCCACTTGGACCCAAGTTATAGGCATTACCGACCTAGCAACTGATATTAGTAATTACTTGCATGATTGTTGTTAAAGCCGAACCAGCTTACATGTACTCTTATTGCTACCTGTGATGCTACTATCCTGTGAGTTCACTTCCCCGCTTTTAAATTGTTTTACTGTTTTCTGGGGACTTGCATGTTAAAAACTGTGTTGATTACACCAAGTTGGGAGTGAGTTTCACTCCACCACTTTTAAACTGTGTTATACTGTTTTTTTTTTGGGAGTGACTTGCATGTTACGAAACTGTGTTAATTGCACCAACTGTGATGATGTGAATTATCTAACATACGAACTACCTCCCCACTACAAGTGATTAGCGTAAGCCATGGACAGTGGATAGTACTATTGGTCTGACTAACCCAGTGCCACGTCTGACAGTGTGTCGGCAACTAGGCACTGCACGCGTCCTAACCTGGTTATGTTGTTAGGCATAACTACATTGGGGCGTTGAACTACACGTGACGCAGTTGGTGGGCCAGGAATGTCTGCGTGATACGGTCCGGTGGCCGGGAGTGTCTGGGATGACACGGCCCGAGGCAAAACAGTTAAGGTTTCACTTGTGTTCTCGTGTAATTCCATCTGTGACTATGACTAATGCAATTAAACTTATTAACACATATTTTTACACAACAACTAAACCGGTGGAAGTCACCAACAGTGTTTAACTGACCCTTTTTAAAACTAACATGCAATTCAGGTAACTTGAGACTGGTGTGATCCGTGTATGTTGTTCAAGACATGTTATAGACGAATGCTGATATAGACGCATGTGGCTTAGAAGACTTATGTGGTTCATGGAACACGCAGTTGTAACATACATGTAGCATGTAATAAACATTTTGTAAGCAATAAAATGTAGTGTCTTTATAAACAATGTGCTTGTACCAGAGATGTCTGTTGCATCCCGTATTTTTTTTCTTCCACTGCAAGTCGGGTGTGACAGCAACCTTCTTAGCTTTCTTTTTTTGCAAATACTTTCTTTTCGCTGAAGCTTCTGGCGATCAAATAAACTTTTTATCTGAAGCAGCTTTACTCTTTGCTCTTCTTTGCTTTTTAACTGGTCGTTCCTCCTCAGATTCTTATTCAGATGGAACATATAAATCATAACCTTTCTTCTTCAACTTCTCCTGCTCTATCTCCTCTCTAATTTGCCTTTCTCGAATATCCAAAGAATCAACAGGGGGCTGCTTCGTTTTGCATGCCGGGCTTTGATTATTTTCAAACCTTATGTCACATTCTATGACACAAAACTAAGTTATTTTTGGAACTCGAAACCTTAAATGATGCCACCGATAACCTAATAATCAACACTAAAGGTTTAATGCGCTGTTAAACGTCAAGTCTCCGTTTAACACGTTGTTCAAGGCTAAGGATGCCAACCTCGCATCGTTGGTCCTTAATAGTGTCATGTCAACCATGACGTGCTCTCAGATTCTTCGAGACATTACAGATATCGCTTAGCATAGCACACAAGTCATGCGTGTTTACTAATACTTATTCCCAGAGTCGTAAGTTCATTCACGACTTTGTCTTGTCATGTAGGTGACGCATAATGTCACTGTAATGTTTTTGTTAATTACTATGCATATACTCCCATTATAGTCAATGTATCATTTTCTAGAATTCGTATCATCACATATAATCACAACAATATCACGACATACATACCACATCCGGTTACCGAGTGGTGCACGCCAATCTTCCCTTGTTGTCGTGTACGTGAGTATCTTCGTCTAATACTAACCGACCACGAGAGTCCCTACTCTATGGTAGAGAAAGAGAAAGGCTTTTACGAGCCTACGGTTGTCATAAGGCAAGCATGTACATGAGTAACAACGAATCTGCACCCTCACATCAACAGGGTGCCTGAACTACTCACCAGTAGTCTATTACGTCGTAAGGATATGGAATTTCTACAGTAATAATTCCAGTTTGCATTAAGTTTTGGGAGCTTGGCTCCAGCTGTTGTACATTTATCTGTGTCTTGTCCAGAAGGAAACAACTTAGTAACTTCGATGACATCGATGTGATTCTCCGAGAGATATTGTATAAAAATTCCCATATACCGGGAATAATAGGGTGTGCGCCCAATGTGGTTTTAATTCCAGTAGCACCACATCTAGAATGCTACTATATCACGTGGAAATGCTTAAGGTGTGATGAGTGTCTAACGATCACAAGTATCACTATGATGCCCCTACACAGGGGATCGGCATTGATCGCGGATGTACGGGTAATTTGGTGAAAGATGACTAAGTAACGAGTCATTGAATCAAGGTTCCCATTGACGGAGTACCCTTCGCAGGGTGGGAACATAGCCACGCTCGACTATCATCATAAGGATGTCGTTAATGGAGACAATGTGAAGTAATCATTTCCCATGATGTTCTTGAAAGATTACCTAATGCATAGGCGAATATAACCCATACTAGTCACAAGGTGGTTAATCACCACTTGACCGTCTCGGTCTCGTGGTTTTTTTAGTCAAATTCAGACTTGGTAAGACCTGAACTGTATATGAGTATAAAAAGATATAATGCCTTCCCATCTTGGCACCTCCACCAACTGAATCACCGCTTAAGCGTAAGGGTTTCATCGAATTCGTTCATGTCAAGCCATCTTGGTTTAGATTGGGAAATTCGTGTGGTTTTATGAAACCATGCGCTGAAGCCCGAATTCATAGTCACCCTAGTCCGATAAGGACAATTGACCAATGAATCTGATTTTTCCCTGTTAGTCTCATATTCGTAATAAGATAAACAAGAAATGAAGACCCGCCCCCCGTGTTGGTCGAGACTAGGCTTGTTGAGTTTCTCGACCCCTTGGTCGTAGGATTAGTCAGTTCTGTTTCCCAATAGGGCACGGAAGGAATACGTGCTGCTGGGAAATGTAATAACATGGATCCACAATCGCTCGGCAATTTCTTGAAATAAAAGAAGCAGTTTCAAGGAGGTTGAATGAAAACCATAATCAATCGAGGTAAGCCTAGCACTCTGACGGCTAGGATACAAATAAAGGTTATGAATGCCATTTCACATCCGGTCGGTGCATCCAACCAAGCACCGATCTACATTTTGGTCATTTAGTTTGACTTAGTATCGCACATTGAATTATTTACAATTCGTAGCGTGTGTTCAGTAGCTCTCCAAATTTGAAGAGTATTAGTTGTCGTGCCAAAGTCTTATTCCTCCTTTAGTATATATGACGTGCTTACTAACGGAATTTCCCTCTAGATGGATATGATATACGAGGGACGTATTCGGAAGATTCACTATTCCCTTAATCTGGAATGATCGGGATTATGAGATTTTTGGTTTAGCTTTCCCCCAAGTGGGTTCAGCGCCCAAAAGACACCAATTATAATATTCGGACAACTCGTGACTATTGCTATTTCAAAGAAAGTTTGGTTTTGACCGTGTTCCTTCATACATAGTAGTTCATGCTTTTCATAGTATGGCGTATATACGTCACTCCAGTGACATGCTTTGACCGCACATTTAAGCATTGGCCCTTTTTGGGTTAAGTCTAAGTGCAATTTTAGCAGTGGTATGATGACGGATATTATTACATACATGATAATGATGTTGGTTATACAGGTTGTGGACTCATGCGTGTGACGAATTTCTGTGATATGGGACGATTGAAAATGTGACATTAATGCATGTATAAATATATTTTGTTTACAATAAAATGGTCCCGAAACGCTCACCACAAATGACCGAGGCCGAAATCGTGTAAATGATAGCGCACAGCTTCCGACAATCATCCCCACGATTGTGAATTTCACTCGTGGTATGAATACACGGGTACATATATATATATAGTATTATACTTAAGATTTCTCCCGTTCTTATTTCCTTAAGTAACACAAGAATTTTCGTCACTCGAAAATAACGAAGAATCGGGTTGCTCGGTAACATTGTATTTTACGAATACTTATTTAAATTGATCAAACTGAAAATCAATTGAAGGTACCAACTAGTTGAACGAAGACGAGGGGTGTTTCAACAATATTTCCCTGATCTAGAGAATTTAGTCCTCGTATACTCATGAGGACTAGCAACGCCGTCTACCGAATAACTTTAGGTTACTCACAAGAGTAGGGTATCGTTCACTTTGTATCCCATCGGCGGATGAAAGTGAGTGCATCCCATGTATCATCCTTCTACACATGTAGGAGACCTTACCAAATAACACCTTTATAAAGGTCCGAAGGGAATTTCAAACATCCCTTAGGAATTCTGAATAACATCGGGTATAATTATTTGGACTCCTCACATGTTTCAAGGAAGAGGAGGAGACGTATGGTGTTTTCCCGGGTCTTATTATTATTGTAGAGTTGGGGAGTCACCATGTTTTATAACATATAAGTATCTGAGTTAGTCCCTACCCAGGACCACTCGCACGGTCGTAGTAGTTATCGTGTCATGAAAAGCCTTAATCGAAAGAAATCAAAGAACCATGTATCCCCTTATGCGATTTCTAGCATGGATGCACCGCCCTCATACGGGTGATATAAATTCAAGATCTACTATCTCAGGGTTACCAAAAGAATTCAGGTCAGGACCCAGTGTAGTCTAGAGTTTGGAGATGTAGATAAGAGTTGTCACAGGTTAATCATTGTATTACATCACTTGAATACTACTCGAAGGTGATCTCGTCTTTCATTAGAACATATTTTCACTAAGTTATGCGAGGCTGAAAACAAGGGATCGTTTGATATATAAAAAATTCGTACGATTCTTTAAATACCGTCCTTCGGATTTGATACATATATATATATATATATATGTATATATATATGTATATATATATATATAAAATAATCATTCGACGGAAAATTCGTTTTGTGTCATTTGTTTGTTAAATATTTATTAAGAGATAGCTTCGTTACGGTCCTTCGTACTGTTCATTCCCTACTCATCGAGTTACTGTGGATTTATCTTGTAGTAGTTCGAACTAAATCAATAGGATTCAAGGTTGTAAGTCACTTGTTCCTATCACCGAGACACATGTCGTAGTTCCAGAGGAAGCCAACGTACCGCAACATGGTTGAACATTGATTAAAAGTAGGGTGTATCACTTTAGTAATTTACATGTATCGGACCTCAACACTTTCCAATACTGTTAGTAGGAGAATTGGATTGATTTGAAGCAATGCGTCGGATTTTTTTTTTCATGATTATAGTTTTCCGTCTTTGCACCGGGGTTACGTCATCCTCAACCGAAATGTACCAAATTGACACTTGGATTGGACCACGGTTAATGTTGTATATTTATGATTAAATGTATACATAGGGGTGTCATGTTAATACGAAGTAGAACGGTTATGAGGAATATCGGAAAAATTGTTCCTGCCTCCACAAGTCTTGTCACCATCAGATCCGCATCCACACAATTCCTCACCAAACTTTGATTACATCAAATAAGTTTCTCCATTCATGTGTTACCCCTAAATCCCCTTAGGTTATCAACACCGATTTTAATTACGCGTCCTTATTAAGAATTAGTGATTTCAATATTAGCGAACGACAACTAATAACAGAAATATATGCTTCACTGAGTAATTTCATAGACAACGGTCGGTGACATGAGTATAGGTTGTTTGTCGTGTCGTAATGATTCTGAATATATGACTATACGTTCTAGCAAATCCCGCCAAAAGAAATAACTTACGCTGAATTGTCTTATTGAAGACAGAAACATTGTTACTTATCGCGAATCGATCATTGGTCATGGATGTGGGTAAGCTATCACCTGCGCGTTCTTTGTGTATCTATGTTCATTTTGAAATACCATTCTGGTATGCAATCGTTGTTATAATAATTATAAAGATAGGGTTGGTGAGATCGTATTGCACTAAAGGCTTGGGGTCTCACATCATAAAGTATAAGTAACCACTGTGGAAGTGGTATGAATCAAACTCTAGTGTATATTAAATAGGTGGTCAGTAGGAATGTGGAATGGACGGTAATACCAGTTTTCTGCCTATCCAAAGGCATATACAATAACACATTATCCACCAATCCCAATTCATGTATCAATTCTCACACAAATATTCACACACTATCACCTTGGCACACGTATATATCATTCCACGTATTTAAGTGTGTTTATTACCGCGGCTTTCCCAACACTGCCCAGTATGAGCAAGTCTGTTATTACGTTCCGGACCATAATAACCCACTTGCCCCACAAGGCCATCCTGGTACTTGCAAATAGGATACTTTACAGTGTTCACTAAGCATTTTTAGTTGAGGTTAATTTTTTCCAATGATGTCCACTAAAGTCCGAGCCTGTAGTTAATTTTTTCCATTTTTAGTTGAGTTTCCATTTTCACCGTCGGGAATTCTCTCGAATTGTCTTAGGACACGCCCATAGTGCCCAATTTACCCAGGAATCTCCCGGAATACTCCCAGCGTTCCAATTATAGCATTTTTCGGGTTGGGTCAATTCCCAGTTCCGGCATGTTCGTTATACGGTAAACCGCCGAAATTGATTTAAAATAACTCATTTATAATTCCACAAATTCCCATTTAATCTATAATTTGAATAAAAATATGCAAATTTTTATACAACTTTGTAAAATCTTTAGATTATGGGAAAAATTTCTGGGAATTTATTTTGGCATCTTACTTATTTAAATATATTATTTATAAAACCTTTTTAACCACATAATTACCATTAAATACCATCAGTGGTTCAAAAATTTCAAAACAAATCCAGAATACCTTTTACATGTCCAGTAACTTCTCACAAAATTTTGAGATATTTCCGATTTCGTTTCGGTGCGTTCCCGGCTACCGAAAACTCGCAAAAACGTGGATTTTTAACCCAAATCAAAACTCAACCAATGGACTCTGAATTTTTCTAGAACATTCCCCATATGTTCCTTAGTGTCCTTGTAAAAGTTGGTGATTTATTGAGTTCGTATGTTAATTTTGCCGAAATTCTTTCAGTAAAATAGTTAAAAATTCACCAAAACTCGTAGAAAATTCCAAAATTTCTAAAATTTTATGTCGACCTTCCTGACAATACCCTACATCAAAAAAATTTCAGCTCAATCCAAGTTTCACGGACGAAGTTATAGCTAAAACAAAATTCTGCCTATGCTAGTTTCGATTTTCGGAAGTCCTACCTAGCGATTCTTCCGATTCCAAGCATTTATCTTGATCCCAGAAGTGTGTGAAAGCTATATTCAGTATCTACACACTAAGTACAACCCAAATATGCTAGAACTTGGATCAATCAAGCTTTATTTCATTGTTTTTCGGTTAATCGAATAGCTAAGAGATTTTTGTCGAATAGGTGTTGATTAGGGTATCAAACCCCATTTATTTGTGACCATAGATGCCATATCACACCAGGTAAATACCAAGGTGTTCTTATTCAGCCCATAAACAGGTTTAAACCTTCAAAATCTTGGATTAAGATGAGTTTATCGGCTAGAAATCGCGTTTAATCAAGAAAACAAGATTAAAACTATAAGACCCAAGGGTTATACCTTTGATTTGTTGATGTTTAGGATTGAACTCAGCTGGGTTTGTGTTGTTCATGGCAAATTGAGAGCTCCCGCTGAAATTTTGTAATTTTGAAAGAAAATTGAAATAATTAAAGAAAAATAAAAATAAAATATATATAAGGGGGGGGGGGGGGACGGTTTGGAGGTGGGTCCCATGTGGGACACTCGTGCTTCGGTTGGCATGACAAAAGATGATGTTTATCCTCTGTTTTTGGGTCCCGGACGCGTCTCCGATTTGCGAAACGAGCTCCGTTTTTCACGTTCTTACTGTCAAAAGACTCGGTTTTAAAAATTGGGCATAATCGTCTCGAAATCCGAGCATGGTTACGTTTTTATCATAAAAGTCTCGTATGACGTTCGTTTAAGTGTTTTTAAGCTTGATCGGTCGTTCCTTGCACATTTGGTCGCCTTATGTTATGCCTGGAACGAAGGCGTCTCCCCAACCGGGAGCTGCTTCGTTTTGCGTGCCCAGGCTTTGATTATTTTCAAACCTTATGTCACAGTCTATGACACAAAACTAAGTTATTTCTGGAACTCGAAATCTTAAATGATGCCACCGATAACCTAATAATCAACATTAAAGGTTTAATGCGCTGTTAAACGTCAAGTCTCCGTTTAACACGTTGTTCAAGGCTAAGGATGCCAACCTCGTATCGTTGGTCCTTAATAGTGTCTTGTCAACCATGACGTGCTCTCGGATTCTTCCGAGACATTACAGATATCTCTTAGCATAGCACACAAGTCATGCGTGTTTACTAATACTTATTCCCAGAGTCGTTAGTTCATTCACGACTTTGTCTTGTCATGTAGGTGACGCATAATGTCACTGTAATGTTTTTGTTAATTACTATGCATATACTCCCATTATAGTCGGTGTATCATTTTCCAGAATTCATATCATCACACATAATCACAACAATATCACGATATACATATCACGTCCGGTTACCACAGACTTGTACCAATTAAAGTTTACCGGGATTTTTCACAATTGTCACATTTGTTGCGCACAATAGCTCCTCTATCGTCCCGTTTGCACTTGAAAACCCATTTAGTGTCAATGGCCTTTTGATTTGCTGGAAGACCTATCATTTTCCACACTCCTAATTTCTCAAATTGTTGTAGCTCTTCCTGCATAGCGTTAACCCAACTTTCATCTACAATTGCGTCTTTCACAACTTTTGGCTTAATTTGAGAGATAAAAACAACTCCTGGCAAAAACGTTGGGGGGTCAAGTTACAAATTGATTCAAACACATGGTAGATAAAGTTTGGTTTTATTGAACTTATAAATTACATCGTCTTTGAGAATTTGAAACAAAATACAACAACTAAGTTTATTTTTAATCAAGCTAAGGCCAGCGTCTATCCTATGTGTAGCATACTTGATCATGCATTAGTACCTGAAACATATGGGAAAATAAAGTCAACATTGAATGCTGGCGAGTAACATAATATTTGTGGTCACGACTCATGGCTTTTGAATATTGAAATATATTTAATCAGTTGATATTTTAAATAAATCTTTCTTTATAGCCATGAATCTTTGACAAAAATGCTTCTTTTGTAAGATTGTATGCGAAATAATTCGATTTAAGAGAAACATTGTATGGTTTACTTAGAAACCATTTGTGACTTTGTATGAACCAACCAAATGTCTTGTATTGTATAAACATATATCTTTGTATAAACCAAATGTCTTGTGTAAACAAAATGTCTTGTTTTGTATATAAAACAATTTGCGTTTTTGTATAAAACAAGTGTGGTTTGTTGGCGAATACATTCAAGCCTTGTTAACTGTCGGACAAACCTTTATAAATAAAGGTCTGTCAAATGTGTTGCACAGATTCTGTCATTCCAGAGGAAACTTCCAAACAAACCTAGGAAGTGGGAATGGGGTTGTCAATCCTATGGTACCATAACATACTACCGGTCGGTGTGATCAAAGTTAATGAATGTATCATTGTCATGTTCAACATACCTTCAAGTTTCGTACAATGTAAAGCATGTTGTGTATATAAACCATATATATATTGTAGTGAAATTATGAAAATAGTAATAGGCACGTATGTTTCACCCCAAAACATTTAGAAAACGTAAAAGAGGAGTCTATGTACTCGCCTGTAGCTTTAGGATTTTTAACTTAAAGCTTCCTGGTGCAATTCTGAGTTCCTAATAATAATACAATGCATCACGTGTTAGTAAAATAACCTAAGTTACTTTAGCCACACAACACGACACAGAACCCCAACGGACATAGTCAAGCAGAGCCTCGACATGCGTTGGTGGGTCCTAAATCAATCGGGTAGGGTGGCCATACTACACGAGATAGAACCCCAACGGACTTAGTCAGGCAGAGCCTCGGCATGCGCTGGTGGCTCCTTAATCAATCGGGTAGGGTGAAAATTAGGGATCGAGGGTTAGAATACTTACAACGGAGCAGAGCTTTGCAGGTTTAGGGGTTTAGGGGGCGTAAGGACTCGGACAACGTTTAGAGAGGGAAAGAAATGTCGATTTTTGATCGAACTGAGCGATTTGAAATCGTCCCAGGCCGGCCTTTATATACCCGAAATTGGCTTCTCCCGCGCGTCGCTCGGGGAGACAGGGATTCTCTAGCGTGGCGCGGGGGAGGTCAGCTAGGCCTAGACTGCCACTGGTCTTAGGTAGGTTGGACACGTGTCGCGAAATAGAGCCACGTGTCCTTGCACTCTCCCACGCGTCGCGGGAGATGACAGGGATTCTGGCGCATGGCGCCGGGAGTTCCAAGGTTTTTGTTTGCGTGCCGGCTTTCAGCGTGCGTGTCCGGGGTTGCGATTAAGGTCCTTGTAAGATTACGTATTTTGTAAACAATTTAATTAAACACGGAAACTGTCGAAAGGTACAACGGTTGAAATTTTGCAAATATTGCAGTCTCCCCTACTTCGGGAAATTTCGTCCCATAATTGAATCAGAGGAGACTTATGAGAAAAGGTGTGGATACTTCGCTTTCATTTGATCCTCTTGTTCCCAGGTAAATTCTGGGCCACGTTTGGATTCCCAGCGAACTTTTACAATTGGTATTTGACTATGCTTGAGTTTCTTGACTTCACGGTCCATAATTTCCACAGGTTTTTCGACGAAATGCATAGTATCATCAATACTAATTTCATCGGCTAAACACTTTTTCAAGTTGGACACGTGAAAATTTGGATGAATATTTCCAAGTTCGGGAGGTAGTTTGAGTTTGTAGGCTACCTTTCCGATCTTTTCAATGATCTTAAAAGGTCCCACATATCGAGGAGCTAGTTTACCTTTCTTTCCAAATCTGACTATACCCTTCCAAGGGGATACCTTGAGAAGAACACAGTCACCAATTTGGAATTCCGAAGGTTTGCGTCGTTTGTCAGCATAACTCTTTTGACGACTTCTAGCTGTCAACAGGTTATTGCGGATTTTCATGATTTTGTCTGTTGTTTCTTGAATGAGTTTAGGTCCGGTGATTTGAGCTTCACCAACTTCATTCCAACAGAGAGGTGAACGACATTTTCAACCATAAAGAGCTTCGAACGGAGCCATGTTGATGCTGGAGTGATAACTGTTGTTGTAGGAGAATTCGATCTAAGGTAGATGCGAATCCCAACTACCACAAAAGTCAATCACGCAAGCTCTAAGCATATCCTCCCGTGTTTGGATTGTCCTTTCGGTTTGTCCATCTGTCTGAGGATGATAAGCAGTGCTTAGATTTAATTTTGTTCCCATGACAGATTGCATGGTCTTCCAGAAACGAGATGAGAAACGAGCATCACGATTTGAAATTATATTCAAAGGAACACCATGACGAGATACGATCTCATCAATATAGATCTTAGCAAGTTTGTTAGCAGAGAAGTCCTCACGAATTGGAAGAAAGTGTGCTGACTTAGTCATATGGTCAATGATTACCCAAATGGCGTCATGGCCTCTAGAAGTGCATGGTAATTTTATGATGAGATCCATAGAGAGTTCTCCCATTTCCATACCGGAACTTCTGGTTGTTCAAGCAAACCGGAGGGACATTGATGTTCTGCCTTGACTTTAAGACAAGTAAGGCATTTGGACACGTACAAAGCTATATCCTTCTTCATACCCGGCCACCAATACTGGGTATGAAGATTCATGTACATTTTGTCTGTACCCGGATGGATAGAATAACGTGACTTGTGTGCTTCATCCATCAGCAAGGTACGAAGATTATTTTGGTTCGGAATCCATAAACGATTCAAGCTGAAGCTCAAGATGCCTTGGGTTACGCAAGTACGTTGGGCTTGGAAAATACGTGTTTGGATACAAACACAATGAAATTTGACTTGTTCTTTGCGACTTAGGGCATCTGCTACGAAATTCGCCTTGCCAGGATGGTAACGAATTTCACAGTCATAGTCGTTCAGAAATTCAACCCAACGTCGTTGTCTCATGTTTAGTTCCTTTTGATTGAAAATGTGTTGGAGACTTTTGTGGTCAGTGAAAACCACACATTTAGTACCATAGAGGTAATGTCTCCAAATTTAAGAGCGAAAACAACGGCACCTAACTCAAGATCATGAGTTGTGTAGTTCTTTTCATGAATTTTTAATTGTCGTGATGCATATGCTATGACTTTGTCTCTTTGCCTGAGAACACAACCAAGGCCTAGATTTGAGGCATCACAATATACAACGAAATCGTTATTGCCATCGGGTAAGGATAGAATAGGAGCATCACAAAGCTTTTGTTTCAAGGTTTGAAAAGCTTCTTCTTGTTTGGGTCCCCACTCAAAAGGTTTACTCTTTTGAGTTAGAGAAGTGAGTGGAACCGCAATCTTGGAAAAGTTTGTGATAAAATGACGGTAGTAACCGGCTAGACCAAGAAAAGAACGAACTTCAGTAGGAGTAGTAGGTGTACTCCAATCCGTGATCGTTGTGATTTTGGTGGGATCCACATGTATGCCTTGACCATTTACAATGTGACCCAAGAATTGAACTTCATTTAGCCAAAATTCACACTTGGAGAATTTGGCATAAAGTGGTTCCTTCTTTAGAAGCTCCATCGTTAGACGAAGATGATGTTCGTGGTCCGCTCGAGATTTCAAATAAATCAAGATATCATTATCTAAATATGGTTTACAAACCCTATTAATTAAGTCCATGAAAACGGCAGGAGCATTTGTTAATCCAAAAGGCATGACAGTAAACTCATAATGGCCATATCGGGTACAAAAAGCAGTTTTGGGAATATCTTCTTCTTGTACACGAAGTTGATGATACCCTGAACGGAGGTCGATCTTTGAAAAACAGGTAGCACCTTGTAGTTGATCAAAAAGATCATCAATACGAGGTAGGGGATATCGATTTTTAATCGTGAGCTTGTTGAGCTCACGATAATCGATGCACATGCGAAAGGATCCGTCCTTCTTTTTTCACAAAGAGCACAGGAGCGCCCCAAGGTGAATAACTCGGACGAATTAAAGCTTTGTCTGAAAGCTCTTGGAGTTGTTTCGACAATTCTTGCATTTCAGATGGTGCAAAACAGTAAGGGGATTTGGCAATTGGGGTGGCACCAGGTATAAGATCGATGCGAAATTCCACTTGGCGTACCGGAGGTAAGCCAGGTAGATCTTCCGGAAATACCTCAGGAAAATCCCGAACAATGGGGATGTCTTGAATACTATTGTTCTTGTCTTTCTTTTCTATGATATGCGCCAAGAAGGCTAAATACTTCTTTCGTAGTTATTTCTGAGCTTGGGTACACGTCAAAAGTTTGAGTTTACTAGAAGTAGGGGTGTTCTTCGGGTTATTTTTTCGGGTTTCGGGTTTTTCGGGTCGGGTTGTTCGGGTTTTTGGCTAGGAAAAAGTGACCCGATAACCAACCCATTTAAAGTTCGGGTTGTTCGGGTATGGGTTATTCGGGTTCGGGTTAGTACGGGTCGGGTTGTTCGGTTTTCGAGTTTAGATGTAAATGAAAAAAAGAACGTTTTTTTTTTCACAAAATATTATCAAATATATCATGTTGTTAAAGAAATATCATCACAATTCAAACATTATTTAACAATATGGTATGATAATATTCAAAAGTCTCAAAACGTAATGTTTCAAATAAAAAACACTCCAAATCAAATCGCATCTATAAAAAAAGACAACTAATGTTCGGGTTTTTATTCGGGTTTCAAATTTCGGGTTATTTGGGTCGGGTTGTTCGGGTTTTTGGTTGGGAAAAAGTGACCCAATAACCGACCCATTTAAGGTTCGGGTTGGTCGGGTTTGGGTTGTTCGGGTTCGATTTTTTCGGTTATTCTCTAATTCGGGTTCGGGTGACTTCAAATTCGGATCGTTTTCGGGTTTCGGATAAAAAAGAACAGCCCTAACTAGAAGGTTCCTCTCCATGAATTTTTAAGATTTCGCCCGATGGAAGAGGTATACGAACAATTTTATCGAAACAAATTACTTCAGCATGGTGTTTGGTTAACAAGTCCATTCCGATTATGACGTCAAAACTCCCAAGTTCTATTGGCATGAGGTCAATGGGAAAAATATGGTTATTGACGTTTAGTTGACAATTGAAAATAATGGAATCAAGTAAAAGGGGTTTGCCATTAGCTATTTCCATCGTTAATGGTTTTCCTAGCTTAGTTCGGGGCATCAAAAGAAAAGGTTCAAATGCTATGGATACAAAACTTCTATCGGCACCTGAATCAAAAAGAATAGAAGCAGGATGGTTATTAACAAGGAACGTATCGTTAACCGCGTTATTGTCAGCACAAGCTTCATTAGCATTCATGTTAAATGCGCATCCACGAGCTGGATTAGCATTAACAAGCTTCGGGCAATTGTTTCGGTAGTGAGTAAGGTCACGACAATTATAGTAGGATCCAGGTGGGTAATGAGGGCGGTTAGGTACTACTTGATTTTGAACAGGATTTGGAACAGTTTGGTTCAGGGTAGGTGCTGAACGACAGGCGTTGGCCAAGTGACCAAACCATCCACAGAGGTACATTGGCGACATGGTAGATGATGTTGGTGATGATAGTTGCATCGGTTGCATAAGGGTACAGTACCAACATATTGTTTCTTAGCAGGAGGTTGAGCTAGTTGGGTGGGGGTAATTTGCTTGGTTAGAGTAACAATAGTAAAATTCCTTGAAGCCTTACGCTTCCTTGAATTTTTGGGAGGTTCGGTTTTGGTTTCTTTTGGTTTCTCTGGGGTATTCTTAGCAGATTGTTTCTTGTCACCTTTGCGGAAAAGTTTACCTTTCTTGACTTGAGTATCGGTTAGAGTTGCGGCTAGTTCAATAGCTTCCTAACGGTGGCTGGCTGGCTACCAGTAACGATGTCTTGAACGGGATCAGGTAAGCCATCAATGTATTTCTCAATGGACTTATCCAAGGGAGTGACTGTAACACCCCAAATCGCGTAAAACAACACGCGGCGGAAACACTTGGGGAGTCCCGTTAACAGATTGTCTCAACAACACATGGTAATTATCGTTATGTTTTATTGATTGATTTACAAATTACATTATTCTTGGAATTATAACAAACTAAGTAAATATTTCAATTGTCTTTCTTGTTTTAAGGCACTAAAGTCCGCATCCATTCCTACATGAGCATGCATCAGTATCATCTAGCATCTTTCCCTGAAACATATGTGAAAACGAGTCAGCAAAAATATGCCGGCGAGTACATAGGTTTTGTGAACATGTCAAGTCCATGGATGTGACATTCCGGTTTTTCAGGTATCTTAAACGCACTACTTCACGGTTATTCGTTCCTACGCTAAATTGATTCGGAGATTTATTTTACACGCTCGAAAAAACTACGCTAACCTTGTGAACTTATCAAGTGAATTACGTGCTATATGTATTAGACGTTTATAAGCTTGGTGAGTGATTATGTTATGTTTTGATTTCGTGGTGATTAGTTATAAAAATATATAGTAAATAGATAGACGAACCGAACCGGGTCGCGAAACGGGTTGACCTCACTTCCTTGCGACTCAAGGAGTTAATTAAAACTTGAGACTCAAGTTAAAGACCCAAACCGCCCCACCCAAATCCCTTTGCGGCCGCAAGCGCAAATCGCCCAACCCTTTTCCTTTTTCTTTTCTTTCTTTCGCTATATAAAGACATATATGCATGTGTTATGTTTCAAAAAAAAACACACACACAAACCCTAGCTCCAAAGAGCCGACGGCAGCCTTTCCCCACTCCTCTTCTCGGTCGCGATCCCCTTGATTACCCGAATCGACTCCCATCTCGTTCCCGTTTCGTTAATCTTCATTGTTAAAGGTTAGGGCTTTCCATTGTTTCGCAAATCATGTTAGGGTTTATGAACTATTGATGATGCTTGTATGTAATGGTAGAATCATGGTTTATGAAAGTGTTATGATGTTAGTTCGACTGATTGTGCAAGTTTGGCGATTATGATGATTAGTTGGAATCAAGAATCATTAGCTGCGTTTTGTGATAAAAACTATATAGTATGATTAGGGTTTGCATGAGTATGATGTACATGATGATATATGATTGATAAATCTGTTCTTAATCGTTTATATTTAACGTCTCGATTGTTTAAGCGTGTTATATTGCGATAAAATGTAGAAATCAGGATGCTGAATGGTGTTTACAGCCAACTTCAATTGGCTGTAACTTGGTTATTATTTATCGAAAAACGGATTTTCTAAAGCCTAAAACGTATATTTTAAAAAAACGCTTCTAATGGCGTTGGATTCATATTTTTCTGAGGTCGTTTGATATTTTTATGTGGCCAATTAAGTGCAGTAACTGAAGCTGTATAAATTCTGAATATTTGTTAGTTGTTTATCGAGTCGGATCTCAAAATCTGTAGAGAGTTGAATCACGAAATTTCTACAGCAACTGGAGATGGAAATTTCCGAGAAACTCCCACTGGAATTTTGTTAATTGGATGAACGGTGATTTTTATATAAATTCTCCCGTGGACTGCAGTCAGAAAGCGACGAATCTGACTGCAGCCTAGTATATTAATATTTATGAATAATTGGTAAAGTGTTAGGATTTGAAAAATTTATATAAAATTCTACTGTTTAGTTGTCACCTTCTGTAAAAAATTGGAATTTTTGGAACGTTGGAACTATTTTATAAAAATCCTCGAAAACAGCCTAATTATGAGTATACAAGCTGAAACTTGATAACTTGCGAATATGTGTACCAAAGTGTTGTATGGATTGATTTGTGTTCATGATAGGCTGGTTTGATCACTATGTTGGTATGATAATACTTTGCATACATGATTGAGTTTTCGAAATTGTTATCATGTGTGCCGCATTGTATGATAGTTATGTGTAGGGTTTGTATCAGTGTGTTCACACACTAACTCTAAATCGATTGACTTGTTAGGACGCGATTAGCGGTCCCATCATTTGCTACTTCTGTGTTACACTAACCGAGCAACTAAAGGTGAGTTCACGGCCCCTAATTTTATCTGGTTTTAAACAACAGGGGGAGAAACATGTATACACTCTACAACTCTATCTCTTTACGTTATACGAAATTAACGTCATTAAACTATTCGGTAACTACGTTAATGTTAATGTACGTTATGGTCACTAAGCAGCTATATCACACAAGTCCTCGACAAACTCTCGGATCGTTAGTATTGGGTTAGATAGCGGGGAAATTATAAGTAGTACTACTGGGCCCGACAAGCTCCACCCGAGCTAGTCACGCTAGCCGACCGGGTATGGTCAACGGGTGAATAATTTGGCCTAACTTCGCCATGGTCAGTGATAGGCCTGGCAACACGGAGGCACATCAGTCAGCTTCGATCGCGAACACTTACGTGACGTAACTTTAGGCTCGCTACCTACATGTTAACATTGAACTTAATTACGAATCAACAATATTATTCCGGGTTAGGGATAATGGAACCAACAACATTATTATTCCGGGTTAGGAATAATGGAACATCATTATTATTCCGGGTAAGGAATAATGGAACCATCAGTATTATTCCGGGTTGGGAATAATGGAACTAAATCATTGTCCCGGGTTAGGGATAACGGGGGAAACAAACTTATAACCGAACTAATGAACTTATAAAAACCTGTGAACTCACTCTTCTTTAATGTTGACACTTGTTTCTTTACATGTTTCTCAGGACGCTAGGAGCTCTAGGTGCACTCACTTGCAATGATCAAGACATCTTTTTATCGAGTCTCATTTACGAATATTGTTTGGGTTTTTCTTTAGTTTTGGCGTTTGTGTTGGCGCCCGTTCCTTTACTTTACTTTAATGCTTCCGCTCAACCTTAAAACTAATGCTTCCGCTAAACATTGAAACCAAACTAAAACAATTTAAAAATAACCATGAATGGTTAAACAAATGATTTTGGAAAACGTATAAACAAATCATATAGAGTCGTTTGATGTTACTAGTGTCTCGGATTCTGGTTTGTTCACACGCCTCGCGGTAAAACTCTGCAAGTGGATATTGAGGGTGTGACAGATTGGTATCAGAGCCTCTAGCTATAGAGAACCAGGATTGCATTAAAAGTAGACCTAAACTATAGCTGATTACACGACACTAGACTTAGTTTGGCACTGAACTGTTATGTCTTGTACCACAACTGTGTTATGTAAAATATGAATGCATAATTGAAATGAATGCAACTCGTAACTAACTACACAACCCAACAGGCAATGTCATCATCATCATCATCATCCGACAAACTTTTGCAACCAAGGGCGCCGGGGAAGGCACCTATGGTGGAACCCTCACCACCTCATGGCGTGGAGACACGCTCAGCTGTTAGAAAAAGGCTCGCTCTAGGAGAGGAGTCGTCCTCACGCCCGACCATCGCGATGCCGGTCTAACCGGTTAACTCATTAGAAGTAGGGAACGACCTACTTAGAGATATGATAAGAAAACAACAAGAACAACTAGAGAGAATGCATGAAACTATCCTAGCACAGGGATGGATGATACGACAATTAACGGGTAAGACTGGAGCGCTCGAGGAAGAGCAACATGAGAGTAAGATAGCTCCTAACACTTTAGCTAAAGATCTTCGTGCTGAGCAGCTGAGGGCTGACTGGCTTGAAGACAGAGTTCTTGAGTCCAGCTGGAGAATTCAAGAACTAGAACAGAATCAGGCACCTGTACCAGTACCCGCACCAGCACCGGCCCCTCCAGTGCCGGTAGAGGAGGATCCAGAGGAGGATCCGGAGGAAGACCCGGCTGTAGAAGCTGGAAACGCCGTGGAGGATGACGGCAACGATAGCGATTTGGGGGATGGAGACGTAGAAGACTGACTCGTCTCGCTTATTCCATTTGCTTACTTCAGTCTATTTATTTTCCTACTTATGTTTAAACTTGAGATTTTATAGTAAACTGATATGTTTGGTTGGCATTTTGTAAGACATTGAAATTTTATTTAATCGAATATTTCTCTTGATTGTTTAATTTATTTGGGTTGACATAATTTGAGGAATTACTTAAGTATGGAGTAGGATAACTATATTGGATATATATACTTATCGGTGTGTGTTTATGTTGTCTTGCGAAGATCTAAAATGGCAACTGGACATTGCGGAAACCTCAACATGACACCCGAAGAATTGGCCGCAATGATCCAAGAACACGTGAATGCTGCTCTGGCAGGTGTCCAAAACCAACCAGCAGGTAACCATTATTAAATTTTCATGGGAAAATCTAATAGTTGGGCTAGTAGACTTTCTCGCTGACTACCTATCCTCTGTCAGCAGGAGGGGGTCTTAACCCCTACAAGATGTTTCTCGATGCGAAGCCGAGCAAATTCACGGGTGCAGAAGGACCCATAGGACTGGTCCGCTGGATTGAAAAGTCCGAATCAGTGTTCGAAATGTTCAATTGTCTGGAGGCCAACAAGGTCAAGTATGCTGCCTCAACGTTGGAGGATGGGGCACTAACTTGGTGGAATGCACAAGTCCAAACGCGTGGACTTATTGCTGCAAACGCAATGGCCTGGGCCGAGTTTAAGGCCCTAATCAAAGAGGAGTACTGACCGCGAGACAGGGTTCAACAGTTGGAGCAAACATTATGGAACCACAAGATGGTGGGATCTGAAATTGAAGCATACACAGCGAAACATCATGACTTGATATTTCTATGTCCCGATCTGGCCAACACCGTGGAGAAACGACTCGAGTTTTACCTTGGGGGTCTGGTCCCCGAGATCCAGGGTATGGTAATGGCTAGCAACCCTGCGACTGAGCATCAAGCAATCAGGTTGGCGCACAAACTCACCGATAAGGTGGTGGAACAAAAGAAGTTGCCATCTCGGGGTACAACTGAAGTTGCCCCTGATAATAAAAGAAAGTTTGAAGACTCGTCTGCTCGATAGTCTTCGTCGGCCCAGCCACAACAAGGGAACCAGAAAGGTTCAATAATTTCAACAGCCACCGGGGTCACAATAATCAGCCCGCCAACAACAACCAGAACACAAGCGGCTATGTAGGTCGAAAGCCGCAGTGTAGTCGCTGTAACCTTCATCATCACGGCCCTTGTGCCGGAAATCGCTGCCAACGATGTGGCAAAGTGGGACACGCGACAAAGGATTGTCGCGGGGAAATCATGTCCCGACAAAATCAAAACCAACACCAGGGTCAGCAGCAGGGTATTAACCGGGGGTGCTATCAGTGTGGTAGCACTGCCCACTTCAAACGAGACTGCCCGCAGCTTCGTAACAACAACAACAATGGTGGAAACAATAACAACCACAACCACAATAACCACAACAACAACAATAACAACAACAACAATGGAAATGGTGACACAGGAGGTGCCAAAGGGCGTGCATTTACGCTGGGCCGCGGAGAGGCCAGAAACGACTCGAACGTGGTCACCGGTAAGTTTCCCCTTAATGAACATTTTGCTACTGTACTTTTTGATACGGGTGCGGATAGGAGTTTTATATCTGAGTCTTTTAGGAAGAACCTAAATCTCACGCCTAAACCCTAGAGACCCCTTACGTCATAGAACTAGCCGATGGTAAATCTATAGATGTGACCCATTTAGTATCCGGCTGTCAACTCAAACTCGCGGGTGACACCTTTACCATTGATCTGATGACAACTACCCTGGGTAGTTTTGACGTGGTAGTCGGAATGGACTGGCTATCCGACGTCCGAGCCGAAGTTCTCTGTTTCGAGAAAGCTATCCGTATTCCGCTCTCTAACGACGAAATCTTGACGGTGCAAGGCGAGAAGGCAGGCGCCGTCACAAACATCATCTCTTACATGCAAGCACAGAAGTATCTTTGGAGGAAGAACTCCTTCGCTTTTCTCACACTGGTCACCGAACAGCCTAAGGGCGAGAAGCGTATAGAAGATATCCCCGTCGTCCGTGATTTTTCTGATGTATTTCCAGAGGAGTTACCTGGTCTTCCACCACATCGACAAGTGGAGTTTGAAATTGAATTGGCGAACCATGCAACTCCCATAGCCAATGCCCCATACCGCCTAGCTCCAGCCGAGCTGCAAGAGCTGTCTACCCAGCTTCAGGAATTGTTAGAAAAAGGATTTATCCGACCCAGTACTTCGCCATGGGGAGCTCCAGTCCTTTTTGTCAAGAAGAAGGACGGGACCTTCCGCATGTGCATCGACTACAGGGAACTCAATAAGGTTACTATCAAGAACCGATACCCATTACCTCGCATCGACGATCTCTTCGACCAATTCAATGGTCAAGCTACTACTCCAAGATTGATCTACGGTCCGGTTATCACCAGTTACGTGTCAGGGAGGAGGATATCGCTAAGACGGCATTTCGTACTCGGTATGGCCATTATGAGTTCTTGGTCATGCCCTTCGGTCTCACCAACGCACCCGCGGTGTTCATGGACCTCATGAACCGTGTGTGTAAACCATATCTCGACAAGTTTGTCATTGTGTTCATCGATGACATACTCATCTACTCTAAAGGTGAAGCTGAACATGCTGAACATCTACAATTACTGCTGGAATTACTTCAACAGGAGAAACTATATGCCAAGCTTTCAAAGTATGATTTCTGGATTCGGGAAGTTCAGTTCCTCGGGCATATCGTGAATGAAAAGGGTATCCATGTCGACCCCGCCAAGATTGAAGCTATCAAAAACTGGGAAGCACCCAGGACACCGACAGAGATCCGCCAATTTTTGGGTTTGGATGGTTACTACAGACGTTTCATCGAGGGATTTTCAAAGATGCGCAAACCCTTTACCACCCTCACCCAGAAAGGCACCAAGTATGCTTGGGGTGACAAGCAGGAAGCGGCATTTCAATTGCTGAAGCAGAAGCTTTGCAGTGCACCCATTCTGTCTTTGCCGGAAGGGACAGATGATTTTGTAGTATATTGTGATGCTTCCATTCAGGGATTGGGATGCGTACTCATGCAACGTGATAAGGTCATCGCGTATGCGTCCCGACAATTGAAGGTTCACGAGAAAAACTACACAACACATGACCTGGAATTGGGAGCAGTAGTGTTTGCACTTAAGATTTGGAGACACTACCTATATGGAACAAAGTGCACAATCTATACAGATCACAAGAGCCTCCAACACATCTTTGACCAGAAGGAGTTGAACATGCGACAGCGTCGCTGGGTCCAACTCCTGAATGATTATGAATGTGCCATTCGGTATCACCCGGGTAAAGCTAACGTGGTAGCTGATGCCCTCAGTAGGAAGGAACACTTGAAACCTCGTCGGGTACGAGCACTACAATTCACCATTCATTCGGGGTTACCCGAACAGATACGCGACGCGCAGTTAGAAGCAGTTAAGGAAGAAAACATCAAGGCCGAATCTGTGGGAAAAATGGAACGCGGTTGGGAAGTAAAACCCAATGGAGCCTGGTATTTCATGAATCGCATATGGGTACCTCTCTACGGAGACCTCAGAAAGCTAGTCATGGACGAAGCTCACAAATCCCGATACTCTGTCCATCCTGGTTCAGATAAGATGTATCAAGACCTTAAAGCCGCGTACTGGTGGCCCAACATGAAAGCTGATATAGCCACCTACGTGAGCAAGTGTTTGACTTGTGCAAAAGTCAAGGTAGAGTATCAGAAGCCACCGGGGCTACTTCAACAACCTGAGATCCCAGTGTGGAAATGGGATCAGATCTTGATGGACTTCATCACTAAACTCCCGCGAACTTTGGGCGGTTGTGATACCATCTGGGTGATCGTGGATCGTTTAACTAAGTCCGCGCACTTCCTAGCGATTAAAGAAACAGATAAGATGGATAAGTTGACTCGCATCTACATTAAGGAAGTAGTTTCTCGGCACGGAGTGCCAACGTCCATCATCTCAGACAGAGATGCTCGTTTCACGTCCAACTTTTGGCAGTCACTTCAGAAAGCGTTGGGTACACGCTTAGATATGAGCACAGCTTATCACCCTCAGACTGATGGTCAAAGTGAAAGGACCATACAGACCTTGGAAGACATGCTTAGGGCATGCGTGGTAGACTTCGGGAATAGTTGGGAAATCCATCTGCCTTTAGTGGAATTCTCGTAACAACAGTTACCATACGAGTATATCGGCAGCATCGTTTGAAGCAATATACGGTCGTAAATGTAGATCACCGGTCTGTTGGGCAGAAGTCGGTGACAGTCAACTCACAGGCCCTGAGTTGATACTTGAGGCTACTGAAAAGATTGTACAAATCAGAAACCACATGGCGGCGGCACGAGATCGACAGAAAAGCTACACTGATCAACGACGCAAACCGCTCGAATATCAAGTAGGCGACCGCGTCCTACTGAAGGTGTCACCCTGGAAGGGTGTAATCCGTTTTGGGAAACGAGGAAAACTAAACCCACGGTACGTAGGCCCGTTTGTGATCTTGAAACGTATCGGACCCGTAGCTTATCAATTAGACCTTCCTGCCGAACTCAGTGGAGTTCACAACGTTTTTCACGTGTCAAATCTGAAGAAGTGTCTATCAGATGAAACCCTAATCATTCCATTGGATGAGATTCAAGTGGATGAACAACTGCACTTTGTGGAACAACCTATCGAGATCATGGATCGTGAGATCAAGACTCGAAAGCACAGCAAGATACCGATCGTCAAGGTTCGTTGGGACTCTAAGCGTGGACCGGAGTTCACGTGGGAAAGAGAGGACCAAATGAAGAGCAAATACCCACACCTTTTTGCAGCTGAGCAGCAAGCTAACGTTACCATCAACTAAATTTTCGGGACGAAAATTCTTTCAACATGGGGATGATGTGACAACCTGGGAATTTCTTGTAATTTCGTGTACCATTGTTAACGAACTAAATCTTTGTGCGTGGCATTCTAAACCTGTGCGTTGCATTCTAAACCGCGTTTACTCAATTTTCTGGACGAAAATTCTTTCAACATGGGGATAATGTGACATCCCGGTTTTTTCAGGTATCTTAAACGCACTACTTCATGGTTATTCGTTCCTACGCTAAATTGATTCGGAGATTTATTTTACACGCTCGAAATAACTACGCTAAGCTTGTGAACTTATCAAGTGAATTACGTGCTATATGTATTAGACGTTTATAAGCTTGGTGAGTGATTATGTTATGTTTTGATTTCATGGTGATTAGTTATAAAAATATATAGTAAATAGATAGACGAACCAACCGGGTCGCGAAACGGGTTGACCTCACTTCCTTGCGACTCAAGGAGTTAAGCAAAACTTGAGACTCAAATTAAAGACCCAAACCGCCCCACCCAAATCCCTTTGCGGCCGCAAGCGCAAATCGCCCAACCCTTTTCCTTTTTCTTTTCTTTCTTGCGCTATATAAAGACATATATGCATGTGTTATGTTTAAAAAAAAAAACACACACACAAATCCTAGCTCCAAAGAGCCGACGGCAGCCTTTCCCCACTCCTCCTCTCGGTCGCGATCCCCTTGATTACCCGAATCGACTCCCATCTCGTTCCCGTTTCGTTAATCTTCATTGTTAAAGGTTAGGGCTTTCCATTGTTTCGCAAATCATGTTAGGGTTTATGAACTATTGATCATGCTTGTATGTAATGGTAGAATCATGGTTTATGAAAGTGTTATGATGTTAGTTCGATTGATTGTGCAAGTTTGGCGATTATGATGATTAGTTGGAATCAAGAATCATTAGGCTGCGTTTTGTGATAAAAACCATATATTATGATTAGGGTTTGCATGAGTATGATGTACATGATGATATATGATTGATAAATCTATTCTTGATCGTTTATATTTAACGTCTCGATTGTTTAAGCGTGTTATATTGCGATAAAATGTTGAAATCAGGATGCTGAATGGTGTTTACAGCCAACTTCAATTGGCTGTAACTTGGTTATTATTTATCGAAAAACGGATTTTCTGAAGCCTAAAACGTATATTTTTGAAAAATGCTTCTAATGGCACTGGATTCATATTTTTCTGAGGTCGTTTGATATTTTTATGTGGCCAATTAAGTGCAGTAACTGAAGCTGTATAAATTCTGAAAATTTGTTAGTTGTTTATCGAGTCAGTTCTCAAAATCTGTAGAGAGTTGAATCACGAAATTTGTACAGCAACTGGAGATGGAAATTTCCAAGAAACTCCCACTGGAATTTTGTTAATTGGATGAACGGTGATTTTTAAATAAATTCTCCCGTGGACTGCAGTCAGAAAGCGACGAATCTAACTGCAGCCTAGTATATTAATATTTATGAATAATTGGTAAAGTGTTAGGACTTGAAAAATTTATATAAAATTCTACAGTTTAGTTGTCACCTTTTGTAAAAAAATTGGAATTTTTGGAACGTTGGAACTATTTTATAAAAATCCTTGAAAACAGCCTAATTATGAGTATACAAGCTGAAACTTGATAACTTGCGAATGTGTGTACCAAAGTGTTGTATGGATTGATTTGTGTTCATGATAGGTTGGTTTGATCACTATGTTGGTATGATAATACTTTGCATGCATGATTGAGTTTTCGAAATTGTTATCATGTGTGCCGCATTGTATGATAGTTATGTGTAGGGTTTGTATCAGTGTGTTCACACACTAACTCTAAATCGATTGACTTGTTAGGACGCGATTAGCGGTCCCATCATTTGCTACTTCTGTGTTACACTAACCGAGCAACTAAAGGTGAGTTCACGGCCCCTAATTTTATCCGGTTTTAAACAACAGGGGGAGAAACATGTATACACTCTACAACTCTATCTCTTTACGTTATACGAAATTAACGTCATTAAACTATTCGGTAACTAAGTTAATGTTAATGTACGTTATGGTCACTAAGCAGCTATATCACACAAGTCCTCGACAAACTCTCGGATCATTAGTATTGGGTTAGATAGCGGGGAAATTATAAGTAGTACTACTGGGCCCGACAAGCCCCACCCGAGCTAGTCGCGCTAGCCGACCGGGTATGGTTAACGGTTGAATAATTTAGCCTAACTTCGCCATGGTCAGTGATAGGCCTGGCAACACGGAGGCACATCAGTCAGCTTCGATCGCGAACACTTACGTGACATAACTTTAGGCTCGCTACCTACATGTTAACATTGAACTTAATTACGAATCAACAATATTATTCCGGGTTAGGGATAATGGAACCAACAACATTATTATTCCGGGTTAGGAATAATGGAACGTCATTATTATTCCGGGTAAGGAATAATGGAACCATTAGTATTATTCCGGGTTGGGAATAATGGAACTAAATCATTGTCCCGGGTTAGGGATAACGGGGGAAACAAACTTATAACCGAACTAATGAAGTTATAAAAACATGTGAACTCACTCTTCTTTAATGTTGACACTTGTTTCTTTACATGTTTCTCAGGACGCTAGGAGCTCTAGGTGCACTCACTTGCATTGATCAAGGCATCTTTTTATCGAGTCTCATTTACGAATATTGTTTGGGTTTTTCTTTAGTTTTGGCGTTTGTGTTGGCGCCCGTTCCTTTACTTTACTTTAATGCTTCCGCTCAAATTTAAAACTAATGCTTCCGCTAAACATTGAAACCAAACTAAAACAATTTAAAAATAACCATGAATGGTTAAACAAATGATTTTGAAAAACGTATAAACAAATCATATAGTCGTTTGATGTTACTAGTGTCTCGGATTCTGGTTTGTTCACACGCCTCGCGGTAAAACTCCGCAGTGGAAATTGAGGGTGTGACAATGGATTTGTATATATTGCAATATAAACAACCCGACTACTAGAGTCATAAGTGAAACCTTGTTTTGAAAGCATTTGATATTGCAATAGTTATTCAACTAAAACAAATTGTTAAAAGTTATAAAATCTAGTAGCCATGAACCTTGACTCGAAAACATTTGTTTTGTAAATCCAAGATGTAAATCGTCTTGAAATAACTTGTATGGTTTATATCTTTAATCGAAAATCGTTGTGTGACATTGTTTGAAATCATTTTTTCGTCGTTCATCGTTCCTCGTACTAAATCATTTGTTCATCGTTCATCGTTCATTGTTCATTGTTCATCGTTCTTTGTTTCTTGTTATAAACCAATCGTTCCTTCTTATAATTGTGAAAACTTTTGGTCGTTCTTTAATGAGTACATTCAAACCTTGGTTGACTCGACTATACCCCAAGGGTATCTTTAATAGATCCTAAAAGATCTCTTTAACAAGACTAGCAAATCAACGAATGATTTGTTAGTCATAAACAGTTTCTGTCGTTCCCCAAACTACCCACCAAATCCAGTGAATAGCCTAGTAACGGGATTGTCAATCCTATTGTACCATAACTTACTACTGGGTGGCATAACAATGTTAATGATTGTCATTCATATTTTGGATAACGCACCAACAAGTTGTATCACATTATTGAAACCATATTGTTATAAAAACCATAGTATTTGTACTTTGAAAACTTGAAAACAATTACCACATATGAATCACCCCAAAACATTTTTAAACATAAAGGAGGGGATCGATGTACTTGCCTTGGATTTGCGGATAAGCCTTGTACAAGTGTATGATCAACGTCCGAAGATCAAGGAATCAAGTGTGTGTCCTAAAAATGGATAATAATGAAAATATCAAGACTTGAAATCGGAGGATTGGATAGAATGAGACCTTATAAACCAAATGAGTAATGAACTCATATGAAATGGTTTAATAAGTTAACATTCTGAGTTGGAAAGATTTTTAAGTGATTTTGACCCGTTATGACCCGTTAAGGTAGTTTAAGCCACTTTAACGCGTCATTTGCGTAACTACGCATTCAGATGGTAAGATATGTGTTATGATAAGTCTTAAATGCTTAAACATGTTTGTAACTTTTATTTGATCAGAATACATGTCAAAATTTATGTTACATATGTGTTTAATTGGTTTTCTTGCAAAAAGGGCATTTTGGTCATTTTTTTAAGGGATATTACCATTGAATAACATAACACTATCCGAAAGACATGAACATAAGGTATAACTTCAGAGGGTTATTTCCTATATATTTATGGTCATAATTATGTATTTGGTCGGGTCTAAAAGTTGACCAAACGGGTCAGATTCAAAAGTCAAAGTGGTGGTCAAACCGCTAGACTTTTGAACCCAAATGAACATTTAACAAAGGAGATGAATTTGACAAGTCTTGACATCTTTTAGGAAGTTCATAAAAGCAATTTAGCATCAAAACAACCTGTTTTGATACCCGAAAACAGATCCATTTCAAAATGCGCAAAAATCGCATTTTGACTGAAACTTTGACTTGTCAAAATAACTAGAAATGGTGGAAATCAGTAGGCATGATTTTTTAGGGATCATAACTACCTTGATTACCATCATATTGCAAGATTCAATTGAGCTTTATCTTGATCAAAACAAAAGTCAAACAGAATCAAATTGTTTGATTTTAGTCAAAATAAGCTATAATAATTGAACATGTCAAGAGTAGAACACTTACAAACACAAGGAATGATCAAGAACATCAGAGAAAAGCCCCAAGGAAGTTGCAAATTCGGATTTGTAGCAGATGAGAGCAAGAAGGAGGTTAAAAAGCTTCAAATCGTGAAATACCCTCGCTATTTATAGCAATTTTGATGTCTTAAGAGCTTAACAAGTGTCCATGATTCATCACTACACTTGATTAGTGTCATACACATGTTAAAAGAAGGACAAAGTGTGGCAAATTGCAATCTAGGTGTCAAAATGCGCGTCTTGGTGGCCAAGGAATGAGCTGGGAGGTTGCCAGCTTATTTTTCTGTATCTGATGGCTTCTCGCGGGCCGCCAGTCGTTTAGGCTTAGGGACTCGCGCCCCGCCAGAAGCCCAAACTTTCAGAATTGGCAGAAATGGTCCCTGCAGCCTCTAAACTTGTTTTCTGACACGTTTTGGCACTTTTAACACCCGTGAACCCCATTTTTAAGCTTTATAAGGACAATAAAGTATAGGGAACTTGAAATATGTTGAAAAATGTTCCAGACGTCAGTTCGTTTGGTCGTACGGTTGCGGTTTTCGGTTAATTACGATGAAAAGCGTAACGAACACGTGTATGACCGTAAATGCGTAACGAATGACATTTTTGCATCCCAATCACTAAAATATGATATTTTAATGATTACAAATTTTTTGGATGTCCGAATATATTCCGGATGGTGAAATACGCGAAAAGACATAGTTTCGCGAAATTTGCAAAATAGTCCCTCAAGTTACAAAATTGTGATTTTGCCATACCTAAGCCCTGAAAACCTATTTCTAAGTTATGTAAAGGGTATTTAAGGTATGTTAAGCTTGTGACATTGTTCCGGAGCGTACGTTCGGCGAGACTTTCGCAGTTTGTCGTAAATAGTCCTTGTGATCGAATAAACTTGTTTTTGACATACCAAACCCTTCAAAACTTATTTCTAAGTTATGAAAAGGTTATTTAAGGTATGTTTAGCTTATGTAACTATTCTGGAACATACATTGCATTAATTTGGTTTCGTTTTGCGTAATAGCTTATATATAACCTCCAGAAAAGTCTAGAGGAGTTGAAATTGTACATGGACTAAAATGTATAATTGTCACATGTAATTACACAATTCTTAGGAATGAAACACAAGATTTCATTAGATTCGGAATTGTTCGGTATTGTTTGATGCTTGACGAGGCTCAAATGTCACAGTGACCATAGTGGGACATAGTAGGCTCAATTCCTCGTATCGATCTGTGTAGGCATGATTCTCCGCCACTATCTTGCTTGAGATCGTGGAATTCATTCTCAAGTACCCTTATCTCATTGCGTGGGCAAAATTCTTTCGTCATGAGAGCTCTAAGTTCTCCCCAAGTTTGTGACATGGCTATATCCGCACCTCGATCTCTCGTGATCCCATTCCAACAGGTGAGCGCTCTTTTCTAGAATACGCTTAAAGCAAACTCTACATTGCACTCATTGGGACACTTAATGGCGGAAAGTGTTCTCGATGCTTTCAAACCATTGTAGGAGCCTAGTAGCTCCTTCAGACCCACAAAACTTGGGTGGTTTAGCCGAATTGAACCGTTTGAAATTACACAGTACTTTGTTGTTGTTATTGTGATTGTTGAGTTGATTGAGTTGGGTCACAAGGTTTGGAAGTATCGCATCCATTTGTTGAGCGATCATAGCTGCCATTTCGGCGTTTTGAGTAGTGTCGCGATGAGGAGGCATGCTAAAAGAAAAGGAAATATGAGAGGAAACGGGTGAGATTGGTAAAGGATAGTTAAAAAAGAAATATTAAAATATTGGCGAAGCATAAGGAGCGTATCTATTTATTCGTTACTTAAAACGAATAAATAACACAGTGACTAGTCAAAGTAAATGGGTCTTTATAATGTATAGCAAAGACATGCTTTAGCCTATAAGTGGACACTCACCCCAAGAGTTCCCAGGTAAGAGTGACAGGTCCGATTAAGTGGTTTTGTACGAACACTCTAGCCTTAGACAGAAAACTCAGGGTACACGCATCCACCCTTCTAGATTGCACGTGTTCACATTATTAAAACCCAAATTTTGACGAGATTTTGAAACCTTTTAAGGCTTTAAAAGCCTAAAAACAAATCATCTAAGTATTGATGATGATTTCCTGTAAACTTTTGGGAAATCTTGACTTTTAAGAATGAATGTGAGATTTTGTATTGTTTTGTAATCACCTAAGGATAGGTGATGGTATTGTATTTAAAATCTAAACGCAAGATAACTCGCGTTAGGACTCTAGGAAGGTTATAGTCTAGGTCAAAAGTGTTACTAATAACCTAATTCCCTATAACCATGGCTCTGATACCAACCTGTAACACCCCAACCGCGTAATAAAAACACCCCGCGACGGAAACGTCAGGGGTCACGTTATAAATTGATTCAAACACATGGTAGATAAAGTTTGGTTTTATTAAACCTATAAATTACATCGTCTTTGAGAATTTGAAACAAAATACAACAATTAAGTTTATTTTTAATCAAGCTAAGGCCAGCGTCCATCCTATGTGTAGCATATTTGATCATGCATTAGTACTTGAAACATATGGGAAAATAAAGTCAACATTGAATGCTGGCGAGTAACATAGGTTTTGTGGTCGCGACTCATGGCTTTTAAATATTGAAATATATTTAATCAGTTGATATTTTAAATGAATCTTTCTTTGTAGCCATGAATCTTTGACAAAAATGTTTCTTTTGTAAGATCGTATGAGAAATCATTCGATTTAAGAGAAATATTGTATGGTTTACTTATAAACCATTTGTGACTTTGTATGAACCAACCAAATGTCTTGTATTGTATAAACATATATCTTTGAATAAACCAAATGTCTTGTTTAACCAAAATGCCTTGTTTTGTATATAAAACAATTTGCCTTTTTGTATAAAACAAGTGTGGATTGTCGGCGAATACATTCAAGCCTTGTTGACTATCGGACAAAATTTTATAAATAAAGGTCTATCAAATGTGTTGCACAGTTTGTGTCATTCCCAGAGGAAACTTCCAAACAAACCTAGGAAGCGGGAATGGGGTTGTCAATCCTATGGTACCATAACATACTACCGGTCGGTGTGATCAAAGTTAATGAATGTATCATTGTCATGTTCAACATACCATCAAGTTTCGTACAATGTAAAGCATGTTGTGTATATAAACCATATATATATTTGTAGTGAAATTATGAAAATAGTAATAGGCACGTATGTTTCACCCAAAACATTTAGAAAACGTAAAAGAGGAGTCTATGTACTCGCCTGTAGCTTTAGGATTTTTAACTTAAAGCTTCCTGGTGCAAATTCTGAGTTCCTAATAATAATACAATGCATCACGTGTTAGTAAAATAACCTAAGTCACTTTAGCCACACAACACGAGACAGAACCCTGTTAGTGCATTTTATGTGACAACAACTTTGTTTGGTCTTTGGATATTAATCATAGCATGGATATGAAGATTGGTCCGAGTTTATCAAGTCCATCGCTTGTCCTAGTTTGTGAATTACACACAAATTCGGAATATGTTCAAGGCACTCAATCTGAGTTTAGAAG